>JAWLRI010000070.1:605721-626858 GCA_034781795.1 Crypturellus tataupa
TTAAATCACGTGTGGCCTTTATTTCTCCTGGATTTAGGGCTTGATGGGAAGAGAACTACCCTGAAGAGCAGTGGCTTCTGGGGGGATCCTGCCCCCGGCGGCTGCAGCAGCAGGGCTGGGGCCGCATGGCCTCCAGCGTGTGCCGAGATTTATGCAGCCACTGAAGGGATGGGGAATGTGGGTTGTGTTGCAAGGAAGGGAGGAAATGTTCTCTCTTAGGAAAAAAGAAAATAAACCAACTGACTAGCCAGCAACCAGGGTAGATGTTTAGCTGCTGGTTTTTGCTGTTATACCTGTGCTAAATGATGGGGATTTGTCCTTTTATAATACTGGATCTGAGGCAGCAGCTACAGTCACCTGTGATGCAGTCTGTGATTTCCAAGATTTAATACCTAGGATTTGCTTACATTTAAGTAAGCCATTAAAACACTCTCCCTAAGGCAAAGAGAAGTGCAAATCAGCTGATGCCAGGCTGCTCTGGAGCCTCTTGCAGCCCCGTGGTCCCTTTTACCCCAAGCTAGAGCAGTCCCAGCAGCTGTGCTGAAAGCCATGTTTGCAAGAATTGCTATTTCTTTAGGTACGTCATGAGGATAGTGGCTAAAAAAGGTTTATTTAGGTGCACCCCTAATCATTTCCTTTCATTATTTTAAGTGCTTTTCACTGCTTAGCTGGCATTCAGTATATAGGAAAAACCTCTCTCTTACATACGGTATTAGGATAACGTATTGTTTTTCGAAGTATTTAAACTACCAGACAGCACCATTCACCAACATGCAGTCTTTATTATCTGATAGCATTCACAAAGGACACACAAAAAGGGTGCTGGTAAGTCCTAGAAAATTTAGACATCCTCCATTCTCCTCTGTCTGCACCTTTTTTCTTTCCTTTGCACTCCCTTTCTGTTATTTAAAACCCTCCACTCCTCAAAAACAAACCAAAAAAAAAAAAATGCTTGCTGACCTGATCATGAGGGTAATTTTAAAGCATTTTCTCCCAGTGGATAATGCTTTGGAGCAACCCAAATGATTCTCTACTTGTCGTATAGACTGGATTATTGTCCCAGTCGTATTGGAAACCATGAAGAAACAAGCTGTCATGCTTACCCTCCTTGCTGCTTAGCTCCCCTGAGCTTGTTGTGGCTAAGATAGCTGCAAAGAGAGTGTTACAGATGCTTTAAAAATGATGGGGTTAGTGAATGCTTCCTAGGCAGAGGTTGACATCCTGGAAAATGAAAGAAAGCTGAAGACTGGGGTGTATTTTATTTTGCATTTGCTTCTGAAATCACATATTTCACTCACTTATTACAATTAATATACTATATTTCACAATGGTTTCTATAGTCTTTTTGTTTATATATGTCCTGTAATATGTATACTATTCAGTGTAGTAACAAACCCCTAAAAAACAATTTAGGAGAAAAAAGCATTTCCAGCCTTGTAGTAGGCCTTCTCTTTCTGCGGCAGTAGGTGCCAACGCTGCTGTTTTCTTGCTGCTGTTTTTTTTAGGGGCTTCTGGATATTGCAGTATAAGGTTAGACAAGTTCTTCAAGGTATTCCTTTCACTAAAACATGCATCCTTTTCATATCAAGATCTAGCCCTGCTCCACCTTTCTTTCAGTATGGAAAGGATTTCCAGTTAGGATAATTGCCATCTCTTTATCTACTTCTTTTTGTTGCTTTTCAGTCATGAAAGCCACCTGGTAAATTATAAGCGCCTGCTATGAAAAGACTTGCTTTTTTTAGCAAATTTTCCTTGCTGTGCCTGCATTTTTAAGGGCTTTTTTTGTGATTTACTCATCTCATTATATAATTTTTATATATACTTATATGTTTTAAGCCTATAAGCTAGCATTCATTATTTCCATGGTATTTCTGCAGTGAATAAATATTACAATTTTTCTAATTTAGACTTTCTGCAAACCTATCCAAATGAGCATATGTTAATTTTCTTAGTGGGCAGCAGCCTGCTATATGTTGTTTTGTGTATTTATGTGTACAGAGATGCCTGTGTACGCATATCCGATCAGGTTTCATTATGTTGTAATGCAAGATTATACATCTGAGTTGAGCAAAGAGTTGCAGCATTTTGAACAAAAGGGTTAATTCCGTATCTTCGTGTGCATGGATGATGCCATGTGGTATCATTTGTGAGCTCCAAGATGGTTTGACCATTTCCATTTTGTCGAAAATCCCTTGAGAAGGAAGGCATTTCAGAGCGGGGTGTGATGTGCTCTCCTGGTAAGAGTGATTGGCAAGGGATGAATAAATAGTTAAAAGAACTGAATAAATGCCATCCTCCTGTTTAAGTCCAGGCACACTCAGACTAGCACATATATATTCTAATGCAACACTTCACCCAGATCCTTGCGTTGTCTAGTGACAAAAACATCACTGAAAAGCCAAATCACTGTTTAATTATGACTGCTTCTGAGAAGAGTTTTATTTTCTGGTGACATTTTTTCCAGTGATTTGAATAAATGCATGGAATGACAATATTTTGCAAGCAGGATGTAATGATAAATATATATGCAAAAGGTGACTGAGGCCTCTTGAGTAGGAACAGGGGCCCTAACAGCAGGTTTTTGGTCAATTGGTGAGGTGAAATGGTTCACTGAATTGGATAGCACTGTGCATACCTTAGTGACTGATTAAATTAATTTGTCCATTCTTTAGCCTATTCTTTAGCCTACTTTCAAACTTTTCTTTTTCTAAGCCCAGTAAATAAATGTGGCATTAAGGGAAGGAAGCAAACACAAATGTATTTAGAGCTATAAAATTCTGTTGTCTGCATTAAGATAAAATGCAAGATTTTCAGAGTGTCTGAACACTCCTGTAATAGCCTACTTTTAGATAAAAAGCCAGTGAACAATTTTCTTTTAGTACACTATTAGAATCAAATAAGCAAGATACTAATAAGCACCATTCTTTGTTTTTTTTCCAGTTGCAAGTTTTACTTCCTTATTGTTTTATCTGAAAGATATATAGAAAGCTTGTCAGAAAATCATGTCAGAATAGCTATTAAGAACTCTGAATACTGCTGTTAAGGCATGTCACTAATGTGAAATTACATACCTTGATTTTGAAAAAAGTAATCAAATGAATAATACTTAATAACAATACATTTTTTTTTTAACGTGCAGGGGAAAAACCTTTATTGCTTTGGTCTTAGTTTGAAACTGCTGCATATTTATTTTTTCCTTGCTAAGCGACCAATACAGAGTGGCAACCAGACTCGTTCATATAGATATATATATATATTCAAGAAAAAGTTCATATTCTGTATAACTTTCTGGGTTATGTAATAGCATATGTGGAAAGACATAAGCTTAATCTTGCACTGAAAGATAACATTAAATCTTGTACAGTGATGATGTAAAAATGGAACCAGCTCGCCTGAAATACAGTATTGCAGTGGTTTTCTAAGAGCAGAGTTTAGTATAATAGTTTTGGTTTCAATTTTAAGGGAAGATAGAACAATTAATTACAGTGCCCTCTGAAAGGATAATGAAGTTCTGTACATCATTTAAATTAGACTCTATGTTATAGTGCGTGATGTCATGGCTTGGGCAACGTAAGCTGTTTTTCATTTGCAAATGTTAATAGCCGGTTTGCAACTTTAAGAACCTATGCAGTTCTTAATTGTGCATTTATTTAAAAGGTATATTTCATAGGTGAAACTCTAGCTGTAAATGCAGTTTTCCATGTACTAAACTTCATTTCTTGCATAGTCAAGTAGCAGCTGGATCAGAGCTTGGTTACTTCCCAGGGAGCTGAAAATTAAAACATTTTAATGTGTGCTTGAGCTGAAACATGTTATTTTATATTTATGGTTACATATTTTTGAACATTTCAGTTGTCTCCTTCAGGCATTGAGTATTTGTGCACTCATTTTTTAAATTATTTGATAGTTAAGGAAAAGGACAAAAAAATCACCGCTTTAATTCTTTAAAGTGTTAAATGTTATTGAGTTTATATACACTCAATGCAAATATTTATTTTTGAATAAAAAAGAAACAGAAACTGTAGAAGAAAGGCTAGTATTTATAGAAAGCTGTGAACGTGACCAGGATAGGATCCTCATGCCGAAAGCTTATAATTAGTTCTCTCCAGTTTGTACTTGAATAATGTTTTTTAAGGATTCACATACCTAGCATGTGTTATAAATTAACATTATACAGTAAGTTGTTCAAGATTTCATTAAGATTCCCCAGGTTAACAAGATTAATAAAAGAGTATTTATATTTTAGCCATTTTTAAGAATCAGCAAAAAGAAAGTCTTTGCTGAGCCCTAGCCCTGTGGAATAAGTGTTCTGCGGTCTGTCTGCCTCTGGGTAGTGACTCCTGAAGGGGACACCCAGGATCACGACCACTTGCATGTGGTTTGGGAATTTCAAGAGAAAACAAACAAATCTCGTTTTATGACTCTTGCAAAGGCTTTATTTATTTTGTTTTCATCTGAAACCGTAAAAGCTATTACTACCCCTCTGAAATATAAGCACTGTGAAAGTTTAGCTTCCACCTTTTCCTTATCAGGCCTTATTTGTGCCGGAAGATGTGGGGCACTTGGGCAACATCTTTTATTAGACCAGATGGCTTTTGCGCATGCACCTATGTAGAGAACTGGATTTAGCGCAGCGAGGGCCCAGGTCAGGTGCTGCCACCAAGGCAACGATTGCATCTGCCACGTGAAGCCCCTCAGCAATGTTGGGTCCTTGGGGAGGAGGTGAACAGGAAGGAAAAGCTCCAGAGTCTCCTCACTTCCCACCTTCTTCCCTGAGCCTTGGAAAGCTGGGGAGAGAAGACATGTCCAGGGTTCCTTCTCCCCCAAGGAAACTGCTGTTTTCAGAAGATGGGTCTGTTGGAGCCCTATCCCAAGTAGGACACCAGCTCCCCCAAATAACCTCCATCTTCCATACAGGCCTTTCCTTTGTCTGGCAAGGCCAGTAGAGGAGCTCCTCCTGCCCCAAGTCATCTCCATCCTCCCAGTAGTGTCACCCATCTTCTCCATGTTTTGTTCCCCTCCTTGAAAGCAGTATGTCCTTTTGGAAAGACTTGCTAGGGTCTGAGGCACGTTATTAGGGAAGGCCGAGTATCCTCACTGTCAGTATTTCTTTACCTCCCTGATGCGGCAATTCACAGCATGAAAACTAGAACCCATCTCCCTGGGAAGATGTAGGAGAAGGTCCTTGGGGACTGCTTCTTCTCTTCTCCTTTCTGAAGTAAGTCATATCCGTCATTTGAAAGATTGGCACTCAAACGAGTGTGATGTTAAAAATACTCGAGTAAATAGAAATGCTCGCAGCATGGCAGGATATTTGGGTATTTGGTGCCCTCTAGTGGTACACGTATTAGCCGGACTTTGCTTTGTGACATTGCCAGAGGTCCTGGGGGTGAAAAAAATACTTGTGTAGTTCGATAAGAACTACAACTGGGGATTCAGGATTTGAACATCTTACTGCTGAGGTATGCATGAAGCAAAAAGTGCCTAACAAGCAGGGGTATTTTCTTTCTGGTGTAGCTGTGCAGTGCTGCTGATTGATGATCCTTACACAGTGGGATACCTGCACTGTTGTCCTTGGGCTGCATGGGCTCACTTTATAGACAGCTGAGGGCAGTGAGGCATTTAAGGACTTTCAGAAAGGCATTGTTAGGCACTGTTTGCATCTGTACGTGTCTTTGACTTCGCCCTTACCAGTCAGTAGACAGGTCTTGGTAAAAACAAGTGAGGATTTGTTGCAATTGATTTTGAGCAGTGAAGAGTTTATGAAGAAAGGTCATAACTGATATATGATTGATGGTAACAGAACCCAATCCTGAATGAAAGGTATTTTTTTGACAGTGGTGTGGCAGAGGAGTTCATTCCACATGTCTTAGAAATCACATGTGAGATATATGTTAGCCCATGGCAACAGAATATCGGTGCAGGAGCTCTCACTGTTTTACCTGCAGATCCACACTAAGTTTACAGTACATAGAAAATGGTACAATTTGATGCTGCATTTTATAACCAGCTGTCTGTCTTTGTTTTTAGATGCTACAACTGTGGTGGCCTTGATCATCACGCTAAAGAATGTAGTCTACCTCCACAGCCAAAGAAGTGCCATTACTGTCAGAGCATCATGCACATGGTGGCTAACTGCCCCCATAAAACTGTTTCACAACAGCCCACTAGTTCTCAGGGAAGACATGAAGCTGAACCACAGCCTTCCACTTCTGCTGTCCTGAGAGAAGGGGGAGCGACTTACGGCTATTCATCTCCATCATATCCTCAGGAGGGAAGGTCAGAGCTCTCAGAGCGGTCAGGCAGGTCACCACAGGAAGCTTCTTCAAGTAAGTTATCTGCATCACCCGAAGAACCAAGCAGAAAGGGGCCTTCTGTTCAAAAAAGGAAAAAAACTTAAGAACTTTTGTCATAACTCTCCATTTTCTTTATCCTCTTGGGATGTCTACCTCATACAATACAGGGGAAATTATTTCATTATCAGTAGCTGACCTGGAATTTTAACTACTGTTGAGGAACTGTGAATTTTTTTTTCTTTAATAGACAAATCACTCCAAGCAAAATACATATGATCAGGGTGTGTTAAGTTTTACCTTCTGTGTGTTTGTGTATGAGTGTGCATGTGCGTGTGTGTGTGTGTATGTGTACATATCTATAAATATATATATTTTTCATTGAACACTCTCCAACTCCCACAATACATTATTGTGAAGCAATAGATACAGTATCCAGAAATGTTCCTGATCTCATTCTTAGAAAATGTTTTCAAACACACTCAAAAAAACAAACAAACAAGAAAAATCCAAGAAATCTCTCACATAACCACACCAAACCTGAAAAACCACACACAGAACTAAGATCAAGACTATTGCTTTTCTTTGGAACCAAAGGATACTTTCATATTTTAAAGCTGCCATATGGTACTAAAGATACTAAGACATCCCCGCAGCACCAATTTGAGTTATTTTCTTTCTCATAGGTATGAAGTATCAATGCCTTTTCCCTCCCCATGCCTGTGAAGGGCAGTATCATGAGTGAATATGGCTCTCATTGCCACAATCCTTTGTTGAGGAGGAGTTTAAAGCTCCAGGAAAGACAATGAATGTGTAGTTTCTGTGCTGGTTTCTCAAAATGTTTTGTTAAATTAACATGGTTGTAATTGTAACGTAGATGAGTGTTGTGTAGGGGAGAATGTATAAGTCGTTACAGACCCGTCTGAGTGGAAGCAGGATACCATCCTGTTTACCCAACTGTATTCTGTGAAGTTTAGAGGACCTTGGTGGTGGTGGCAGCAGCAGCAGCAGCAACTTCTTTTGGTCTCAAGTAGTCCCCCTTGATTTGAAGGGATCTACCCTTGTTTACTATGAAAGGTCATGGAGAGAACTCCCTAGGGATTTTTTGTTGTCTTTTTTTTTGTTGTTGTTTTGTTTTGTTTTGAGAAAAATGCAAAGCTAATATGATCCTGGGATAAATAATGCTTTAAGAATAACGGTAGATGGGTACTTGCAGTTGCTCAGCCGGCCCCCCGTGACGATGCGGCACATGTAAGCACGTGGTGCAGGACGAGAGGAGCCACATCAGTGCAGGGAGCTGCAGACCTGCCCGAAGCCCCGGGCACCGTCTGCCCCTTGCCAAGCGGCGGCCGTGGCAGGCAGCCCCTGCCTGGTGCGTGCTGGGACCACACGCTTCATTAAAGACCAGAGGGGCTGGTGGCCTCGGAGCGAGGCTCCCTGGCCTGCAGCCCTTGCTCGGGGTTAATGGAGTTGGAGCCTATCAAAACTTCAAGTCAGGTCCCATTTGTAACGTTGCGATTACCAAGTCATACGGAAGATAACGGACTCTGACAAATCCCATTGCAGACGTAAGTTAATTAGAGAAACCTGTATAATCCTTAACATTGGCAATAAACATAGACTGTTAAAGCTTGAAAGAGTCAGGTAGGTTTAAGCTCAGATAATCAAGCAGCGGCCTGCGAGGGGCTGCCGGGAGCGTGAGTCCCGCCGGAGGCACCGGCTGTGCGGACGGCAGCTGCCTCAGGTGGGCGGCTGGCCCCGCGCGCGGCCTCCCCCCTTCCTGCCGGTCCGCCCGGAGGAGACGACTACTGTTGCTGCTGCTGCTGCGTCAGTAAAGGGGTAGTAGTCAAATGCCTCAGCGAAGGGCACAATTTCGAGAGAATTATTTTGTGTGAATTCCTTGCCAGTGTTTGTGAGAATCTCAATGGTTTATGCTGAAGTTCTCAGTATGCTAATGCAAAGCTTACCTTTGACGATATTGAATGTGATATATCTATAGAGAACTTCCTTGCCTTACGTAAGGATAGTAAACTTATTTAAGTTATGTAGACAAATCAAAGTGGCATTGCTTAACCTTCTAGCCGGTGTAAAAACCAGGTTAAACAGCAAAGATGCAAAACTTAGGTCACTTTGAAAACTTAAACCAAAGTTCCTTATAGAAATAGGCAATTGTGGATTTGAAAACTGGTCATTCCCTGTTTATATGTTAGGAAGTTCAGAGCTGAGATAAGGAAATAATTTCAACATGCAGATTTTTAGTGGTGCTGTTTGAAATCGTTGTGAGCACCAACATCAGACTGAACTGCTAAGAGCACATACAAAACCCTATCTTATTGTTGAAAGCTTAAGGTTTTATTTTTATATAGTAGAATGTTATCACTATTACATAACATACTCAGGACAAAGAACTTTGCTCAGGGAATATACCATGTGATGCTGTGTTTTCTTTACAGAATAGTCTACCGACCTGCTTACTCAGAACAAACCAAATAGACTTAGACCTTTTTATCTCTATATAAGTATTATGTACTGACATTAGTAACTACCTCTGAGTTGACATAGACCTGCATTTCTGATGACCGGATTTCAGCGTTTTGTATTATAAGTTCCTGTGAAATGGAAGATGGTATTCTGTACCGGTTGCTTATGTGAGCGTTTGTGTCTCTGCATTCACAGGGTCTGAGTTTTCAGAGAGGCTGGGCAACCACAGCTCCCACTGACCTCCAGCTGGAGCCTTGGGGCCTCTGCCTTTCTAGAAGGGAAGGGAGGAGAGTGGGGGACGAAACAAAACCACAAAAACGTCAAGCCCACTTTGTTTACATAGGTGACAATAAAATTAATATTCTGTTTACAGCAAAAGGCTACCTCATATTTACTGCATAAACACACCTTTGTGCTGCTCTGGCCTTAAAGGTGGCTGTTGATCTATGGTACATACTTTTTATCTGTACTAAATATGTAACTGGTAATTCACCACTGCATACATTATGGCAAATACTTGTTTAAGATGAAGCATCCATTTGAAATTATGAGAAGTCTTCAAACATTTCTTTATAAGTTTTTATTTTTCTGTTCAAAGGAATATGGGCACTGTTCACAAAAATAAATACATCTCCAAAAAGAGACAAAAATATACATGCCTAAGTTAAACACATAGCAGCATGAGCTGTGGCAGGTAACTACTTAGCACTGGACTGCTCTAGAAAAATATAATTATAGTCCTTCAATAGGCTGCTCCAAATAAGCAAAGTCTCCTTTACAGGAGGAGGCACTGACTTGAGTTTGGATTTTTTCCTTTGTATCTAAGGATGAAATTAATATTCTGCAGCTTGGCTGAGCCCTGATTTCCCCTATCACCAGCCTGTTCTTGCCAGAAAGCCTCACAATGAAACTAGCTTGAGTAGAAATAGTTGAAATTTCTGCTCTGAGAGATCTATTTTCTTGTAACAATACTAGAGATAAGGTTAAACCTGTAACAAGAGTATCTCTCCCTTCCATTCCCCCAGCCCAAAATACTCAATTTGATTTAATCACAAGGGACATTGTGAGATTATTTTTATTCTCCCTCAAGGACATTTAATGGCATACACTAGATACTACCAAAATGAGGCTATCAGGAAGACATATATTTGGAGGAAGAGCCAAATAACTTTTTATTCTGGCTGATGGCAAATTTGGCATTACATTATCATCTAAAATATTTTACTTTTAGACAGCTTTCAGGGAGTGCCAAACAAGACATTTGGGTCTTAACTCTTCCCTTCGTAGGCCACTTTTTTCAGTTCATTTTTGCTTTGCACCCAGTGCTAGAGTTTCTAGTCATACTTAGTTTTGTGAATAGAGTCCCATAAAAAGTGTTTATAGATCTTGTAACATTCTTTGTAAGAAGAATTATAAAAGAACATGGGAAATCTCACTGAGTCTTAAATTTAATTTAATTAATTTATCTGTAAGAAATGTTTATCATAAAAAATATATATGTATTCCCCTGTGCTAGATATAAAAGTAATTGGGAAGATATGTACGTGTGCAGATGCACTGATTTTAATTTTCTAGAAGTCTTAATGAGATTTGATTATTGTTTTAGAAACAAGCAGAGCCTTGTTAAATGCATCAATCTTATTTTGCTTAGTACATCAACAGCCTCTTCTTTAAGAAACGTTGGTTGTGTTACCCCTGTTATAACTGTTGACTAATAATAAGAGGTTGATCTGTGAACACATTTATGTTTTATACTGAAACAGAGCTGTACGTTAGCAGTTCTCGTAGTGTTTTTATGAGAATGTGGATGAGTACCAAGGTATTTGCTACCATTGTCATTAAACCAAATGTAAGAGTAACCAGCTTTACAAAGGATAATGGTTTTGACTACCTCTGGGATTACTAAATTAAGCAACAACTGGCTGACGAACATCACCAGACTGGCTTAAACTAATATGTGTTGCTTGTGGTAATAATAACAATAACCATACTAGAGACCAAAGTGAACACTGATTTCTATATGTCTTTAATACTGTGTCTTATCTAGTGTTTTTAAATTATCTTCTGTAGTATAGATTACCTCATTGTCCATTTTGACTTGTATGTTGTTTACAAGGTGAAATAAAAGAAAAATCACTTGAATTTTATGTTTTAGAAAAAAAGACAGTGAGTTGAAGTTTTGAAGGTCATTTCACCTGTTTACTGTCTTGAGGGACTAAAGCACTGATTGCCTTTCTACATATCATGTATTTTATATTTTCATTTCATACCTAATGTCTTTTTTTTCCTGTTGGTCATGGATATTGTGAGGTTTAAAAGAATTACTTGATTAAAAATAAAACATATAACGTTGGCATTTACAGCAGGCCTCGGAGATTTTCTTTGTTTATTTGTGTGATAAAAAAGATGAGCTGTGGACGCTCTCCCCCGCAGCTGAAGTTGGGATTGTTGATGCCCTGGCAGCATCTCGCCCAGGCAGCCACCATCTCCCTGTGCGAGGCAGAGCCTGTGTGGGCCCGTTAGGCAAAGGCGGGTTATCCAAGGCCCCTGACCCCCTTGCTGCGAGCCCTGCTCACACCTTGCACAGAGACAAACCTCACGCAGGGTCAGTGGCGCCGGTGAGACGTGGCAGTGAAGGGACCTGCTGGCCTTGGAGCCTCCACAGTTGGTCAGTGAGATAGTGTCCAAGTGACTGCAGACCTTCAAAGCAGAAGAGTCACAAAACCAACATTTTCATTTGCCTGTTCTGCAGTTCTTAGGATTCATGTGTCTAAGACATGTTTCCATCCTTTCCAAACCTTAGGTGTGAAAACAAGTTTTGTTCTTCTAGTGAGTTGTATTTTTCCTGCAATCTACCAGTACCAAGACCTGCTGACACCAGAGCCAGCCATATCAAAACTACTCCGTGCCTGTCTGCTTCCCTTCACTCCAGCCTTCTTTTTTAACCCTAATAATAAAAACAGCCCAAATGCAAATGATTTCCAGGCTGCAGCTGCCTGTAGGGAGCAGCAGGTCACTTCTGGCATATTTACCCCCAGGCACTTACCTGCATAACCAGGGGTGCACTAGCCAAACAGTTCCTAAAGCAACGAAGGCAAACTGGTGTTACAGCTACCATTTTACTGGCTAGGGGAAGACAAAGACTAGATAGCAGGAGTTAAAAGTGTTCTGTTTATTTTAGGCATCCACTTTTTGGCACTTAAAATGCAATTTTCTGAGCAATCCAAAATTCAGAGCTAGAAATAATCCTGCCAGTTCAACCTGCTGCAGGACATAAACTATTAAATCCAAGGCAGTTACTGAAGGATTGAGCTACAGCACTGAGCTTTCGCTGGAGGTTTTTTTGCTTGGCTGCTTTAAGCACATTTTCCAGTTGGGCTTCAGACAAGGGGTCTGAATGCTCCTGGAAACAGGAAACTCTGCACTCTGTGGCAGCTTGTTCTAATCACTTCCCTGTCAATTCCCAGTGTCTCCAGCCTCAACTTCCAGCCATTTTTCTTTTTCCACTAGACTCAGAAGTTCCTCTGTAGCCCGGTAAGTTCACAGCAAGAAAATGCACAACACTGATTTTGGAAAATAGCCTACACCTTTTGTTTTTTTTGAGGGGGGGAGAAGTGAAGGCTGTGCTGCTCTGGCACTACTGCAGGTCGGGTTTTTCACTCACATTGGACTTCCTAATTGCAGCTACAGTGCCGCGGTGGCGGCCTTCACTCTTCTTGAAAACAGCTGCTTTTGTCTGGTTTCCCCTCTGGAGATGCGTTTTTCACACACTCGGGTCAGAGCCAGGCAGCTGGAGCATCCAGACTATTTGAGGCACCCTAATGTTACATGCAGACATTTCTAGAAATACTTCCAGAAGTTACTCAAGTAGGAAAATAATTTAAATTTGGAAGTGATTTTGAAGGTTGTCTACCAGACAAAAATGCTCCTTCTTCCCCAAGGCAGCACAGTGAGGGCAGATGCCTCAAGTACAGCAAGTTCTCGGTCCAGCTCCCATTTCTGCTCCTTCTCCTGGGCCTATGCTGACAGCCACAAGAAGATACCACAACTCCACCAGCCAAACCGTGGCTTCTGAGGAGCTTCAGGCTCAACAGTGTCTGAAAAGTGGTTCTGTCTCCAAGTGCCAAGCAAGGAGGAGCAGGAGGTCCCGTCACTGATACCCTCTGCGTGGAAGCAGCAGTGCGGGAAGGGAAAGAGGGCAGGCACAAGGAAAACAACCCAATGTTTCCTACGTCCTAGAATCTTTTTCTGCACTAGTAAAAGCAGGGAGGAATAAAAGTGTAAGAACTGCAGGAATAGGCCTAGAGTTCCAGCATCAAGCACTTACTTAAAAAAATAAACAAAAAGGGAATGTAAGGTTCTCTAGCCCATGTGACTGAAAGAATCTGGGGTAAAAATGGGCTCAGTGACAGCTCCTCCAGTTTGTAGGCAGCCTAAATGGAGGATTTTCAGGAGCAGAGCTAGATTCAGCCCCTCTACTCCTCTTCTACTCACTGTGGTAAAGCTCAATTTCTAAACCAAGGACTGCTTTCAGCAATGACTCATGAAGAAACGATAGTCCTTAACTTGCCCCTGTACTAACAGCCCCAGTCTCATTCCCTGTAGTCATTTCAAGTGAGCCCCAAGTCATTCTCAGCCTGCACCAGAGAGTGTCCTTTAGACATGCTAATATCCTTGCAAATGATTTAACACAAGCTAAGCAAAATATGTGTCGAGGGGCATTTAGACCAGTTATTGAGGCATTTCACCCCAGTCTTCCAAAACTCATGGATGAGACAGTTAGACTGTGGAAAATTCCCTGTGGACACTTGTAGCTTCCTGAGAATGATTGGGCAAAAGGGCTTTGGGAAGAGGAAGATTAAGATCTCTTCCCCTGGCTCGCTCTGCAACCCTTTTTCTTGCTAGCATTTCTCTGCATTGCCCTATTGGATGTAAAAATTAAAACCAAAAACACTAAGCCAACAATAAACAAGGGCAAAAATTTGAAGCAGAAGTTGTCACACAATTAAGAAAATTGCCTAAAGATGCTAAAAAAGCCACAAGGCACATTAGAAGCATCAGATACATCTTCACTAGACAAATCTCACTGTAATCGGGGATGATTTTGCTTTCACCTTCTAGCATTGAGCACATGAGCTCTTAGGGGGAAAAAAAAATCAGTCCCCTTGCTATTCTGAGTAAGGACAAGGCGTAAGAACTGGGGTCTGAAAACAGTTTCCCCCATTAGGGTCAGCCCTATGGTTTCACCAGAGTCCTGAGTTGCTCTCAGCCCAGAGCAGCCTGCCTTGGCACGGAGGAAAGACTCCTTGTCTCCTGCACGTAGCTCTGCCGTGGTCACAGGAGTGAGGATGAGCTGCTCGCTCTCTCCTTCACCCCCCAGAGCCACCAGCATTTATTCCCGACTTCTTCTAGGCTTCGGTTAAACTTATCTATCTTAGAGGCTTAAGCAGCGATGACATTTTTTTCCCTGCAAGCACCAAAAGTTTTTCAAATAAAGAATATTGATGGCGCTTTCCAAAGAACATGTATTAAAATTGATTTCCAGACATCTTCAAAACACCTGGATTTTGGAAGCTGCTCTCTTGACGGTAACAGTTCACTAATAGCACTTAACCTGCCTTCCTTATCCTTCTCAGCTATTTTCGAGAGACCCTTGAAAACAAAATATTTGAGTTTGGATACTGCAGGCCTTAGAGCTAGTTAACATAAACCTCTTTTAAGTCATTTTTCTAAGCAGTGATTTTTGATACTTCATTGATGTCCTAAATCCATGTGGAGAAGAAAGCTTCCCTGCCTCCTTTTATGTGGGAGGGAATCCCCCCACAGTGGGCTCAGGAACCACCCCCACTGTGGGGATTCCCCACAGGGAAGGGGAGTTACGGGAGGGAACAGGACACAACAGGCACGGAGAGGAGAAAGGAAAAAAAAACTACTAAGGGCACATTTTGAGCCCCTCAGTAACACAAAGTAGGTATTAGCTTGTGCTCCTATAGCTATGGGCAGATACTAGAACAACCCTGACACCCCGTGAGTCACACAGGGACTTTCAACATTCATTCTTTCACCCACTGCTCTGCTGCCCTGAGATGTAAGTCTAGTCTGTCCCAGATGGGTTCAGCTCCCTTGGTTTCTCTGAGCCTGGGTTTGGCCCTAAGGAGTCTATGGGGAAAGGATTTGGGCCACCATGAACTTCAGTCAGAAGGGTCTCCTCAACTGGCTCCTCTCTTTGAGATGAGAGGTAGAGGGAGGTCCACACCACTCCTGGTTTCCCCAGGCTTTCAGAAGGAAAATGTATCCGTTGTTACATAAATTGGGCACTGATCTCTTCCTCCAAGGCACCTGCAAGGCAGGAACCTCCCTAGCCACTCAGAGCTACCCATCTGTCCTTAATTATTTTTAAGTCAGTACTTGTTGCTGTTCGTAACAGGCACCACACAATTTTTCCCAGACCTTGGAGATTTTACCTGTACATTTCATATTAGAATTAACATTGGACATGTGTACAAAAGTTTAATGATTTCTGTCCCATATTTTTCCTATTTTAGAGTGCTTTACACAGAAACAGATCTATGGAACTGTGTTTTATGATTTAGAAAAATACTCAGTCTTAAATTCATGTACATTAGCAGCTGCATTAGAAGCTAAATCCAAAGAGTTACATTCAGGATTTATTTTAATGCATTGAGTCACCACATTCCTGCGTGAATACCTGCTATGAATTACTAGAAAAACAGACTATCCACAGAAAGCATTTGTACAAACTTTTTCCAATAGCCAATGAAGCCCTGCTGACTTTATGTTCCTGTAAAAGCTGCTCAATTGCTGCTCAAAAAGTTGCTGCTCAATGGAAAGATGCCCCTTCCAGTAGTGCACCGGAATAAAGGACGTCCCCCAAGCGACGCAGCTGATACAGGGAATCCTGGAGGTGGAGGCTGCAGCATCGCTGCCAGCAGCGCTACTTAATGCTGCTGGGCACAGGCAAGATGCGTAGCTTACACATGGGACTCCCCAAAAGGGTACGTGACCCCCCTGCAATTGACGGATGTTGCTGTGAAAGCTTAAAGCCTGTCCCCTATACTGGTTGACTCAAGCTGTGGGGGGATCACAGAGGTTATGCACTTCAAAATAAGAGCACACTTATGATTTTGACAGATGCTCCCTGCTCCAGTTTGTGAGTTGGTCTTACAGAGCCGACACCTGGAGGTGTCTCAGCTCCTCCGGGTTATGTTGCAACACGCGGGTGCAAGACCAGGACTTGGAGACCTTTGCTCGATGAGGCAGAACAGATCCACGGGTAGGGTAAGCACTTATTTTACATTCCCCATCTACCTACAGGCCAATAAAACCAATATATTACTTGTCTCTTCTTACCTGTCAGACTATTGCTGCTTTTCAGGAAAGATATATCAAAAGAGGAACAGATATTTTCCCCCCACATCTTCATGCAATTACTAACACTCCAAGTGCTGTGTATCTCCACATTCCTCTTCCAGGCAGCTTTTCTCATGTCCTCATAGACCTTCTGCGCTTTGGCTGAAGCTCGGGGTAGGGCTTGTGCTCAGCAGTGAATATGCCCAGGCCCAGGGGGGCTGATTCTCCCCTTGGGCAATTACATCAGCAACCTTCCCTTCCGAAAGCAGCTGCCGTGGGCTTAGCCCGTTAGCGCTCTCTGCACTCCCGGGGGAATGGAGAGGGGTGACTGCAGGCACTTGGGAGGATCATCTCAAATTCAGTAATGTCAAGTAGGCAGCAGTGCATTTCCAGAAGACACAGGGACCACAGGTTACCTACCACGGCTAGAAGAAAAAATATGGAATCTGTGATGCTCCAGTTACAGTGTATCAACAAAATGTAATCACTGCTGAAATAAGTTTGTTTTAGAAAATACATGTGGGAACATTATATATGCAAACATCTGAGGGAGTTTTCGTGTTCGGGAGTCACTGCCAAGGACCCAGCTGGAGCAGAGGGAGACAGCAGCTGGTACAAGTAACAAACACAAGAAACCGTGTTTGCGGCTGCAAAGATAGTTTGAAAAATGCACATGTAGTTGTCCCTCTTTTAGCATCCTCCTAATATAAGGAAGGGTGATTCAAAGGGGCTAGCAAACAGTCACCTCCAAGCCAAAAAGAGAGGACACAAACAAAGAAAGGCTTCTCAAAACTGAATTATTTTGCAGGAGTTTAAAATAGATAAGCAGTAGCCAAGCACTGGAACATCTGCCTTCAGATTTTAAGACCTTATGAGGTGGAGATTCCTTGGTCAGATCAGACAAGCTCAGACCAAAACAGTTCAAAGCATCTTCATGCAGCCCTCAAGAATGGGAACGGACAACAGTTTCAGGTGACCACAGAAACTCTCCCAAAACATTTCCCTCCTTTAAAAAAATATTTCCTCTACTTCAAAAAATATTAAAATACTACCCAAGATGTTTACTATTTCTTAAAATTTCCTTCCTCAATTTGATTCTCTTGGAGGTTCTCCATTAATTTCAGCAATCAGAACACTTTAGTACTTCTAAAACATACCATGCAGTCATAAATATGACATTAGACAAGAGCAGAACTCAATCAGCGACGTCAGGGCTTCAGTTCAGTTTAGTGAGCTTTCCTCACATGGGACATTAAGTCTCATTTTTAGCTAGAGAAACTCATGATCTAGAATCATTTCAGGTCATCAAGACAGACTAGAATGCAATGAGCACAGCAATATGTTTTCATTATGCTAGAGCATTTTATATAATATCAGTTTTGCTCCTTCCCTTCATAAGTCATTCTGCCTGCTGCTTGTGTGTCTCTTCCATCCTCCTTCGGCTGGGAGAGAAGTGCAAATACACAGAAGAGTAAGAAAAGTACCAAACTTCTGAGGACAATGTGATAGGGGAAAAGTATTTTTAAAAAATTTGAAGGAAAGTGCAGTTATAAATACCTGGCCTTTAGGAGTGTAGATTCATGTCACCTGGCAGACAATGTCTGTGCTATTAAATTCCTCAGCTTTCTGGAACAAAACAGAGCACTGAGCACCAGTGAACAAAAGGGCACAATACAACGGTGCATTGGTGGATGCCTTTCAAGAAGCATCACTTTTGATCTGCTCCTTCCTACAAAGGACAATGGGGAATTCTTGTCCCAAAGGCACAAGGAAATCAGGATGCAGCCTTAATAGATATTAATCCCCAAGGAGAAGGTTAGGGAGGAACTCGGGTATGGAAAATTATAATGGTTTAATTTGAGGCATCTGCTAGCTAAGTGGAGGTGGAAGGGGTGACATCACTTACATTCATCCCTGCACAAAGGCTACTCTCTTCTCAAGATGCAAGTTGAGGCCTTAAAGAAGCTTCTGGAAAAGGAACCAGTTGCTCTCTGGCTTCTGGAGTTCTCTAGTAAAGATACAGGTAATGCCTGGAACACGGCATGCCTGTAACTCGCTTGAATTTTATGCTATGTATCCTATAAAATTATTTTATTAAAAAATAAAAAACAAACACGCAGAAAACCTTCTAACTGGCAGTTGCTGGAGTTGCAAGAATACAATTTCCTTCACTATACACTTCATTGTATAAAAACATTTCATATTTCTTTTTAATGCAGTTCAGTTTTCTTCATGTCTATTGTGTTTCTGTTCATGGTGTAATCTGTTCAGTTGTTACCTTCTGACAGTCCGCTACTGAGAATGTGGTTTAATTTTTAACAGGCATTTATGTTTTAGTTGCTGAATCCCAGCTGCACTCCAGAAGACTCGCATCTTTGTGGTTTAGCAGACAAGTATCCTTAGAAGCTGCAAATTAAAATGGCTACCCTATTTTTTGGCATATAAAGACTTTTAGAAGATGAAATATCAATGATAAACTACATCAGTTCCAAAATAAGCCAGAGTGCTCTCTTTTGCATTTGATATGTGGCATAAAGTTATTCTACATCTGTTTACACAGATTAGTAAGCAGATCTTACCTCAGTGAAACATTTTTAACAATGCAAAACTGAGCAAATCACAAGATTTTTATGTAACGTTAAACGCAGAAGCAGGGATATTCACAGTCCAGGTCTAACACCCAATCATTCAAGTGTGATTTGATATTGCAAGGGCTTTTGAACAGTAAATAAAAGAGTTATGTAACTCAGAGGCAGGTCAGTTCCAGGATGTACTCTTAAGTTAAATGGCAAAAATTAAAATGGAGCATCAAAAAACAGCAAAAACAGGCTCAAGTCAACTCTGCGTATATGAGCACCCATATTCTGTTATGTTAAAACAGTAAATTTGTTGCATAATATATTTCAAGAATTGTCAAAAGCCAATTTACAGATACCATGTACATGCTGGCATACCACAGAAAGGACTGCTATCAGCACCTATTACAAAACCTGCCCAATAAGCCAAAATAGATCAACCATTCAGTGAATAAGACTAAGGAAATCATGTGGCTTTGACCACGTTAAAAGAAAAAACCCTCAAACAAAAAAACCTCCAAACCCGTAAGCAGAAGCTTTTTTTTTTTTTTGGGAAGCATGAGTACGATCATAGTTTTGTAAACAAACACACATGTTTGCCAGAAATCGACTGCCCAATCTAGTAGTGATTTTGCTAGACTACTGGGGGGGAAAAAAATGACTGTCTAACTGAGAATTACAGTGCAGTACATTTACCTAAGAAAAGCTTTGTTTGGAAATGCAACATTAAACTATGATTTTTGGACAAAAAAAAAAGTTAAGTCATTAAGTCGACCAGGAGCATGGCGAACAGAGTGGGCAAACAGTGTGTGGTGCGTCAAAAGGGCGTGGCGCGGCAGTTAGCGCCGCAGTTGGTGCAGGCAGGAGGTGCAGGCGAGGTGCAGGGAGTCTTCTCCCAGGAGTGGGAAGGAACTCTCTCTCTCCACAGACTCTACCAGCAGCAGGAGACCAGGTGAAGCCATGGTCTCCACTCCGCAGAGAGCCCTCACCAGGATGACTGTGGCGACACAGACTGAATCGCAACAGAAACATGCAGCGGTTCAGGTTTCTAGTTGTGGGGAATGCCTGAGCCTCTCCGTGCCACCAGGGAGTAGCAAAAACGCCGTCTGCCTCAGGTGTGAGCAGGTGGATAACCTGCTCAGTCCGGTGGTGGAACTAAAGGAGGAGGTAGAAAGGCTGAGGGCCATCAGGGAATGTGAAAGGGAAATAGACTGGCGGAGCTGCGTTCTGCAGCCTTCCCAGGAAGGCCACTCAGAGAACTCCCCAACTCAGCCTGTAAATCCAGTACCCTCTTGCCATAGGGTGGAGGGAGCAGAATTAACAATATCGAGGGATGATCAACAATGGAAGCAGGTCCCTCCTCGAGGTGGCAGGAGAACCCCTCCACGGCCCACCTCACCCCTGCCAGTGTCCACATACAGCAGGTATGAGGCCCTGGAACTAGTGGATCAGACAGAGGCCCAAGGCCCATCTAGGGAGCTGCCTGCAGAGAGGGGGTCAGGTCCGCGCCCTGAGGCTGCTCCCCACAAGGAGAAGAGAAGCACCCGGAAGAAACGGCAGGGGATCGTGGTGGGTGACTCCCTGCTCCGGGGCATGGAGGCAGCGATATATAGACCGGACCCCTCATCCAGAGAGGTCTGCTGCTTGCCAGGGGCACGCATTAAGGACATTGCGGAAAGGCTCCCAAGGCTCGTCCATAAATCTGACTATTACCCGCAGCTTCTGTTTCATGTGGGCACAAATGATGTCATGGGCAAACTTAGGGACATCAAGCGTGACTTCAGAGCCCTAGGGATGACTGTCAAAGCTATGGGAGCCCGGGTAGTGTTCTCGATCCTACAAACGAAGGGAATGGATTCAAGAAGGAGAAGGCGGATATGGCAGATGAACAGTTGGCTTTGCCGCTGGGCTTGGCAACAGGGTTTTGGGTTCTACGATCATGGGACTCTGCTTTTCGACCACCAACTAGCAGGGAGCGTTGAGAACCATCTCAGCAAGAGGGGCACACGTCTCTTTGCCAAAAGGTTGGCCAACCTGTATAGGAGGGTTTTAAACTAGACAAGAAGGGGGAAGGGGAGTGTCACACAGACATGGCGAACAGTACTGCACAGCCAGGGTCAGATGGTGTCCAGCGGGAGTATGGGAGTGGGGAAGTGAGGATAGGAAATAATTATAGAGAGTCCTCTTCCACCCTCCCTCGGGAACCTGCAGGCTCAGTTACTTCCCTGAAATGCCTGTACACCAATGCGCAAAGCATGGGGAATAAGCAAGAAGAACTGGAGATCTGTGTGAGGTCCCAGCGTCATGATCTCATTGGAATCACAGAGATGTGGTGAGACAGCTCGCACGACTGGAGCGCTGCCATGGAGGGCTATGTGCTCTTTAGGAAGGACAGGCTGGGAAGGCGAGGGGGTGG
>JAWLRI010000070.1:626958-650584 GCA_034781795.1 Crypturellus tataupa
CATGTGCAGGGGGGTTGGACTAGATGACCTCTAGAGGTCCCTTCCAACCTTAGGCATTCTATGATTCTATGATTATGATTGTAGAATCAAGCAGGTTAGGAAACATGAGAATTAGAGGCAAATATCTATTATTACACATTGAAGCTTATGTGTATTATTTCATTTGAGACTCTCACAACAATGGCATTAGGTAAAAGCTATACAGTTTTGGATAAAAGTTTCAAATATTCCCACTGAAAAGCACTAAGATATAGACTTCTAAAAAGCATATGGAAACAGGAGTTCTGCCTGTAAGAAATCTGCAGAAATGTCAGGCTAGTCAACTATTTAATACTAAAGCTGTCATAAGAATCAAAGGAAAGGTAAAACAAATACTCATGACCAATAAACAAAAATAAAACTCAGATTTTTCTTTTTTTATTTAGATGTAAAATAAAATGTGACATTCTGTCTAGAAGTCGCTGACATATGCTGTGGTAAATTCAAACATGTGAAGACATTTTTAGCTTTCAGATGCCTTCCAAATGAAGGCTCTTCTCTTGCACCAGAGCTCTGTACAAACTCTTGTGTGTCTGGACACATCTAAGGTAGCCGCTGGACTTGAAGCTTATCCACAGGTGGTGCTTCAAAGACATCATCTTCAACACTTTCTTCTATTGGCTTCATTTTTGCTGAAGTTCTCAGGTAGGGAGATGTCCGGCCTGGGCCTGCCACAAGTCCATATAAATTATACAATTAATTTAACAATATATGCTTGCTGTATATACACCTATTTGTAACAAAGTGACAGAATCTGATGCGATCAGATCTGATTGTGATAAAATCTAATGATCTTTTCCAGTTCCATAATAGAACAGTTTTATAACTGAGGGTTTTTGTAACTCTCTGGCCATTGGTATCAGAAAATTCTAGATGTGCAACAGTCAAAATGATCTGAAACACTAATATCTTCCAGGTTCAACTTTTACAGTGGAGACAGAGAATTCTCCTTGATTTCAGTGCAGGTCTTGATTGCACGAGATGCTCAACACTATGTCCCTCCCAATTCTTTTCTCATTGTTACATTCACCCACCACCCGCTGTCTCTGATGAGCGCGATGACTGGCTGCCTACAGCACAAATGCTCACCTGGGTGTGCGTATGAGGATCATAGCCCTAAATGCTTTAAAAACAGGACATGCAAAATATATCCCCAACATAAATAACTACTGCTTTAGTAGGGGACTGTCTAAAGCTCACTAGGGCAGAGTGCACAGCAAAATATCACAGCTGGTGAGAGATTAAAAAGAAATTTGGTGCAAGTTACCACTGCATAAATTGATCCTCTACTGTATGCAGATTTTTAGCATAGTTTATTCATAGAACTCCTTTAACGTTGGACAAATGGGTTCATTTCTTATTCTTCTCTCTGAAAATTTCACCTGTACTTCAGTATTTGTTCTGTTGGTCCCCTCTTTCAGAGGGAAACAATCACAGTGGTACAGGCTTCTAAACACCCAGCAGATGATGACCAAAAAAAGTAGGAAAATCCTTTAAATATCTTTGTAGAAGAGAGAGCAAGTAGTGGTCCTCTCTGACAGATCACCTGTACAGAAGCTAAGAAGTAAAGTTTTCTTGAAAAAAAATCCCGATAGCCAAAACATACTGTTATCACAGGGCTATTGTTATTACAAAGATTACTTAAAAAAAAAAAAAATCTTGCATACAATAAATTACTCTGAGCAGAAAGCCTGGAAAAGGACTCCTTTTTTACACAAAATATTAGCTACAGGCAAGAACAGCAGACATTAAATTACAGCATTTCTTAAGTCACATTCAGGCAAACACTGCTAAGGAATTAGCTTTTTAGACCTCTGATACAAATATATTAATATTTCCTTCTAACATTTCTTCTAACAAAACTACTTGCTGAATTACTATAACAAAGAGTTATTTACAGATGCTTTTAAAATACAGGAATTGTTAAGCACTTGTCTTCACGTACATGTGTTTTTATGGCCAAAAGAGGTATGTTTAGATCATTTGGTCATCTAAGCCCAAGATTTGTGGATTTTTTTTCTAAGATTTCTGTATTTGTATAGTTAAGCACTCTTTTTAGCACAGTTTTCTAAGTTTCTCTCCAGAAATCAGGAGACAGCTGCTGTTGAACAGGATCCAACATTAGATCTAACACTCTCAATTTATTTGGTTAAAACACATGCCCCTGCTTTCTCCAGATGCAGAAAACTAGTCTATTTGTACCTCTCTCCTGTGCTAGCCAGATGTTCAAGGGACTGAGTCAGCTCTTGAACCCAGGTCGTCCATATGCTGCTCTACTGCACTCCCTCCAGGACCCAACTCCAAATGCCTAGTACACTAGTAAGCATAGGAATGATTATTAAGTAATAGAATGATGGTGCAGAAACTAGTATTAAAACACTTCTAATAAGGTCTGAAAGCTGTAGCTACCCTTCTGAATGACTTTGACTATTTCTGCTTAACTCACATTTTGGAAAAAGAGATACATTAATTTCAGTTACTAGTAAGTTACACAGAAATGGAGCATGTACGTCAAGCACAAGTACCATGTGATAAACAAATCCCACTTTAATACCTTTTTGAGGATGCTTGCTGAGTTAATGGGATGTTATCAACAGAAAACATCATGCTGCAAACGACTCACTCCGTAAGCATTATAGAACTCTTGTTGGTTATTTCCTTAATATAAAAGCAGACAGTTAGTCGGGTTTTCTTTTAGTTAATTAAATTCAAAACACACCTTCGTTAATAATTGCAGTTTGGGGCCTACCAATTAATATTTTTCTCCCTCTTGTTGCTAAACTCTTTGAAAAAGTTTCTATATCATTTTTAGGAAATTAATCAAAACTCATAGCTTGGAGTATAGGATAAAAGCATAATTTTAAAAAGTCTGATTATAAAAGAATAAATTCACCATTTTAAAAGAATATGGAAATTGGGAGAATAAGATTTGTTTGTACTATAGGAGCCAGACATAACCTTTGTAATGGGAAGCTTTTGTCCAGATGAGCGCCTGTCACCTAGCAGTGACAAGACAGAATTCCTATAGAGCTCCTGTACAGGTAACATTTCTTTATTTTTTATTTATTTTTTATTTATTTTTATTTTTTTTTATTTTTTTTTTTATTTTTTTTCCTATAAAGGACATATGTTATTTCCATATGCTACTCACTAAAAACCTGTGTTTGTCTCTCTCTTTAAAAAAAAAAAAAAAAAAAAAAAAAAAAGAAAAGAAAAAAAGAAAAAGAAGAAAAACAATGAGTGGGAAGATCCAGGGACAGGACAGTGTGCTTCAGTATGTACCTCATACCAAATCCTAAAAAATAGAACAGTAGACTAACTATTCTGCACTGGCAACTTCCAGGAGCTTTTTGTTTAATCACAGTACGGAATAAGTTAAATGGTATTTTATCTTTCTCAGTTTCCTCTGGACTCTCAAGGGAAGTGCAGACAAAACTTGGCAGTAACAGACTAACCAGCCATTTCAGCAAAAGGAAAAAGCAGCGTTATAGTTTGGTGAGATAAATAATCTTTTATCAATTCATACATAAGGAAGTCAGAAATTCTGCATTAATCAAAAGGCAAAAAAAAAAAAAAAGACTATTTCTTGAGGCGTATCATGCACTGCCAGACAGACATTCCCCCACACACCTCCTCTGAAAGAAATAAAAAGTTGGACTGTGAAGGTTGCTACATGTTGCCAATGGTGTGATGGCAGGATCAACACCAACAGCTACTGCAGCGGGCAATTTCACAACATAAGAGACGTTTGGAGGAAAGTACACACCATACATTGGAAAACATATGATATAAAAAAGTACAATAGAGTAGTGTATTTATCAAGTATGTTCTAAGAATGGATGCATCTTAAAGATTAATGTAATCATGGCTGAAAATTTTATCTATTTCCACTACTTTCTCCCAAGGTTGCCATAGCGGTACAAGTGTTCTGCTGTTAATCCTGGGAGAGAATTTCAGTTCTAGCTAACGGCACAAATGCAGCTTTACAATTTCTTTCAGGCTTCCATGTGAGTAGATCTGTCCAAGGGCACTCTGTGCAAAAGGAGTGGCTTGAAGACAGGGAGCTTTGCCATGGAGCAGGAGAAAGTCAACACCTTATGGGTAAGTATCTGAGAACAGAGCAAGAGGGCAGACTTCATGGCAGCTGTCTGCTGCGGGCTGGCTGATAGAGAAGAGAAAGTGGATTGAAGCGTTCTTCAAACAACGGGATGGAACCTTGTGATTTCAGGCCTTGGTTCTTGTGGGGAACTTTGAGCACCCCGCTAGCAGGCAGAATGGGCTTGGTGTAAGCAGTGCAGGAGCTTTCTGAAGGGCGCTGAGGACGGTTTCTTCACACTGGTGACTCGTGAGCCAGTTAGGGGAGGCGCTCTGCTGGACCTGTCACTGATGAACAAGGAAGAACTGGTCAAGGAGGGGAAGGCTGATGGCAATCTTGGCTGCAACGACCAGGAGTTTAAGAGACAGAGAAGGGTGCCAGAAAAACAGAAATACAGCCCTGGAGTTCTGGACAGTGGCTTGCCCATGGACCTGCTTGGCAGTATCCCCAAGGGACATGCCCCACAAGGCCTAAGGCAGAGCTGGTTGATCTTCCAAGGGCATCTTCCTCAAACCCAAGAGCAGTGCATTCCAGTGTGCAGAAAGCAGAGCAAGCATGGCAGGAGGCTGGCATGGAGGAAGAGGAAATTCCTGGCAAAGTTCAGGCATAAAAAGTATACAGAAAGTGGAAGCAGAGATAAGCTACTTCAGAAGAATACAGACGCTGTCCAAGCATGCAGGGACACAACTGGGAAAGCCAAAGCTCAGATGTACTTGGAGCTAGTTAAGGGCAACAAGAAGGGCTTCTGTAAGCACACTGGCAACAAAAGGAAGACAAAGGAAACTGTGGCCATAGCTCAGCCTTGGGACACAGGTCATAGTGACAGAGGCCATGGAAAAGGCTAAGATATCGATACCTTTTTTATCTTGGTTCTCATCGGTAAAGCTTATCCTGATGCCTCCCAGGTCTCTGAGTCTACTGATGGGACTGGGAGAGTGATACATGACTTAACAGTAAAAGTGCCCCTTGACAGGACAAGGGGGTGACCAAGCTGACTGTCTTCTGTGGTGAGAAGAGAGGCTCTGTGGATAACGGGAATGCAATGAATGTTGTTTACCTGGATTGTAATAAGGCCTTAAACAGTCTCCCATAGGATCCTTCTAGCCAAACTGTTTAGAAATGGACTGCATGAGCAGACTACGCATCAGGTGGAAAACTGGCAGGACTACTGAACGCAAAGGCTGGTGAAGAGCAGTATAAAATCTACCTGGCAGCCGGTTACTAGCAGTGTCCCTCAGGGGTCAATACCAAGGCCTGTAATGTTAAACGTGTTTCCTAATGACTTGGACGAGAGGATGGAAGTCACATGTAGCAAGTCTGGAGAGCAGAGAGAAGAAGTGAGGGGAGTGCTCATATGTCAGAGTGTAGGGTTGGTCAAAAAAGCCTTCCTAGGCAGGAGAAAGGAGCTAACAGGAGCCACATACAGTTCCACACAGGGAAAGTCCTGCGCCTGGCATAACTGACACAACCAGACACTGCAGTATAGGCTGAGTGCTGACCAATTTGAAAGCAGTTTGGCAGAAAGGGGTCTGGGGTCCTGGTGGGCAGCAAACTGAACACGAATCAGTAGCATGTCCCTGGGAAGAAGAAAGCTACCCATATACTGGGCCATATTAACAAGAGGTTAGCCATCAGGTCAATGAAAGAGAGTAACGCAGCACTCGTGAGACAGGTTCTGGAGTGCGCTGTATCTTCGGTTTCCCAGGGTAAGATACGGACATACGGGGAGCGCAGTGGAGGGCAGCCAAGGCAGTCAGAGACTGAAGCACACGACATACACAGAGGCTGCAAGAACTGGATTTGCTCATGAAGAGAAGGCTCACAGGTGATCCTGCTGCTGTCTTCAGCTACTCGGCACGATATAAAGAAGACAGAGCTAAATTCCTCTCAGAGGCATGCACTAAAGAACAAGGGACAATGGTCATGAGCTGTGATAAGAGAAATTCAGAATACCCATAAGGAGATTTTATTCACAAGGGTGGTTAGGCACTGGAAGTGGCTGCTCAGAGAGGCTGTGGAATCTTCAACCTTGGAAATATTCAATATATGTTATATTTATAATGTTATATGTTATATATTATATATATGTTAGTGGACACAGTCCTGAGCAGCCTGTTTAGCTGGCCCTGCTTTGAGCAGGATTTTGTACTAGACAATTTTCAAAGGTTCCTTCATATCTCAAGTATTCTGTGATTCTAAATCTCCTTTCAGGGAAGAGAGGAGAAACAAAATAAAACTCGAATTTTCATCAGTCTCCAACAACTATCCCTAGCAATCGCTCTATGCACTCCCACAGAGTGAAACACTAGCAGCACTTTTGCTTTCATCTATTTGGAAGAGCAAACTGTCCCAACGGTAAGGACTGGAAAGGAATTGGCCCCCCATGCCTGAAGAGGCTCTTGGATGAGAGCTGAGAGGAAGACAGTGCAAAACAGATAAAGAAATGGGAACATGTGAATACTTTGAAAAGCTCTTTCATCTTAGCAGAGAATTTAGTCCTAGTAAATGACAACTTTTTTTTGTCATAGATTTAAATCCTAATAGCGAAGAATAAGTCCTCAAACCAAAATAGATAATTCTATATGACCTTTATAAATTGCGTTAAACAAGCAGCTTATGCCAAATAAGACAACTGAGCATCTTGGGGTAATTTTGTTCAAATCTGCTTTCAAATTTCAGACTAATACTTAAGTTTACTTAGATTCAATGAAACTAAAAGTAAGAAATAAACAAAACTTACAAAGATTTTTTTTGAAAAAAATCTATAAAGATATACATTGCAAGGGTAGAAACAAACAGTCAGAACAGGGCTTCCCTTATTTTACCTGTCCTGTAGTACTCTGGTCACAAAGTACAGGTAAGGAAAGCCTGAATACTTGGAAATTTTCCAAACATCATCAAAATATTAGCTCTACACCACATTTCTCCAGACATTGTCAACACAAACTAACTCAGGAGGAAATGCAGAGCACCCAGCAGCTGAGAGGACATGTTTGGTTTTGTTTTTAATTTCTACAAGCACCGACCACAGACCAGAGGAGACACTACTGTGACAGATACTGTACCCTTGCACTGATTTGCTCCATTACTTTAAGACATTTGCATTATGCACACTTACACTATGCCATAAGTTATTACAATGTTTTGTTTGTTTCCCCCCAA
This sequence comes from Crypturellus tataupa, assembly GCA_034781795.1. Taxonomy (NCBI): domain Eukaryota; kingdom Metazoa; phylum Chordata; class Aves; order Tinamiformes; family Tinamidae; genus Crypturellus; species Crypturellus tataupa. The sequence goes on from JAWLRI010000070.1 coordinate 634,256, forward strand.
CGTCTACTTGAGGGAGCTTAAGTTATCCTACAAAGCCTCAGGCATCTTATGAATTCTTTGCATTAGGTCCTTCCGCTTACTCAGTTTATAGCAACACTCAAACTAAATTCTGCTCCTGCTGAAGACAATAGGAGTTCCACAATTGTTTTTTATGATGAATTAAGCTGTTTTCAAAACTGGCATCAACTAATTTGAGAACTCACGAAGAGAGGATGCGGAGGAAGTCCCACGCAGGAACATCTGCAAGCCGTCTTCACTGTCACTGGTGCTGGCCATGCTGTTTCTCATCTGCATCACAGAGAGCTGGGAGCAAAGACTAGGCTGTCGATCAATCTTTTTTGAGGCCTATTAAAAAAAAAACAAAAAAAACTATTTTTAAAAGTTGTCAAGTAAATCAGAAATAAAAATGAAAAACAAGTATTTCCTCTGTAGTAGAGGCTATGACTATTCATGAATTAGCTGGTTAAAGCATGAGAGTTTGTGCAGGGTAACTTGATTTAAATGAAAATATTCTAACTATGTGGGAAGGACTTGTACAATATGATTTTTGCTTGAGAAAGAATAAAAAAACACTACAACTTTCTCAAACATTTTATTTTTATTTAATTTTTAGAATAACATACATTTCAGAAGTTATTGCAATTACAATAACCTTAAATTCATATGGCTCTCTTTGGTAAAAAATAAAGGCTTGGAAAAAAATAAGTTAAAATGAAAAAGTAATTTTAGAAATGAACTTACATAAAATTATGAAGCCAGTTTTGCATTGCTTTATATGATTCTAGTATTGATAAAGGATTGGGAATGAAACACACTAGGCATATTAAACAAAGTAACACATAGAAATGTAAAAAAATATTACTAGCTAGAACACAATTAGACAGATCTTTTCTATTCATACTGACACATATCTGTGTATTCTTTAGATACATTTGTACCATAGAGGGGAAAGTCGGGACAAGCTCTGCTCAAAGGTGGAAAGTCACTTGGAGCCTTGATTTCACCTTGCACAATAGGTTGGGCACTCATTTGATTTCCACGCTCTGCACAAACATCAGAGCACTAATTTATACAAAGATTTCAAATAGGTCCATCCATCTGAAAACAGCAGCAACTGTGGCCCCAACACAATACAATAATTGGTGAGGAAGGGGCAGAAGCTACTTGTGTTCTCACAAGAAAGCCTAGCAGGGCTGTGCTGATTCCAAGCACTTGCACTATTATTTTTAAGAGACGTGGAGATGTTAAGCCAGAGGAGGGGAGAAGAAAGTAAGATGGATAGGAAAGAGAGAAAATAGGATGGGGCTGTAGTGATACGAAAATAACAAAAGACAAAAAGAAGGGAAACAAATCAAAAGGAGGAAAAGAGGGAAGAAACCCACATTACCAAAAAAAAAAAAAAACCAAAAACAAACAAACAAATAAACAACTTAATGCCAAGTCTTTTAAAAGAGACTAATGATTTGAAGGTACAGTTTACACCAATGGCATCTAACAAAAAAAATCTGAACTCTGGAGAGTGTTACGATATGCTTCAAAATCACATGGATTTTTATTGTGTGAGCAGAAGGGTGTGACTAAAGCTGTATACAGAAATTCATACATTCAGTTTTGAAAATGATTTCCAAAATATTTTCCCAAGAGGGGAAGATCAAGCACTGAAACTTATCAAAAATAGTATTAAGAAAAATAACCTACGGTAAAAAAGATGTGGGAGTGAACTAAAGGAGAAAAATAAAAGACACAGAACAAGAGGAGATTTCTCTGACAATAAATGCTTTCATATTGCAGCCCTGTTTCAGACTTTTTAAAGGATAAGTTGAATTTCCTGTGAGGCAAATTTGCAATAACCCCATGTTGTAATACAATATAACATTTAACTCAGCAACCTTTTTCTGCCAAGCCCTGGCAGCAGATCTCCAGCAGATCTCTAACCATCCCTCAGATTTTTTTTTTTTTTTTTAATCCTTAAAAGTACGAGAAGGACACTTCACTTTAAAACAACCATTTACAAATTTACAATGTTACCCCATGTGGCATTATTCCTTCATTTCAAGAATTACTTATACTAATGTTCCAGTTCTACAGGGCAAAAGCCAGCAGCTGTAGATGATTTTGTACACTAGGCACAATATCCTAACACGGTCATCCTTCCATGCAGGAAAAAAAAAGAAGAAAAAGAAAAGAAAAACAGGCATGGTGAGTGACAAACAGAAGTCTCCCAGGAGATGTAGGCCAAATGCAATTCTCAGCAACACACTCCCTCTGTGTGCTACACGTTCCTTACAGAGGCCATATTCAAGAAATGACACACTGACTGTAGAGAAAAATCCTGATTAATAAAATACATCTTTGATCCCTATTTTTTTTCCTTAAATAAACAAAAATACTTTATAAGGTTACTTTACAGGTTTTTGCATTTCTGCATTCATGCAATAACATCTGTGTTCCTGCATCAGCAGGAACTGAGCTGAAATAGTTTTGAGCATCTGATTAGAAGACAGTGTAACCCTCTACTGCCTTGGCCAAAAGTTTTGTGGCTGTAAAACTGTTTTTCTAACAATTGTTTCTTCTTCTTTCCTTCTGTAGATGGTACAAAATTTAGAAAAAAATATGTTTAATTAGCCCCAAGTACATGTCAAGTCAAACCTGTTGTAATCTGCTGTATAGCACCAGTGGCAGTCACTCCTTTTGGATCATTTCCCAATACATTCACAACTTCGATTACAGAGGGGCTATTTAACCTTTGGATTTTTTGCTTTGAGCTAGGGTGAATTAAATCCAAAACCACAGAACATGGAGAGATTATATTTATAATACATACATAGAGGGTGGTGAAAGTTGGAAAAAAAACATTTTAGCAGCTAGTCATCATGCCTACTACTTGGCTAGAAATATTTGCACTAGCCACTTTGGTCTGACTCTCAGTTATTCCTCTTCCTTGCATACTACTAGGCTAACATTAATCAATATTGCTGCTGACAAAATGTTTCACCAACTCGGACATTGTCCCTAAAAAGAAACAAGTATGAATTCTACAACCACCAACAGCAGGTTCAAAACAATATGCCTTGAGACATTTTAATGTTAAGGTAACAATACATTTGTTTGAGACAAGAAAATCCCCAAACAAAATTTCAACTGCTTACCTTGTCATTTAAGGTTGGGTCATTCAACGAGTAGAGTTTATTTGTAATATCTTTGCCAATAAGATACTTAAAGATCTCATAAAGAAATGGCTCGGATTCCAGAAAATAAGTCAGCCTTTCCCTAGACCAGCACAGGAACTTGCAGTTATCATCTGCAATAATGGTAACCTGAGGAAAAACATACTCAGAATTAGCATTTCTCTCTTACTTTAAAATAGGTGATACCATTTTATTTGTGGCTACATTTAAAACAACTCTTAAAGCTACATCTTGAGATATCCCCTTTCAAAAGGGTATTTACAAATTTAAAACTAGTCATATATTTGCTATGACTGTATTTAAAACACTGATACATATGGCCAGTTAGTTTTTTTAGAAAATTTGGAGAGAGATAATTATGGAAAGTTTCTCATAGTGTCCACAGCTGTAAATAGTGATGACAGAGGGCATTTACATACTAAGTCAGTCCTACACGGATGACACTATTCACATCCCAACAGGCCTAGGTTTTAGGTTTGTCATTAGATTTTAAGTCCATGCCCTTGTAACTAAACAGCAACAACTGGTATAATTCAAAGACAGAGTTTTTAGACATTTTGAAAAAAAAAGCTTAACGCTTATAAATACATAGTCGGATTTGTCATTCTATGCCAGGAGAGGGCAGCAGCATACAAAAGCCGTTACACAGTATTAGTGCAGTAGTCTATTTTAGATAAGAAAGTATCAGTGAAGAAATAAAACATTCTCCACTATTAATAGTTATTTTTACCTCAAAAAATAAAAACACACAAAAATCCCTGAAAACTAGTGGAAAACTGTCACACAAAGATGGATTTGAACTTCACTGTCTATAATATGAGCATACAAGCTTAGGAAGAATTCAGCAGTATCACCAGCAGATGGAGCCCTTAAGATTTAATCTATGTCCTATTCCACCAGCAATGTTGAGAATATTCATATTGCAATGGGCTGAAATCACAAAAAAAAGCAAGGAAAACACAGAGGTGAAGGATGTATATGATGGTAGATTACAATAATACTTAAGGTAGGCACAGTTTGAGTCATCAGCTTTTCCCTTTCACTAAAATTGATTCCTAATTTACAAAAAGTAATAGTATGAAGGGGACTTCAACTCTATAGGATTTCTCACCGCTGTGAAATGAACACAACTCGACAGTCATCTCCCTTTGGCATCAAGCCTAGTGCTCAACTGGAACATATTACATCAATCACTGATTTTAGATTCTATATTACGCTTCCTCCCTCCCTTGTCTGTTAGGACACCAGTGTGAATATATCCAGTCATGCCAGAGGCTAGTAATTACTATTTGTATGCAGTTAATATCAAGTAGGGAGCAGCAAAACACTGATTTCAGTGTTATGTGGAGAAAACCTACTTTAATAGCACTTTTTACCGCGAGCTATTTTATAATATATCCATTAATGTACTGACATAATTACACTACTACTCAATATTGGTCCCCATAGGAGTGTTTTTATTCAGAATAGCATGATGTCTTTCAGTTAATGTTGCTTTAACAGCTTTCAGAATGACAGAAGCATTAATATGTTTAAGTAAGCATCAATTTCAAACTACTAGCGCTGAATTTTTAAAATTTTTCATTTTAGCAATACTAAAGATTACTATAACTAAGGGCAACTATAACTTTTTCATTTATTGTTTCTAAACTAGTGAAGGAAACATTCAAAATCATCTCTTTCTCAGGAAAAACTACCTTTTAAATTATTTTTCCTGAATAATATTTCAACATAAGTTTGTGAATACTAAAAAGAGAAAACAGAATAGCTAGTCAGCAAACACGATCATAAAACTGTTTTGTAGCATTTCATTCTAAGTTATTCTTGATATGGACCATCATTAAACATCAATACTAGAAAGCCAACAAAATTATTCAAGCCAAATAGTTCACTGTTGACCAAACTTGAATTATGGGTACTAAGCTGTCTTCTTTTTTTAAACAGTTATTTCATATCCAGGGACATTTAAAACAAAGTGTACCTGGAATTTCTCACCCCGATTCATCTGAGTTGACCGAAATTCAGGAGAATCTATAAAGGCACAGGGGTAAATATTATGCAGAAAATGCCCTCGATAAGAGACCTTCATTCTGGAAATAAAAAGATATGAATCAACATTTTAAAATTATGGAGGCATTATTTAAATTTGACTATGGTTTTTGACAATGATAATGAAGAAGGTATCATGCTAAAATGTGTACATCTTCTGGAATTTCAGCCAAAGAGCTAGCTAGCCTATTTTCTGTCTAAATCTCCACTGATTCCAAACAGAATTTTAGTTGCCTGATGTGTGTATTCTCAAAACACTGCTTTTCAAAGTGAAAAAAAGGTCTGGAGGGTAATGCCATACTGCCAGAAGACAAACAAACCAACAAAAAAACTTAAATCCAAGCATACATTAAGATGGTGACTTTGGTAAAATTGCAAAGATTTCTTGTCTGGGCTGGAAGATACTACTTTTGGTAAGACACAAATATATTTCCCATTAGTATCAATGTGGCTGCACAGAGAAAGTGGAGACATAATATACACCCAGGAAGATACATCACTGTCACTTGGAAACAGTGTCACAAAAGGCTACATACCTTTTAAAATACCAAAAGAGCCCATATGGGTAGTCCATAATATATTACAGTTAGCAACATTTAGAAAGCTAACGAAGCCCTCCAGATTTCCAGTATTTTCAGCCATCACCCAACACTTAAGCTGTTCCTAAGCTTTACAGAACCTACTTCCCCTTCAGCAGGATGCTTAGTCTATCATCAACTGATGTTTTATCCTCTGCAGCATAAGCTTGACCTGTCTTTAAAGTCTGAATATTGCAGAATTGTCCAGTTAATCTTTGGAACAGCTCTGGAGGCACATGCAGTGGTTCAAACATTCGCTTGTAGAGACTACTAAGCTCCTTCTCTATCTTGATCTAAAATAGAAAAACAAAACATGTCAATTAACACAAATGAATTAGTTAATAAAAAGGTAAAACCGCATGTGTGGTATAATTGCTATGTCTGTAGGTTTAAAAAAGGAAAAACAAACAAGATAAGTGTTGGACATCTATCCACAAATGCTGGATATGACAAAGGGAGCAAAATCTTAGCTAAAATTAGGAGAGCACCCTTGGCACGTTAAGATGCTGTTCCATGTAAATGACATGTTAAATCAGCTACAAGGAGTCTCCTGAGACTTCTGATGATGCAAAGAGAACTTGAGCCAGAATAACACAGAAAAAAAAAATGAGGCTGCTTGCATGTTTCACACCACATCCATGTCTCATTGTGATTCTCCCTGAGACTCTCCTGGGAACACCTTTCATTCCTTACAGTCTTGGCTCACTTGCAGCAGATAAGCAGGACTATGAGTCCTGAAAAACAACACCATCAAATCGCATGTGATGAGGAAGAAATGAGTGCCAGCTGAGAGCATCCCACATATAGGAGCCCACCCAAACTCAGGCAACAGCAATGAGAGATACAGGAAACTGGCTGAAATCCCAAGCCTGGAAGCCTTTCCTGAATGAAGGCAGCAGGAAATAAGACAGTGTCCTGGCCATCCCTAAAGCAGAGGCAGCTTGAACAGAAGCCTGGATATTTACTCAGAGGGAAAACAAGTCAGAGAAAGAAGCATCAGATAATGAAAAAAAATTAAATGCCTTGAGGACAGAAAACAAGGAAAAGCAACAAAGAAAAAAAGGCAGAAGGAGGGGGAAAGGAGTCACCCTTTCAACAAATCAGAATGTTCCAAGTTTACAGAGCTTTCTAGATGTGTTTTTTTATTATTATTATTTCACCATTAAAAGTGAAGAGGAGTGAAGAGGTAGGCACATGAGTCATATTCCAGACGGAGACAGGTAACAGAGTAGCTTGAGAACCTGCTGGACAGCTTGTGACTGACAGAGGAAGAGTTTCAGAAGGACACAGGGAGTCTTCACGCTGCCTGCAGCCCACAAGGACCTCAACCTGTCAAGCACCCACTATTCCTTTCCTAAGGGAGTATTTTAGGAAAAAATATTTTCTTGAGCCTATGAGAAATATGCATTCTCCATCAGAAATCTACTCTGAGCTGCTCTTAGTGGAATTATACATGTGTGCGAAATGAAAAACAAAGGCAGAACAAAAATTCATGGAAAAAATGACTTTTTTGTTGTTAACATTTCAGATTTATTTAAATCTAGAATAAATTGAGCTGAAGGAGAAGCTTTCTACATCTATAGAGCTATATTTGTGAAGTATTTACCCACTGTCTCATTCACTGGATAAAGTCCAATGCATGTATGGGCCACTTAATTCTACAGGAAGGATTATCAATCTTCAGATTGATAATCAGGCAGAGACAGTGGGTTAATCCCACACTAGTTGTGCACAGTTAGTTATTAAATTCCTAAACAGGAAGAAATTAGGCAGCATGGGACTGTGCCATCATCACTGCACAAGTTCTCAGCATTGCAGCTAGCTGTGTGGTTCATAAAAATTCAACAAAACAGCCCAAAATGCAGCCCTCACTTCTTTTTTTAAACCCAGGCAGCCTCAAACCATGAAGCAAAAGTAAGTTTATAAACCATTGAGATTTTATACAGACTGCACATGAAATGGACACCAATGCCTATTTCCAAAGGCTGAACAAGGATAAGGTTTAAAATTTTTTAATGAGCTTTTCACAAAAAACTTTTTGGTGAAAGAGCACCAGAGAATGTTGTTGAACTTATTTCTAATTTTGTGTACAATTTCTAAGTGCATTTACCCTGCTCAATTCTACTAGAATATTCAGTTTGCTTGATTTTTTCGATCTGTTCATACATATGTTTCAATTAAGTGTCTCAAAACACCTAAACGGACTTTTTGTTTCATTGCTGGTCACTTCTGTTATAAAAGGTGGAGAGACATCTAATATTGGTTCTGCCCCAAAAACATGATGAGGAGGGCTCAGAGACAAACCTTCAGGCAAGATTAACACTAAAAAGTCATTTGACCTCAAGTTACACTGGTTTCACATGGTATCAACTACTAATTGCATCTTTCTCTGGTGACTACACTTATATGAAAAAGAGGTTTTGAATTTCGGTGTGTTCCTTATGCCCTAGTCTTTAACTCAGGGGACTTTTATGTGGACAAAATAAGAGTTACATTTAATCCAGCAAGGGACATTGTAGTGTTCTTGGGATTGTCCTAAACTGCTTAATTTCAGAATATGTCCCATATAATCGTGAACTTAGAAAACAATTTGTTTTGTGCATAGGTTTTCTAGAAAAGTCCCTCCTTTGTAAAAATTTCATTTGTACTTTTTTCTATACTCAATCTTTACAAATCAGAGCGATTAACTCCATTCTCAGATTAACACAGAAGTAGATCGCAAGACTTCTAGCTCCACAAGAGTGATACGGACATTGTAGTATAGATCTGTATCTATGCTTTAGATGGTCTCCCTCAAAACAGACTACTCGCTCTTTACAAGCTCAGATGACTACTGCAGTCATGCCTGTGGGTCATATTCCAAATGAGCCATTTGGGTAGGTGTAATGTTTTGTTTAGCAATGGTTGAAATATTTTGAGATCCTGCCAAAATTTCGAGTCAGAGCTCAGTAGAGACACTGATGAGAATCTTTTATCTTCCACTCAGACTAAAGAAGCCAAATCTGTAAAGCTCCAAGGAACAAAAACCACAGAAATAATTTTATGGTCAGAAGAGAAAATCACTACTATTTTGCATACTCCATTTAATAAAATAAATATTTGATAACTGGAAACATCAATTATTCATTTTGCAATATGACTAACTTGTAATCACTCTTCCATTCTTTTCTCTCCTTAAAAGTGTAATTTGTGAGGATGACTAAATAAAATTGTTTCTGAGATGGGCAATAGATGCTGACAGAAAATCTTATTCAAAATTATTTTTCAAGAATTTCTCTTCTGCATCTTCTATCTTTCTCTAGAAAAACATCCTTAAAAAAAAAAACTTCAAGTTGACATATCCAGTGTAGAGCCACAAAGATGATTAAAGGACTGCAGCATCTATTGTATGAGGAAAGCCTAAGCAAGCTGGGCCTGTTTAGCCTGGAGAAGAGTTAGAGGGGAATTTAATGTGTATAAATACGTAAGGAGACAATTTAGGGAGGATGGGGCCAAACTCTTCCAGTGGTGACCAGTGGTATAAATCAAAACACAGGAAGTTCCAACTCCATGGTAGAGATGGAGGCATCTTTACTTTGATGGTGACAGAGCCCTGGCTGTGGAGCCTGTCTCTGGAGATCTTCAAAACTCGCCTGGATACAACGCTGTGCCATGTGCTCTAGGTGTCCCTGCTTGAGCAGGGAGGTTAAACTAGATGATCTCTAGAGGTCCCTTCCAAGCTCAAACATTCTGTGATTCTGTGACAATAAATACAATATGCAAGACAGCAAAGAGACATAGGCACGTGCTTCAAGTCTGTAACTGGGAGACTATAATAAAGGAGGAGTAACTTCTGAAATGCACATAACTTTTAAATAACAGATTTGAGAAAAAAAATAAGAAACTACCTACTGAATCAGATTCAGCTAAAAATACTAATGGGCTGGTTCTTTACTGACATAGTTGAATTGTCAGAAAGAAGCCCTGTGTAATTCATTGACAGGTTTGTCCAGCAAACATAGGATAAGTTTCCTTCCTCTGGTGTCTTAAGTTTGGCCTGTAGAATCTAGCTGTTATACATACCGGTCTTCTCTTATACAGTAGATATATAAAATGTAAGAGGTTGACAACCAGAAACACAGAATTCCAGATCATTATGTCCAAGGCACAGCGGTAGAGCGTAGCCCAAACGATGAACAACGCACATCCTGTAAAAATTAAAATAGCAAGTCAAATTTCAATGATCAATAAAAATTTTCTTACAAACTATGAGGAATTTGTTCATTGTAGAAGGCTACAATCACACAGAAAAGCAACATATTGCTACAAGCTTTACATACACTTATGCTCTGTATATCAATATCCCTCAGGATCACCCTATAAACAGCCCCTCAGCCAGGCTGGGCTGCAGCACAGTTTTGCAGTGCTGAACGAATAAGAATTCAGGACTGGGGAAGGCAAAAGGGTACAGACCACAATAATCTGTCATTGACATGGAGATGATCGAGGATCAGGGAAGACTATGTTCAGTAAAGTAAGAACTAACCAACCCATACAACTTTATTAGTAGTATTGTATTAATTAGACAAACAAGCAGAGAAATGAACCCTCATCATCTGTACCAGGAACATTCCTTAGTAAACAACAGTTACAACAAAATCTAAAGTAATGCACAGATATTTTAGCATTGTGATAAAGACACAGCCGTAACTAGACTTCACCTGTATGCCAAAGACAAAATTTCAAATGCATTCTCATTTTTGGTTGTTTCACTTGGAATAATGACTGTTGCTCTAAAAGAGAAGGCATGCCGTATGACTAAGAATATTTCTAGCATATAAAGACTATATGCTAATGAGATGACAGATTATACATCTGTCAGTCTATCTCAAACAGGTGAACAAACTGACCAAATTCAGCCACATCTGACAAACGGTAGAGGCCACAGACAGATTTTCCTGTAAGTTTGATGCAAATAGCAAGAAAACAAAAGAGAAAAGGTATCAAACCAGTGTCCTAATTCAAGAGGGGTGATACTGTGGAACAGCACATGGCTGGGATAACAGCCATGGATACATCCATAGGAAACCAAGCTTCATTACTTGTGCTGCTCACAGAATATATTTGCTTCCAGCTGCTATTTCAGTTTGAAAAATTCTGATTCCAAATCTGTTTCTCAGTCAAAATACAAAAAGCCAAGAGCCCAAAGCAGTTAAACTCTGCAAGAGCAGAACTCCCACTGTTTTTAAATCGGAACTGCACAGACAAAAGGTCTTACAATGCTGAGACTCTTGGTCATTAGTGAAGCTTGTTTTGATGATTTATTCTATAATAACTGTAAAAAAGAAAATGGCAAAGCCTTTGCAAATTTAGCCACAGAAGTTCTATCATGCAATTGATAGACATTTTTACACTAATAAGCAATTTCACTCAAAAACCCTTGAGTGTCCCCTGGGTTCTGATGCCAGCAGGTAACACCTGGGTTTCTACAGCATACCCTGCCTACTCTGTAATGACTGATATTTCTTTTTCATTCAGTCACAAATACTTTGCTTCACAAAGTACAGGGGCTTTGAAACAGCTGTAGAACTGACAGAAAGCTACAACTCAAACTATGCTTACTACAACTCAAACATACCAATTTTAGTATTTTCTCTGAAATCTAATCTTTCTGCATCATGAAATGCTCACAATGACGGAAGAAATTTGACCAACCTCAAGAGACTCCAGCCTTCACTATAGTGAAAACTACAATTTCTAAACTGGAAATGAAAATAACATTGAAGAGCAAATGTCATGAGTATAAACCCACGTTAAAGAATGTGTGTGGCTAACCATTTCATTAAGCTTCTCAATGAAAATCTTATGTATTACAGATGCACTAAGCCAGCGTACTAGCCAATGCACAGCTCACTATTTGCATGAAGCCTAAAACAGGGGTCTTAATAATCCATACAACTTAACTATGATCCAGAGCCTAATAAACTGTAAGTAGCCAGTTGGGCCTGAACATCTACGTAAGTCTGAAGTTGCCAACTTTATTTCCACAAAATTTGAAGAGTCTGTATATATATATAACCTTTTCCAGGTAAGGTCTTTCAGACCAGAAATAAGCTTACATCAGTGAAGTACAATGATCATGAATATATGCTGAAATTTCACCATAAACTGAGGAGACCAAAACACTCTATAATGTTTACTGCTATTTCTACTTCATGAATGTTATAAAGCTCCACAGAAAACTGGCCTACCTATGGTCAGTAGGCCTCGTAGAAAAATCATATGAAGATTCAGAGTTGTTGGAATAACTAGTCCGATTACGAAGCAAATATTGGCCACATGGAAAACAAGATGATGAATCTCTCTCCAGTTTTCACATGCAGTCTCATTAAAAGGCACAAGGGTGGCATTTTTTAAGCCTGGAACAAAACCTAGGGGAGTAACGGAGAGCATGCTAATTGCTGTAGTATTCATCTTGAAGATTCCTGTAAAAAGAGAGAGAGAAGTGACCATGCATTAGACACACATTGTAAAGAGAAAAAAAGAAGTTCTTGTGCATCTTCCATTATCATTAATGGAAATTTTACAAATAGTTTAAAAATGCAGACCAAATGAATAGCTCAGTAATGTTTTACTATTGCTTTCACTATTGCTTTCATATTAGTCTTGAGGGGTAAACTTCAAAATTCTAACCATAGCCATAAACACAACACTGGCTGAACACCTGCTTCAACTGCTCATTAAGACATCCTACATATTCCATCCAGTTCTGCAGAAATAGGCATCGCATTTTTATCTACCACTTACTGAAGATCACTTACTGTGATGTTAGATAAAATCATCTGTAAAGAAAGAGAGGAAGAAGAAAACAAAACAAAATCTGATCTTCTTGCAGAATCATTTTTGTATCTCCTCAGCAACATATGATTTTGGCCTCATTAAAATGGAGGCAGAGGGGAATTTAGAACAGTAAATAAACATATAAGAATAAGAATATATAAGAATAAAGAATTATAGGGAATAAGAATATATAAAAATAAATATAAGGAACTCCTGGAGAAAATGGGGGCAGTTAAGAGAACTGATTCCTAATCTAAAAATATGTAGGCTTTTTCCCCTCAGTAATAATAAATAAAGATTTTCTTTAAAGTGTAAAGCAAAAAAAAAAAAAAAAAAAAAAAATATTCCCTCCTAAAGAGAAAAAAAAAAATCTTATTGGAACTAACTAGTAGGATAAACTGCAACATTTCAAGACATCACCTTTAAAACCCTAAAAGTCTAAATAAGGAACTAGAGTCAAGTGTTAGAAGCAGCTCAGAATATGTTAGTAGTCCAGGATGTGCTTTGAACAGATAAAGACCAATTCCTAGCTGGAAGACCAGTACTATTTCTAGAAACACTCCTGTTCCCAGCATAGTATGCATGACCCCCTGCTGCTGCAACAACAGAGATTATATTGAGTTCTGCTTGATTCTCATTAATGAAACACATGCATCCATGAGCAAACACATTCCATACGAGGGATTTGCATTCAGATCAGTTCTGTAGAGACCGTGCATGTCCCTGCCTTGTGTGCTTAAAATCTGCTGAATAGATTAATTGCTTGACAATAAAGTCATGGCCAATCCACTCAATGCTTCTTGCAGTCTAGGATGCACTTTGCATCTCTGTCATTTACGAGTGTTTAGTGGGCTGTGAAGGAGTTTGGAGCTATTTTAGTTTAATCCATGCTTTTTATTACTTCTCATCAACTTGGGTGGAAGTTTTAAGCAAGTTAAATAATTCCTGCAATAACAGTAGAAGAAATCGTGAATAACAACTCAGTACCTCTTACAGTTCCCCTCAGATGGCCAGAACCTGTCACACATGTCATACTACAAAATACGCAGAGACCCTGCAGGATCAAACACTGTTATGGACATAAGGTATGGCCTTATCGTAGAAACAATCTCCAAATGGGAGAAAAACAAACAGACAACCAAACACACAATTTTACCAAGTACACTTTTTTTTTTCCCTCAATAAGTTCACATGTCTCTTCATTCCTGTATCAATTTTTCCACAAGAGTTAACTAATGACATAAAGAAATTCTAAGTTATGGTACCAATTATCCACTTACATTTCTACTTTTCTCCAGTTTCTATGCAAGAATACAGTTGCCAGAGTCACAAGAACAGTCCTCCTGACTTAACAAAACCATCTACACAGAGTATAAGTGTGAGAGTTAGTAAGAATTTGCAGGACTGTAATTTTAATGCACTCAAATAAAAAAAGTTATTGTTAACTCTGGACAATTGCATTCATGCTCATCTTGTTCACACCTTGTGACATCCTGTTGACCCCAATTTCGAACAATATAAATTCCCAACAGAGGAGCAGCAGGATCCCCAAGTCTTGTAAGAAACTACCAACTGTGTTTCTTTGGACATTCAATCCTTCACCTGTCTAAAACTGCCATAAAGTACACTAAATATGCCATGATTTGGCAAAGAAACAAGCAAATTCACAATCAAAGCTAGGCATAAAGCTATCAGTTCTACTCATGACCAAAATGAGTCAGAACATGTAATTGTAGTTGCATCTGGTTACAAATCTAGGAAGATTTCCAAAGTTTTTAATAGAAAGTTTTATACAGTATTGTTGGAAAAAAAATAAAGGCTACCTTACTCTTTTTACACTTAGTTGTAAAGAATTATACATTTGAAGACTAGAAATCCAACCACTCCAGTCATCTACGTGGTGCAGGGTAATCTCAATCATCTCACAACCCAGTCCAAACCATCCTCCATTAGCCATAGATACTAAGACCACAACCAACCACCCAAAACTGTCACCACAGAAAGATGCTTCTCTTTTGATCAAGTCACTTAGTCTTTTACTATAAAAGGTGCTCATAGTGATTGAGAACAAAACCTCAAGTGACCATCTATTTTCTTGAGAACCCTTGTATCTCATAGCCACACCACTCAGCACTGGTTAAGTGACATTTTTAAAATCTTGCTTGAGTACATTTGCATGACTTGAAAGTCATTGCTAGCTTACTTACATAGAGATGAATTGTGTGATTCTAAAGATAGACCATGCTCAGGAATTTATCATACCTCCAGAACTTTAATTAGTTTTTCATAGTCTTGCAGCATCAAAGCTGCATAGAAAATCAAGGCAATCGATAATTTCTTTGCTTTCATGAACTGAAGACAAATCATTAGTGACAGTACGATTAAGCTAATTACAGCTTAAGTTACACATTTCCTTTTTATAATGAATTTGGAGTGAGTAGGAAAGTGATCCAAGTAAAGATGCATTTCAGCACACTCTTTGGGGCAAGTTCATATCCATTAAACATATCATTAAAACTAAATTTCCTATTTAGTCTATACATCATTCTAGATAAAAACCAACTATATAGAATGAAAATATTGTTAATAAAGCATCTTTACTCACACAAATATTCCTACTATAAACTCAAGATAACAAACCTTACTACACACTAGCCATACTACAGACCTTGGAAATTTAGCTGTAGTTGCACTCATTCTGCATGTGTGTTATATACACAGATGCACTGAAAAAATCCTGCCAACTGTCACTCCGTTACCCTTGGTTTTCCTTCCAATGAAAGGAGAGCTTGATTTTAAATCACAACATGCAAACGTTAAAAACCATCATGTGTTTATATATATACACACATATATTTATATATAATTTTTTAAAGAGTCAAATCCATTTGAGGAGAGACATTGCTCAGAGGGTGACTTTTCTATATACAAATCACATCAGCAGCAGCAAAACCGTTGCTTTGAAAGCCCTCGGCAGCGCTGTTATTATGGCGCACAGAACGGAGCTTGACAGCTGTGCCTGCATGTGCACAACAAAACCTGGGAAGACTCAGAGCACCCAAAAAGGGAATGCTGAGAGTGACGGGATCACGCTGAAAATGCACACTTCTCCCCTAGTTATAAACACCGTGGAGTTTGAGGAAGGGGGAAAGCAGAGGAAATCAGGAAAAAAAAATCTGAAGATCCTAAACAGAAAAAAAACCTCCAACCTGCCCTCCCCAACTAAACACTTCTAATAAGACACGAATATTTGCCCATGTAAGAGTTTGAGATCCGTGAAATGCGCTCTGCCAAGAGCAGCACTGAACGCTTCTGCTCAGATGCCACTTACTGCAAAAGCTTAAAGCTTTAGCACAAAACATTAATATAAGTATTTTATAATATATATAGAATTAACCCGACGGGGGAAGCCCCCGCGGCACCGCAACACGGCGGCGCGTTTTCCACCCTCTCTCGCGCCCGACCTAACGGTCGCCGCGCGGCGGCGGCGCCCCCGTAACGGTCGCCGCGCGGCGGCAGCGGCTCTTCCCGCCGCCCGCCGGCAGCCCATCGAGCCTCGCAGCTCCGCGCCGCCCCATTCCCGCCGAAAAGGAGGGAAAACTGTGGAAGCGCTCTGCGAAGGCAAAGCCAAGCAGCGGCTGGCGCCTGTTGCCCGCAGCCGGGCGCCGCGCGCTCGCCTCCCCGAAGAGCAGCGC
>JAWLRI010000070.1:651422-696210 GCA_034781795.1 Crypturellus tataupa
AGCGGGGCAGCGCGGGGCTTCCCCGCGGCGAGCGCAGCGCCCCGAGCCCCTCTGGAGGCACCTGGTGCTGGAGACCCGCGCGTGCTGCCTGTGCGCGGCCCCGACCGCGCGTGCTGCTGGCTGTGCGCGGCCGCCGGGCACTTCATTTCAGAGCGAGCGAGCGTTTCCCTGGGAATAGAGTTAAAAGTGCTTGTACAGCGTCGATACAGAACGCTTTTAGTGTGCCCGCTGTAAATTTGTGCTGGTGATCGCGC
This sequence comes from Crypturellus tataupa, assembly GCA_034781795.1. NCBI lineage: Eukaryota > Metazoa > Chordata > Aves > Tinamiformes > Tinamidae > Crypturellus > Crypturellus tataupa. The sequence goes on from JAWLRI010000070.1 coordinate 651,677, forward strand.
CGTGTCTTGGGGAAATACGATTTATTGATTGAACAAGACAGATTTACAAGTTACTCGCATGAGCAAATCAGCACATAGCACACGCGGAGCTGCAGCACAGTAGCTCCATCCTGCAGAGTGAGCGGTGCCTTCTTGGATCGTGAGCCCTATCCGAAACCATGAGCTCAGCGACCCTCCTGTGCGGACCATGACTGGCCCAAGGACACGAGGATCAGGGCCTTCATTAACGACTTGCAGAGTTTTTCCCCAAAGACATTCATATACTTTCATCTTTTTTTTAGTTCCAGATTTACCAGAGAAGAAGACATGATTTTTCTGAATAATTACCTCTCCTAAAACCTGAGAAAACAGATACCCAGGATTGTACTACCCAAAGTTACCTTGAGTTACATATATTCAAAACTTCATTATCTGATTGCAGAACTTTTTCTTTGTGATAGAGAAATCTTTGATACATTAATCAAGTATGTATTAAGTGTATTATAGTTAATTAAACATGCAAATGTTCTGCATTGTCTCTCAAAATTCTTAACCCTGAGCCCTGCTTTGCGTGTGGTACTTCATAACTTCCTTAATTTTAGCAGCGTCATTCAGGAGATTTCTTTACTGGCAAACCTGGGGCGGTGCTGATGCCCATTGGTCCTCTTTCTTTCTTTGTATTTGTGTGGAGTTGAAGGCCCCTGATCACTTAGTCAAGTACTTCCCCAATTGCCATGGGCATAAATTTACCCATTGCATTTATTTTTCATTGGACTGATAGCAAATGGAGCAGAGAAATAAATAATAAAAAAGGAACCTTTACTTTGATCTCTTTTCTATTGAGGTTGCATTATTGTAATGCATCAGTGTTAGAACACTTAAAATATGCTCCTCAAAACCTTTATCATAAAAGAAGCAAGAAGTAAGTAGATTTGCATGACATATCTGGGAGATACTTTTGGCAGTGCATTTAGCTGCAGGCAAAAATCAAGTCTTAATTCTCCACAGAAATACGGATCTCCTCTAATAATTCCTATTTTTATTAAATGAACTCCATATCAAATACTCTCTAAACTTGTTAAGACTGAAACTGCCTAAAACCTTCTAAGATAGCCTGGCTATATTATGAATATGTTTCTTTAGTGTTCATTGCCACTTGTAGAAGTATATACTTGGAGAATAACATTAAAAAAAAAAAGGTCAAAGCAAAGCACTGATACACTGAGAAATTAGTGTGTGAGATGCTTTCTAATAAGCCTTAGGAAAGGCTGAGCGCAGGGCATGATCGAGACTGAGGCTGAGGAGGAGGCCTGGTCTCGAGCGGAGGGGGTGAAGGCAGGTGCTAAAGCCGCCCGCCAAGAACCGCTATGAACGAGCGCCAGGAAGGAAGAGATCAGCCCCAGAGTCCAAGCCGGGCCGGCTGGGGTGGTCGTGGCAAGGAGACCCTGGTGCCTGGTGGTCTCCCACCCCCAGCACAGCCCCATCTATTTCCCCGGGTTTTATCCAGCAACTGCTTCAGCGGGGGCTTGCAGCACCCGGTGTTTTCCCTCCCTCTTGTTCCTGTCAAATACGTTTTTTTCCTCTGAAGCGATGGTGTTTCTGACACCACGCTGAACTCCAGGAGGTAGAAGTTATCAATAACTGTGCTTAGGGCGAGAAGACGTTTTTATGTTTGCTTATACTCTCTTAATGTTTAATAAATCTTTTCTGCGCTTTTTTCCTTCCTTGAATCGTCCTTGGTCAATAAAAATAACTCACAAAGCGGGGGATACGGTAGCAGGTAGCATGATGAATTCTCCCTCGTTCTCGGTGGATGCAATACTGTACTTTCCAGGTAGTCACAAGAGGGCAATATGCAGGAACTCTTAGGCATTTTGGAATGAGAATTAAACTCTTTATGTGCTCTGGGAAGGCTTTAGTGGACTTTTGTAGCAGAGGTGTCCTACAGGCCCTCCTCTATTTTTGAGTTGAGTTTAAGGAGAAAGAATGGGGATCGCAGTGGGGTATCAAGCTGCTCTTTACATTCTACGGGCAAGACGTAAACCAAGGCATTTCGCAATACAATATAATCCTCTAACTTGTACCATAGGCAGCCAGAAGGGCCAAACAAAATTCATATTGGGATCCTTTTCCAATCCCATTCAATTAACCGCATTCTCAGACAGATACAGAGAAAATAGTTCTGATTTAAGCAAGAGGTTTCCTTATGCATCAGTCAAATAACATGCTAAATAGCTGCTTTACATGTTTTTTCTTTATTATTTTTAAAGGCTTTCAGGTAGCCAGTTGGAGCCAAATAACCTTTCAGGTGGAAAGGGGAAGAGTCGTCTCCACACAGTCTGTCATGGATAAGAGTAAGTGGGATCTTGGTCCCTGACTAAGGGACCAAGGAGAAGGAGCTTCCCTCCTCTGCCTGTCTCTTCCTCACCTGAACCCACTTCAGTCACCAGCATCTAGGAAAGCCCAAGGAAATCTCTAACACAGGATTTCACTATAGCAGAAACCCAGAGTTATGACTGCTGCTCTCAAAGATGTTTAAATTCACTTCTCCACTGGAGAAGTATCTCCAGTCCTGGAGAAACTCATAATCCAGCCCCATGGATTATGAGTGTCTCCAGATGTTCAGAAACTGTAAAATGTAACCTACTAGGTGCTCATATGGCCAACAGAAGACATAGGTTTGAATTACTCCAGACCTCCACCTTCTTGGGTGAGGGCTTTAACCACCACACTGGTACACCAAGGGCTGGTGGCCCAGGTTGGGCAGGGATGGGGCTGAACTGCAGCTCTGTGAGAGCAGGAGATTCATTACGTTCAAGTTTACATCCCCACAGAGCTGTGCTTCTCAATCCATCCCAAAGGAGGGGGATGGATTAGGGTATCTGCTTAGGAGTGAGAATCTAAATAAAATAAAGACTGTGAAACTAAAGACTCTTCAAAGCACTGTGTAAGCACCAAAGACATCCATAGCGAAAATTAAAATATGTTGTTATAATCAGACAAGTAAAGCAGATGCTGCCTGCTACTCCTTACTAAAATTCTGAGCTGTCATCAGCCTCCTACTAAATGTTGTCAGAAAAAGGAAGGAAACCTTTAATTTCCAGCCTAAGCATTTATATTAAATATGTTCGTAGTCACATAGTGTTGCCCAGTGGTTTCAGATATACAGGCCTTACTTTTAACTCCATACTTGTGCTGCGCATTTTACTTTTTCACCTTCTTCCAGCTCTCTCCTCATCACAGAAACCTCCTGTCTACATCCTTACCAGCTAAGCTGTTTTTACAAATCTGTCAACAGATTTTAAATAAATTATTTTTTTAATTTAAAATTTTAAATAAAATAATAAAATTTAATACATTTAAAATAAAATATATCTTTTAAATAAATTATTATGTTTGCTTAGATAATTCAGATGACCAGTGTATTGGCCAAGAGAAGAAACTGATTGGGCAGGGAAGTCCATCTTTTTCTTAAAACAAGTTTGGACTAACTGAGAGCCATACTAGTCTTAGTTAACACTCATGCAGTAATGGTTCATTCTTGTTTCATCCAATGTATCTCTTATTCTCAGTGTTAGGAAGAGGTAGCTACAAAGAAGTACTATATTAATCCCAGTCAGAAACAACGGATATCCTATGGCACAAGTGCTAGCAGTCAGCAGAACCAAGTTAAACCTCCTAACAGGCAGATTTGTCATGAAAGCCTTTCTGGAAATAAAAAATATATGACTCAGAATTTGTTTAAGAAAAGCACCCTCTGCAAATCCAACATTATTCCTTGGAGCATTCAAAGAGAGAAAAATCACATAGTTTATGAAGTCCTTGCTTGCTTCAAGTAGGTGTAGAGCACTCACACGGTGGCGTCAGAAAACCTGGACTGCGATTCCCACCATCTGTCCATGTGCTGCACCCACTGGAGCTCACCTGTGCTGCTGGTGGTTAGCCAAAATGCATTGCAAGGGCTTGTCCTCACACAGAGCTGCATTGGTTGAGGTCTAGGCTTGTCTGCTGCGGCTGTTAGTGAAGTTACTAAGTTGTGGGGCTGACATTCATTATGCTTATCATATTTTGAAGAGTGGGTTTGAATATAAAAAGGTTTTTATTCTTGTAAATACAAGTTCCCAGTACTACTAAGTATATCCGTCATGATCACTGTCCTTGCATTTTGCTACAGACACGAAGCTCTGCAAAGAGAGCCACAGATAGCAAGGATGCTGTTATTTTTAATTCAAAGGGATAAAAATAGCAAATGGATTCTTTTGAGTGTTCACTTTATTATGTTGCTAATGAATTATAAAATGTATATCATCAAAATAAATATTCTTGAAATTGCTTCCTAATGAATCACTTAGACAATGTGCCTATTCAGTTGTGTCAATGATTAATTATATTCTTGCCTCCTTCCTGGAATACAAATGCTTTTATTAAAGCAATCCAAAGACAGTAAGACAACAGACTCATTCTTACAGTCATTCATTCAGTTGTAGATTGATAGAGTTTTCCTTTCAGCATTTTTAGAGGATATCTGAACAGCTGCAAGTGACTGTGACATAAATGAAAGTTCACGTCACCTTAAGTGGAAAGTGATGGAAGATGTCCTATTCATCCAGTTTTAGCTTATCGGGGAACAGTCATTAAATACTAATATTATCTAGAGCAGTGTGACAAATGCAGAGTGTACCACGCAACTACAGGCATCATCAGATGGGAGCCTGCTTTACAGCGTTGTGGTGCATGGAGGTGAATTATTCCAGAATATTAAACATTTCATTAGTTCTCAACTTGGAGCTGTGGCTTTAAAAGTGGCCAGCCTCACAGACAAAAATCATAATCATGAAATACAATATGTACAAATCGGGATTTATGAAGTTCAGTGACTGCCACTGTGAAATAGCCTCAGCAGCCTTTGTATGAGTGTCATTGCTTTTGCAAACCTACAAGGCAGTTGCTTATTTGCATAATGGCATTTCTACCATTGCTGAAAGATTAGGATTGATTTAATGAAAGTGGCTTTGAGCAGGAGAAATGCTTTCGCACTGAATATAAATAAGTAAATCCTGAGTTTAGATATTCCTTTCTGGCTGCTTAGCACAAGACTCACAGAAAATGTTGCTTGCCATCCTTTCCTTGGCACCAATGGGCTTCATATGAGTGGAACTATTTAATAATGTTAGTTAGCACATTAACTTATTTAAGTGTCGGTAACCAGGTTGCTAGTAATTCGATATGAAAAAAAAAAAAAGCACTAGTGTAATATGCCTCATCTTAATGATATGTAACAACCAATTTATGGTGACAGGAAACAAGAAAGGACACAAGTTAGGCAGGAATCTATCATGTTTGGAGTGGTTTGGGGTGCTGAGTTTAGCTAAAATTCAACAAACTTAAAGGGAAGACCAAAATAAAATTAATCCAGTAGGAGGCACAACCAGCCACAAAGGATGCATCCTTTCTACACACACTAGTAAAACCATTTGATTTCAGTGAAAGTTTAGCAAAAAGAAGTACACAGAGATATCCTGTATGTATGCTGTGACAAAACAAAATCTGTAACTTAGAGAAGCAGATTTTAAAAATTTGAATAGTTTCTAAATAAAGAAAAGGCAAAGAGAACTTGAGCCAAAGGTGACTGAATCTGAGGGGTGTTTTTCTTCAAAGGGCAACATTTACATGGGGGGAAAATGTCATGTTAAAAAACACAGCAAGGAGACCTGAATATATCCCACCTATTAATATTCTCTTCTTGTTCAAACCTGCCTATATTTTCATGCATGCAGATCACAGATTTAATCTGAGTGGGCCTTCTCCAAACATATTTTGGAAAAAGAAAGCCTTTCACTGAACTCAGGGGAATTTAGATGTGGCTCTCTGTGAGGAGAGCACTATGGGGAGAGCTGCTCGGCTGCTTCGTGCGCGGTTGGGTTTTGTCCGTCCCACGGAGAAGCCTCCAGCTGAGCAGTTTGGAGATCCATGGATTTCTCTTGTTCATTCAGGCACAGATCAAAACCAATGAAAGCTGAAGAACTCATGCCCTGGCTGTGTGCTGCAGTCTCAGGGCTGCTGGTTTTCCCTCCAAAATATTGATGGGGGCTTCCCTAGCACCAGAGAGCATCTGGCTCTCATACAAGACTCTGAAGACTCTCTACTCTCACACAAGACACATATTCAAGCTTAAATAACACAATGAATAACAATCTAAATTAAATTTGGAGACTTCAGAAATAGCTTAATCTTTCTGGAAAGTGTCATCCACTTTAACATGTTCTTTTATCTTCCTCCCCTTTATTGAGGATATTGTCTTTCAATTGAATTAACTTTCCCAGTTGCTTAATGACTTGGAATAAGTATCTCAATTACTCCTTTTATAATCTGTTTTCAGCAAAGTTTGCCTGGACTAAATCATAGTATCTGAGGATATGCTTTCTCTGTAGCCTCCTCTGGTATTAACTTTATAATTTGAGGCATATGTTTTGGCTAAACTTATCTAGCTCAAAGGATAACACAAACATAATCCAATTTCAGCTAGATAGGCTACAATATAGGGCACGTGGCAGTGCTGTCAGAACTTCAGCTGGCCAGAAGTATTTGTGGAAATGACAGTTAAATTGCATTTTAGAAGACTGGAAATTTGGGAAGATCATCCTACTCATTAATGTAAGACTGTCTGCCAAAATGCCAAAAGACTATTGCATATAGGTATTAGTATGCACAAGTAATGAATGAAGTGCTGCTTAAATTACATTAATTTATATGCATATTCTGCATATGTAACTGTATTATGTCTAGATAATATGGATAACATGCTCAAGTAGAACAGCAATGACTGAATATGGAAATCAGAGTGTTTTACTTTGCTGTGTTAAGTAGTAGATATTTTTCTGAAGATATTGTCAGAAGCATATTAGAGCAGTAGCCAAACTAACCTTTGACTAGCTAAATCACAGAGCTCTGAGTACACCAACTGCCTGTGCTAGAGCATCTTGGTGCCACACTCAGCTGTAGAGCAGATGCATCTCTAGATAATCTGACACTGACTCGGAGGCGGCTGTGCCGGCTCCGTCCTAGAGGCATGCAGAAATCGTGACCACATGGTTCAGAGAAGGAAGATGGAATCTACAAGGCTAATATTCTTTTCTTTATTTTTTTTTCTTTTTAATTTGCTCTGGACACAAGATTTTAGATGGAAAAAAATGGAAACATGATTTAACATGTTACGGTTTACCACACAGTCCAATGAATAAAGGAACAACACATGAAAAAAAATTTAAAAAAAATGTTATCTTGGCAGAGCACCAAAATGCTTCCCAATGTGCTCATCAGCTGTTACATTTATCATTAAGAAATGCTGCAGCATTGATTGAAAGTCTGTAATAGACAGGATATCACAAGATCCAGCTTGAATAGTGTGAGACGCTCATCCTACTGCAATTTTCTGGAAAGGCAAGGGAAAACAATAAGAGAAACACAGTTTAGACAATGGATGGAGCAGATTATAAAAAAGATCATCATTTAAATTAAGATTTTTGAGACATCAGTTTATACTTATGACCCAACTCCCAGCATTTAAAATGAAGGTCAGAAAGTAGTTGAAAAGCTTCACAGATAATGAAAGCTTCTTCATTCTCAGGTGCAGGCCAAGCAATGAAATACTGATCTTTACAAGTCAAGCTATTTCTCCAGTGCTTTTTTAAAAAAATCACCGTTGTGAATATTTATTACTTCTATAGCTTAGAATTACTCTGTCATCTACTGGAAAAATACGATGCTGTTGTTTTATTTGGGACAAAAGAAAATAAACAGAGCTTCAGAAAACTTTAGAAAACAGTCCTGAATCTGGTGCTGCAGGCTGGCAAGCATCAGGAAAGCAGCTCCTCTGGCCGGCCTGGTGGAGCAGCCCCAGGTCTCATGAAGATCAGGTCTTTGATCAGATCAGGTTCAAATGAAGGGGTATTCAGAAAGTAAAAGGATCTCTACCGAGCTAAATTAGGTCTCATTGTGAGCCTTTTTGATGAGATACTAATTTATGTTTTGATTGATGTCATTTAACATCTCTTCCCACATTAGTATGAAATAAGCTGAATGTGGTTGACTACCTTTTTTTGAACCTGACTGATTTTCTTTAGGAATCAGTTCCAGGGTAAGCATCATATGGAAAAGTATTTGTTTTAGCAGTTCTGGATTCCCCACATTCTCATTTCAATGAGGAAGTTTTCCTGACTCTAGTAACAGAAATCACATTTCCTAGGAAATTAGCCTTGCAGCTTGGATGTCATCTTCACAGAGCTACTGGAGCTCTTTGAAAAGGTCAAAAACCAAGTGATTAATAAAAATAAACCTTGGATTTCCAAAGGCCTTTCAGGAAAATCCCTCACCAAAAACTTTTATGGAAGCAAAGCAGCCATGAGATAAGAGGGAGGGTTCTTGTATGGATAAATAATGTATTAAAAGAAGGGAAACAGAGGAAGAAAAGTGTAGTTCTTCACTGTGAAGGGAAGAACTTCACAGTGAAGAGGACAAGAGGAACCTTGAAAGAAGATCTATACTGGGACTTGTGCTGTTGACATAGTTATACATTAAAAGGAAGAGGGGTGAGGAATGAAGTTTGCTGATATTATTAAGAAGTTATTCAGTTATTCAGGATAATGAAGATGATTATGCAGAATTTCAGAAGACACGAGATTGAGTGGGTAATAAAATGGCAGATGAAATTTGATGTAGAAAAATATGAAGGTGGGGGAAAACAATCTTAATTTCATACATAAAAAGATGAGCTGATTGCTTCCTTCAGCAGCAGAAGCTGTGGGTTATGACAGATAATTCCATGAAAACTATTCATGCTTGCTATCAGTAAGCAGTCTAAGAAGCAAGTCAAATGTTAGGAAATTTCAGGAAAGAAATAGAGAGAAAATTAGATATCATCATCATGCTGCTATATAAATCCATGATTTGCTCATCCCTTGAATACTGCATGCAGTTCTGGTCTTCACTTCTCAAAAAGATGTAGAAAAACTGAAAAATTTATGGTAGAGGATGGCAAGGATGATTGAAAGTACAAAACTGCTTCTGGGGAACAATTAGAGGACTAACTAAAAAGTCTGAAAAGGAGGTAGCTGGGGAGGAGGACTTCATAGAAGTTTATTAAAGCATGAATAACATGGAAAAGGGAGATGAAGATCAATTACTTGCTCTTTCTTCTGGTAGAGTAATGAGGCACTGTCAGGTGTAGGTGGTAGGTTCAGCAGACTCATGGGAGGTTGTTCCAGGCTTGGGTGTCCTTGAGCTATGAACTCCGGCTCACAACCTTATGGACACTAAAAGTTTGCATGGTGTCAAAGGGCTGCAGGACAAGCTCACGGAAAACAACTTTAGCAGGCATTGGTAAATGCAAGGAAAGTATCTATGACTTGGGGAGGTTCCTGAACTGCAGATACCTAGAAGCTGGGAATGTGCTCAGGAGCAATATCATGCTCTTTTAGCCATGGCCTTGGGCTCTGCTCTAAGAGTACCTCTGCTTGTGGTCATGGCTGGAGACCAGGCGCTGTTTTGAGGAACGTCTCTGCCCTTAAAACAGATTAGAGTTGTTTATAAAAAGCAGAACTTATTTTAGGCCAAAAATAAGTAATTCCTGATCTGCAGTTTGGAAATAAAAACCTTCAGTGAATAAAATGCCATGGTTTTCCCCCTCCCTTTAGCCTGGAGCCCAGTGTTGCATCCCTTAGTCAACCATTTGTTAGTTCTAGCTGAAAATATTCCGTGGAAACTCCTTGTTCATGTGAAAGCCTTGTTTATGCTTGCTGTCTTCTCTGAACAAATTCCCACCAGTCCTAACTATAGCACAATACAGTGTTATTAGCAACATTATGTTCTTCAACAAACACAGGGCTCCTTTGGCCAAAATCTCATTTAAACCTGACACTGATAAGGTTTAGGGCCTGTCAAAACTTCTTGCCAGTTACTGCTCCTACACAGCTCAGCTCACAGCTCTATCACTGAAAAACGATCAAGCAAAATACAATTGTCAAGAATAATATCAAACATCATTTCCTGGGAAATAAATAACGTTACGATTTGAAGCAAAGCCATCAAACATGATTAGTACTAAAAGGCACCTAAGGCTAACCGTGACTTGGTTATGCAAAGAGCTAGGTTGTATTTAACACCACGTCTGAGCTAACGTTTTTTAGCCTGCTACATTTCCTTTGCAGAGACATATTTTTCTCTGATCAATTCCATTGCTGTTAATGATGGTGAGAAGTTTCAGAAAGCGTCCCCAGGGTACAGACAATGCCCTTGAATTGCCTTCCGTCTTTCCTGAGTTTTCTGGTGGAAGGCTACAATATAACTCTTTGTCCTCAGCAGTTAATTTGCATCTGTTCTTGTTTCTCATCTGTTGTTCTTATTCCACATGCCTGGAACTATCATACTTTGTCCTTGACATAATGGGTTTCAGTGCATGTGTGCAAAGTCACAAAGAGAGGATTATTAGCTTCCAAATTATGACAAGCAAGAGCAGATGAATTCTTAAAGCAAAAGATCTTATTTCCCTGAAACAATCCTAGTACTAAAATGAAATCAGAGAAGAAATTAAAGGAAAAAAAAAGAGAAGAGAATATGAGGTATAAACAGAATTGTTTCTAATTAGCTTGGGTTTCGTTTTGTGGACCAGCTGCTCTTTACACTCTTTGTTAAAAAGACTCATCATTCCCCTGCGAAAGAATTATTTTTTTAGAAAAGCAGCAAAAAAAACCCTTCTTTTCAGTCACTCTTTCATATACTAGCCGAAGAATACGCTGTGGCGTGGCAGAGGAATAACTACACGAAGACAGCCGTCTCAAACAGCAGATCATGGAGCCCCAAGGCTTGCAGGTCCCTTGCCGCCAGAGCCGTCCTCTCTTGCGCTCTCTGTGCACCCTCTGTCTGGGTCCCACGGGGACGCCCACCACAGCAGTGGACTCCATAGACATAAGCATGAGGTACTTTACTGAATGACTCGGGATTTGCGTGTCCAAAATTCACCATTTAAGAAATACAGGCTGGTGATACAGAGTTAGATGGCACCTAAGTAAAAGTTTTCAGGGTCTATGCCTAAGCATTGGACTAAGGCATCTGCTGAGGCATGATGCTGACAACGTGGTGCCAAAATCTCTTTTGTAGCTCTTTGTCTGGGGCACAGAAAAGCAGGAAACTTTTAAGCAGGCTTAGGATGAGACCACTCCTTCTGAACCAGCTGTGTTTGTAAAACATGAACACAGAAATCATGGGGGCCCACATGATTGGGGACCCACATGGGGGGCCACAAACCCGCATGGGGGACAGTAGACAATGGCTTCTCTTTTCTGTTCTTTAAAATATTCACAGATGGTTTGTACAGAAAAAATGGACTTATGAAACCAACTCCTCAGCTCCTGAATGGATGACCTAAGCTCCTTATCTCCACAGTAACCCCAGGGCCACCCTGAAGTCCACACTTACTTTGCCAATCAAAGAGGTTTGCACTCATGAGCTGCAGCTGCAGAGGCCTCCCCCTTTAAAAAAAAGTTACCTTAGCTTCAAAGTTCCTGCCATTATCATCTGAGGATGAAAACCCTTCAAAACTAACAGAATCCCATTTGATAAAGACTATGTTTGTATTTGTAGTGGTTGGAGAGTTTTTAGAGAGAGAACTCACTTTTTTGGACTGTTTTTAGATAGAGAACCCACTTTCAAAGCCTACTTGGGCAACAAAGATGTAAATAAGTGAGCTACTTTCGGTATGGCCAATACTCGGACAACTGGACACTTTCCTTGCAGTCATCTCTTAGCACTGCCCACATAGCAGACGTGTATGTGGTGGCACACGTGAGCTGGGTCGAACTCCCCTTACAGTCCATGAGGGACCCCAGCTGGAGTCTGAATTAGGGCACCTTCGGCTTCAAGACGCCCCAGAGTATCCTGGGTGGCCAAGGAGGCTTCTCCAGAGGGTCTTCTGCAGATGCTGCCTCCTGTCGGCCAGCTCTGACCCATGTGGGTGCCTGGAGAGCTGAGGCTCGCAGGGGGCGCAGGACACCTGCCTTGCTTGCAGATATGTAAATTTAGGATCTTACCCTGGAGCTGGCTCCCGTCCTAGGCAACGGACACCAGCGCAACCTGGGATGTGCCAGGACGTCAGGGATGGCTGGGCAGCACTGGTGGACATCATGCAAGGCCTGGGAAACTGGAGAACTTCTGGAGGCTGCAGGGACGCCTGGGAGCTTCTCAGGTGCCACAAGGCGCTCGCGCGTGGTCAACAGAGCGTCTCCCTCCATGAGGCACCACTGAACTGCTGTTCACGAGCTGGTTAGCGTGGCTGACACGGGGCGATGGGTGACATGAAAGATCACTTTTCTGAATATAATCAAAAAATGTATCTGCTTTTTCTTTTTCTCAGCTGTAAGATGTAAGCATTTCCCTTCTAAATAATGTTTGAACAAGGAGGTCCTTTGTAGACTTCATGCAGCCTCCGTTCTTTGTTATGTTTATCCACAATTCTACAGTTTTTGCTTCATATTTTCACCCTTCTATTTATGAAAGAAACCTCTCTGAAAACACTCTGGAGAAAGTATAACTCATTATGGCTTCCTTGGCTTTGTTGAAGTTAGGATAATTTATATTAGGGAAGGAATTTGTCCTTTCAACTCCAGCTGTCATAGCTTTGTCCTGCTGTCTCTGCAGCAGTACTCCAGAGGAGCTGGGCTATATGCTGAAACTATATCATATGGTTTATTTAAAAGGTTAAGAACTATATTTTTATTCCACAGATTTCTGCTGAAAATTTATCAGGTTTAAAGATTTTCAAAAAATAAATTGTGTTTTTCCTTTTGTGGCAATTTGATTAATTTGGATGTGAAACAAAAGTCAGAAAGAAGGACTCGGAGGGATGCAATGTATATAGTGTCTAAGAGTAACTGCACTGAAGTGGAAAAATATTCTTCATATCTCAGAGGCACTGCAGCCTTGCAGACATCTTTTTTTTTTCGTATGTACAATACGAGATCACTTTTCCCTTTCAGTATAATGGAATTCTGACAGGAATTATGAAGGACAATTTCTCTCCCAGGTTTCAGCACATTGCTGAAGAAATGGAATTTTTTGCTTTTGACAATACAATAGCTAATGCATGGCTATGCCAAGAAAAAAAAAGCACATTAACTAAGATTGGACAAATCTACAAAAGACATTGTTAACAGAGCTGACAACAGCAGTTAATCTTAAAGTTTTTTTTTTTTTTTTTTTTTTTTGCTGTTGGCAAACAATAAGATATTTTCCATCTCGCTCTAAAGACGTATCCATGAGATTCATTTTAACACTGTAGTAAGTGAATAAGAATGAACCATCTTTTAACTTACGCCAAATTTCAGAAGATACTTCAGCTTCAAAAAAGTATTTGTATTAAAACTTCTCTGCTATTTCTGGGTCTGACCCAAAAGCTCATTGACTAAGTGGAAAACTGCACCTGCACACTGTGTTTTGGGCGAGGACAGCCTTGTGCCAGTCAGTCGTTTCTCAGTTTCCAGGTTTTCTTGTGGGATCCCTAAACTCTTCCATTCTGTCGGATTTTAGTTTAGAACCTTATGGGCTTAGTTTACTTGAAACGATGCTGGGAACCGGAATGCCAGACATGGGTGTCCTCTTGTCTCCTCAAGAATAAAGCAAAGAACACTCCATGCAGGGGCTGGTAGGAGGAGGAGACCAAGCTGCCCCTCAGGGCTCCACGCCTGAAAGAGCAACCGCGATAAGTAACGGCTGTGGAGTTGACACCATCATCGATCCTAGCAGTTATACCTCTTGTGTGTGAAAAGCAAAAGTTGCACAAGTGTTGTTGTTGGCTGGAGTAAGATAGTGGAAGAACACACAGCGGAGGTGTCTGGAGTCTCTAGGGGCAGCTTGCCCAGATGAAATAGCGAAGAAAAGAGGAAAGAGACAGCAAAGGACACTAAAACACTATTAGTTCCAGTTAAGGGAGCTGATTACCCAGACCAAGGTGAAGTTCTGAGCAAGGATATGTCTTGGCAGCTGGTAGTGCAGACTATTAACCAGGGATGTGCAATCCTTCCAGAAATACCTGCAGAAAAAAGTGTTCTTTCAGGAGAGATGATTGCTGGAGTTGGCAGCAGGCTAAAACCAGAGGGCGGAACGGGAATTGTCACTCTGGTGCCAAACATTCCTAGTGGGGGAAATTCAGTCCCGTATGGGAAATCAGCACCATGTCTTAAGTCCCCAGTGCATCCCAGCAGAAAGGTTTGAGTGAAGCAGGATCCTTTGGGGGGCCCTGTGTGTGGGAAACAGAAGCCATTCAACAAGAACAACTTGTCTTTGGAAACTGGCTCTAGGGACTTCTGCATTTCTAATATGTGATCTGCAGCAAAGCGGAGAGAAGATTAAGCAAAGCCCTTAGGAATGCCTGCAACAAGTTGTTTTTGCCATAAGCTTCGTAGTAATCCGTGCATGATAAAGCTCTAGATAATTCAAGGAACTGGCAAGGTTAAAACAGCAGGAGGCTTAAAGAATGAAGAATGAGCAGGCATGGCATGATTAGGGAAAATGAGAGCACTTTGCGAATCTTAAAGCAAATAAGGAAAGTAAGATATTCCTGTGATATAAAGTGCAGAGAGAATTAAATGGAAGAATGAGAAGGATGGTGAGGCCACTATTAGGAATGAGAAGGACGGTGAGGCCCTCATTAAGTAGAGGGTCAGAGTCAATAAAAGAAAGTACCTGCTCCTGAAACGGCAGCCAGGCCACCTCTGAGATCCAGAAAACCCTGCAGAATCATCCATTGCTTCCCCTGAGCACTGCCTCTTGTGGCTTCTGGGTACCCAGAAGTCTCCATCCCTGGCCAGGACAGGCTGCAAGATCAACAAGACGGACTCCTGCTTTGTGCTGAGTTATAGGACCTATTTATTCAGAGACAGGGTCAGACTTTGCTGACGTTGCACCCCGGTGCCTTGGGGAAGAGGGAAATCATGCTCCCTGTCTTAGGGAAAGTGCCTGTATAAAAATAAAGTTGGGCCTTTTTCTGGAGGCCTGTTATGGAAATTTCCTGCTTTCTTGCCTCTTTCCTGGACTACCAGCCTCCTGGGAAGTTGACTTCCAGGTAAGTGGCATTTTCCAGCCTTTATTTTTTCTACTGGAAATAAGGATGGCACGATCTCCCAGCAAGCTCGCACAGACTTCCTAGGACATGAGCATACGAGTGCTTAGCCTTTGTAGACATCTGTTGTCATTCTGGAGAGCAGAAAAAAAATCCCACAGATGAGATGAGTACGCTAATTAAAAAAAAAAAAAAAAACGTGAGTGCAGGGGAAGCCTATACTTTAAGGAAGAGAAATGCTGTTGCATTATTGCTGTTGCTGTGTTTGGGCCCTTGCTGAGGACAACCAGAACGCCTTTGAGACTTCAGCCTTCAAATACGCTGCCTGGGTTCCCCAGGAGCCCGTTTTCCTCAGTAGCCCAGGCCTAGGTCTGGCCCTGGCACAGGCAGCACAACCCTCCGTTAGTCACTACAGGAACTGGACGGTGACAGACACAACAGATACCAGCAGTGGTGAGGGTGCTCCCTCGCTCCCAGGCTTGGCAGAGCCCCCAGCCCGTCCTTAGAGCGCTCCCCGAGCCGGGATCACATCCCGTCCCCACAGCCTCCCCACACTTCTTGCAGCACGTGGCAGACCCACACACCAAAGGGCAGCTCCTGCCTGTCTCGCGCGTGTGACGGAGCTGCCGTCGTGGCACGTCGTGGGGATGGGGGCTGCGAGCGCAGAAAGGGTCACCCGCAGCTGCTGCCTTGCGGCTGGGGTCAGCGAGAGCAGCAGCACGTTCGGGGACGAAGGAGAGGAAGGAGAAAAATGCTGCTTTTCGAGAGTGATTTATCACCAACTATTTCAACCTGGCCAGATGTCCGGAGCACTGGAAGCCATCCTGAGGAACTGGGATTTGTTTATTCAAAGCTGTAAAACCTTTCATAATGGGCCAGATCCAGTAGTCAGGCACAAGTCAAGAACTAGAAGACACAACCCTTAGCCACCTTGTTACATATACATCTGTGTGTATGTACCATGCATGTGCAGCTTGGATAGCCTGAAATGCGAACACCTCTTTCCTAGCCCCAGGTGAAGCCCTGTGTTATTTGGGTCGGGTAGGCTGAGTTTGGACAGCAAGGTACATAAAGGATGTTTAAGTCAAATGGAGATGCCCGAGGCTAACTCTGATGTGGGATTTAAGGGCCAGTTACGTTGAGTGTATCAATACCTAATTTTAGGAGCCAGGTTCTCCAAAAGAGATGTCAAAATTGAGTGGAGTGTCTATCAGACCTGTACGAGAACGGAAGGAAAGTACACCCAGATCGCAAAACGGCATTTGGCGTAGGTGGCACGTGAAGCCTCAAGTCACACGAGCCCCTGGCAGCTCTAAGCACAAGGGGGTCTGAAGCCCTGCAGCCCTCTGGACACCTCTGCACAGCCCTGCTACTGTGTCAGCAGGTGCCTGTAAACGTTTAAATCCTACTGACTGCCCGTACGGCTCCATCAGGTCCCAGCACACAAGACTCCTGCGCGTTTGCAGCAGCTGGTCCCCAGGCCCTGTCTCCCTGGGTCCTGACTGTGCTCCGCAGGGCCTAGACCTGCTTCCCCGTTTTGCCCCCGGTCTGGCTGCATCCTGCACGCTGGCGGCAGGGACAAACCCCCGGTGTCCCACAGCACCTGTCTGCCCTGGGTGCTGCTTCCTACACTGACGGCTGCCTCGGCTCAAGTCCTGCAGAGCAGGGTTAAGCAGCTGCGTGGTTAAACAAGTCCATCTATCGCATCAGGTCACTCGTCTCTTACCCTCAGCTCCAAAAACAACAGTCCGGTGGAGAATGTGCACGGATCCGCGGCTGCAGCTGAGCACTAGCACGGTGGCTGCTTCAGGACCTGGAGAGGAGCTGCACTGCGCTCGATGCGGGACAAAACCAGCCCCTGGAAGCAAGGGGCTTCAGCTCTCCCTTCAGCCCCATAGGTCTGGCCATGGGAAAACAGAGACTCACAGTTGGTATGGGGCTATGCAGTGAGATGTGACACTCGGCCTGCCCTTGGCTGCCACTGCTCCCTGCGCTCCTGACGAACAGGTCTCGCTGCAGGAGGTGCCTTGTCTCCATGCCACGGCGCAGCCACCCTGAGGGACCAAGCAGGACTCGATTCCCTCTGCGCTGTGCTTGGATGGAGCACGGAAAAGAGCCTAGCTAGGGAGGTAGGGCCGGATCAACGCCCTTTGTTTCCGACCCCAAGCGAAGGGAAGGGCTGTTTTCCAGAGGGCCCCCAGGCGACGCGCCCTGTCGCAGCTCGGCCTTCTCCCACCAGCGCCAACATCCCCGGCCGCCCCAACAGGCTGCTGCATTCCCGCCAAGCGGAACAAGCGTCGAAAATAACAAATGCTGCCCAACAGCTCTGATGAAACGGTCTCAGAAGGGTTTCTAATTCATGAGCTGGAAGCGATTCTGTAACGTCGATACCCTCCCCCCGTCATCTACTTCTTCTGGCAAGAGCCGGGCTTGGGAAGCCTCCATCCGCGGCCCAGCACGAGCGGGCGGGCGGCCTGCGGCCGAACCACTCAGTGACGGCGCTGCTGCTCCCTCTGCGAGACGGGGATGTTTCCAGCCCGTCCCTGGCAGCCGGAGGGCTCCGAGCGAGCACGGCACGATGCTCACGCTGGGCAAGAGAGAAAGAAAAAAGGAAATTCAAGAGCTTTTTATTTTGTGAATTTCCAGTGGTGGGTGCTAGATCAAATGTGGGTCTGTGCTTCCTTAGGACTTCTGGGCACTTCTAATTAGGAAAAGTTTTTTCTCTAATTCCAAAAAAAAAAAGGAAAAAAAAGCAGGTCTGTTTACATACTGTCTCCCAAGCTCTGCAATTCAGAGGCACCCACAACTTGTGAATGTTTGTGTCTTCGTTTTGAGCAACGCAGAGCTTTCCCGGTATGCGTGCCGACCCAGTGAAACGCGGGATGCAAGGCAAACCATATGCGAGCTGAAGCTCGGTCCTTCTCACTGAGATGCTTTAAATTAAAACCTAAGCCCATTTTCAGAGCAAAGCAGCAAAATGTTAATTATCTACACAAACTATATGAACTATTGCTAAATGCATTTACCAACTTGTCCAAGCTACTGCAATAGGTATCGGCACATACCCACCTTTCAAAACATGCTGTACTACAGCAGAAATTTTTTTGAAAATATAACAGTGTCAGAAAACATCACATTCTGTTTAGAAATGACACTGTTTCACTTGAAGCAATCAGAAAACACTGAGTATTGTTTATATGCCCTTGTCACAATCCCAAAGGATTCTGAGAATCGGAGCCTTTTATTCGCTTTCTTCCCCAGGAAGGAAGGAGCCATCCACATGAGAGCGCGCTGTCAGCTGCTGTCAGGATGACACGCTCCTTGCTGCACACCAGGAGATCGCCCGAGAGCACGAGGCAGCACAGAAAGCAGTTTTCCACCAGCTAAACAGCCTCATCAGAACTTCTGAAAAGGAAACTGTATTAACTGGTGTATAACTAATGGGTAAACTTCTCTGTCACTTAATACGCTCACCCTTGTTTGAAGACTGCTAGGGGCCAGAGCAAGTTGTGTTTTTTTAGTGTTACTACTGTACTGTCTTCTTGCACTTTCAGAGCCTTAAAAGAGCCAAGGATATATTGGTGCATATATGAAATGCGATTTATCTTAATGTCCATCTGCTTGTCTCTTGCGATGCTAGAGGTGATGTACAGGTCTTCACAGGGAAAGAAAAGCAGCATGGAAGTGATGGTGCTAAGCCCCAAAGCCCAGGCAAGCTCAGGTGCCTCTGCTGAGTGTGTCACGCAGCTCAGCCTACAGCCTGTGTGCAGCTCTGCCGCAGGAAATCTTGTGCTTCTGCTACCGTCTGTTTTTATTTTTTCCTGAAACCAGGAAACTTCATGCTCTACATTTCTGGGAGAATAACAGCAAAACAGGATTTTAGAATCCATACAAGGTACTGTAGATGTTATATATAAAAGTCTAGTTTAATACTTCAGTTAGCACTAGCAGACATCCAGGTAACGTGTGCTTGTTAGGATGGCATGCGAGGCGCTCCCGCTGGAAAGGGCTTGGGAGGAAGGACGTCTCCTTCCTTTCTGGACACAGAAGGCCTGATCCGCAGGGAAGTAACGCACGTGCACAAATGGGAGGCTTCCAAGCAGCACCTGGCAAGCCAGGGGCATCGGATCTGCAGGAATGCTGATCCACTGACTCCAGCTCTCACACAGCATCTGCTATGGAAACTAAAAGGCTTTAGTGAAAAGCCACCATGAATCGACTCTTGCCACTCAGAGAGTTTCGGCATTAAACTTACCCTGCTGTGGGCAAGGGAGTGAACAACAAGTTTGTTCCTTCCCTCTGTTACTCCTACCAGAATAAAATCCTGCACCTCAGTGTGTTTCTGCCGATGCTGGTTGCTAGCCTAGCTTCTAAAGAGGGACTCCACCACAGGGATCTCTTTTCCGTGAATAAACAAAGACATGAGGCCATTCAGAAACAGCTACATACCATATAGAAAGTATCCCGGCTATCTCAAGAGACATGAGAAACGGAAGGACATCCCACCTCCCCTTCCCACATGGGCAAGGCAAAAAAAAATCAGAGGAACATTTGCTTTCCCTGGCATGCAAGACAGAAGTAATTAAAATAACATATGGAGGGGGAAAAAAAAGCTGTCAAACCTGGCTGTTCAAACAGCATGGAATATCCAAAATCCCTGCATGGAGAGGCAATTGCACAGAAGTTGTCTACTAAAGATCTTCAAAGTAGAAGCGCTTGGCAGAAAAGCGGGTGGTTGTTTATTAGCTTGGCTTCCAAGTCCCTCCCTTGGCTCTCCCTGCTAAATCCTATCCAGCTTGGAAAATCCCCTTCACAGGAGAGGCTGTGGGGAAGAGACTATAAGCAGATCCTCTGCAATCCTGCGGGGCTACCTCAGGCTAAAAATAAACAACCTGACAACATCGATGTTTGAAAGCTGTTGCTTGCAGTAGCAAACCCAAAATTGTGTGGCTCAAGTTTCTGCCTCCCTCCAGACAGATGGCAAAGTCAGGAAAATCCTGATAAAACAGGGCAAGTCCTAGGCGCCAGGAACAGGTGTCTCCAAATCTGTCCAAATTCATTCTTATATTTTTTCTTATATGTCCAGAGACTGGCTGTTATTAAATGTCATTATTTTCTTTTGGTAGCTAGCATAAATTACACCAGCTCTGAGGGAATTCAAACCTCTCTGTGAGGAATATGAAGACACCCTAAAAGAAGATGCTTTTGAAATATTTTTGACCTTTTCTGCATAAATCAAAGATGCTTTTGAAATATTTTTGACCTTTTCCGCATAAATCAATTCTGATGCCAACATATTTTCACTGCAGTGAAGGCGACTAAGATGTACGTTAGTTATGAAGAATATCAGAAGTGAGCAACATGTAGAAATTTATTCTTTTATTTCCACTTAAAAACAGGTTTCAATTCATATAACATCAACTTCCTATATGATTTTTAGAGATTTTTCTGTTTTTAGTCTTGGCACAAAACATTGGCATCCGTTTTCGTAAGAAACATGATTTTTTGAAAAAGTAGTTGTGAGGAGGTTACCTTGCCCTGTATCAACCTAGTGAATTCTGCTTCATGCACTGGAAATAAAAGGCACAAAATACAGAGCCTCTCCACAAAATAGCATTTCCACTGTACAGAAAAGAAATTAACCTTGAAATAGGATTAACTGAGATTTCATTATGGTTTTATAGAGCACGAATTGTTTTGTTCCAAGTAAATTTAATCCAAATCCTGAAAGTTGAAATCACACTGTATTATATGAGCATTATTTCCTCTGAGTTAATGACGGATTCTCTTTGGAGCCAAGACCCTGAGAGAGGCAATTCCAGCAAGAGGACAGCTCTACAGCACCATTTTGGGGCACCTGAATCCCCTACTTGGCATACCTGATGAGGACCAATTAAAAAGTAAAAATTAAGATTTGTTACGGAAGCGAAGCGCCTTTCTCGTCGAGACATCACCTTTCTGGTCTAGTACTCGTTCTGATTTTGCGAGTCGTGTCTTCAGCAGACCAGCCCTCCTTCACTACTTCCAACTACCACTTCAGCAGAAACTCCCCACACTACTGGTCCCCTGACCTGGTACTGAGTTACCCAGGGAGCTCAGCTCAGCAGAAAACACCAGGAAAAAGGTGAATTGTTTTTATACTATGCCACAAGCATTGCGATTGAGTGGCTGGAGAGGAGGAAAAAAGCATTTTTAGGGACAAAGAGAGGGGTGGAGGCTGCATCCCAGCCACTGCCCTGCAAGGCAGGCACACAGCACCTTCTTCTTCAGTAGCGTCCAAAGACGGCTCCTCCACACACGCTGACCCGCAAAGCTCCTGTTCCTGCCCTCTAACGATACAACAACCTTCAAAAAAGGCCAACTGTGAGATACTACAAGCAAAGAGGGTTTGTGTGCTGGGTTTCAGCAGCTGCTGACACTTCCCAGATGTCTTGGAAAACAGTTCACATCCCTTGAACTAAGGAGGGAAGCAGGACTGAACTGGAACCCATTTTCACAGCCTGGAGAGAAAAAAAAACCCCTTCCTCCTCTCACTAGTGTGAAGGTCGGATTCAATGCTGTGATAGAGCATATCACTCCATAAAATACCTGAAATAAACTGTAATGCCTGAAAGAAACCATAATAGAATATAAACCCACCCCAGGCCACGGCCAGAGTTTAGGTATGGCATCCTCTGATACTTCCTATGAAAGCAGAAATCCTTGTTTCTCTTCTGAAATCAAATCATACATTGCAAGAGGCTGGGAGGGCTGTACAGGGAACCAGCAGAGGCCCCAGATACGTAACGTGACTCTGGAATGAGTCAACAGCAGCCGGCTCCTCTCTCAGACACCACCTGCTCCTCTTCCCAGGCTGAGGTACGGCTTGCTTAAACATAGCACTCTGAGCTCAGAGTTGAAGCACAGTCTTAAGAGTCTGAATGTGACAAGCATGAGTCTGGAAATGTACACTTATAGGTTACCGGACGCTGGGAAACAGCAGGGTTTTCTGGAGAGGCAATAGGACTAATAATAATTGGTGGAGTATCTTTTTTTGCTTTGCAACGCTAATCGCAGCACTGCACTGGAGGTTAAACAGCATGCAAGCAAACATGCACATGTACTCAATACTTTACAGCCTAAATGGGAAAGATGTGAAATAGCAGCTCAAATCCCAAGCGTCTGTCAAATCACTACAGACTCCATGTGCTCTTGGTGTTCTGCGGCCAGAACTACATTTATAAATATATATACTCAGATTTGGGCTTATTAGAGAACAGTCTTCAAAAGCACCAAGAAAAACTAAATTTAAACAATCTGTACCGTTTTTCTTTTTTTTTTTCTTTTAATCTGTGTTTGGTCTGCTCTTGAGAAATAGTTAAAGAGCTAGCAGCAGACAGGCAACACTTAGGGGTATCTGTGTGATTTGACAAAATTACAGTTAGATCCTAAGAATTTTTCCAAATTTTTTTTACCTCTAATTTTCTATTCTGTGCAGAAATAAGCGATGGAAGAGGAAATTAGTGACACTGCAAGCCTCTTTGGAGAGAGAAAACAGCTTAGCAACTGCACAGACCGTAATACAGTGGCATGAACAACATGAAATCTCAGCTTTTAAAAAAATATATTTGACTCAATTACTCGGACTGCCTGCTCTTCAGTATATCATGGTTATCAATGAACCTTTTCAATTTACATTCTTAAATAATTACTGTGTAAATAAGGTATGCTCGAAGGATGAGGACAGTACTTAGATTTAATTACAGATGATTTGGATATGCTTATAGGTACAAAATACATTAAAATTGTTTGCAGGAAATAAGCCCAACTAGCACTAAACTCTGGAAACTTAATGTTCACAACAGCACTGACAGTAGCTCAGCTATTTATTTGAACATGCTAATTTTTAAAAGGTACGTTGGAACACGGTAGAAAAGAAATGCCAAAGAAATGCTAAGAAGAGGGAAGCACAGAGATCAAAACTCCATAGCAGGTTGAATCAATAAAATATTAAACTGCAGTTCTTAAATTTAAGTACTACACCAAGTAGTAGTCTGATTGGTCTTTAATGGTGTTAAAGCCCTTGTTTTCTGTAAGAGACTGCAACAAACTCTTTGCCTATTCAATCCATTCAAGGTTGAGGCATCTTGCTATAAACGCAAACATATCTGACACCTCTTCTATAACTTTAGCGGTTGGCTTTCCTGCTCCGTGCCCAGCCTTGGTGTCAACATGGATGAGGAGCGGATTGGTTTGTTTCCGGCTTCGGCCCACCACATACTGCAGCGTGGCAATGAACTTCAGGGAGTGCAGAGGGACCACACGGTCATCGTGGTCTGCTGTGAGCAGCAGTGTAGAGGGATACTGGATGCCATCCTCTTCTGGTAGCTTGATATTGTGAAGCGGAGAGTACCTGAGAAGGACACACAAAAATTCACATATTTCCTTCCCCCAGGTCCAGCCACAAGGACAGCTGGACATCTCATATTGAAATCACTACAGTGGCATCTGGTAGCACTAACAATATCACAATTCTCAGTTGCAAAAATCAGTTTTGCACTGCTGGCTACCGATGTGTGACAGTGGCTCTGGCCCCCTGGCTCCCAGATGTGATGCAAGCACATTTCCTGGATTTTGGAGAGGCACATGCAGACACCGCACAGCGATACCAGTAGCTGCGCTAGCACCAACGGATGTCAGGGAAACCTAAGGCAGAAGCTGTGAAGTTCATGGCAGGATTACCCTGCTGGTAACAGGGAAATCACTCATTTTCCCAGCACACTCCCACACGTCCCTCGCTCCTACGGCTACTGCACGTGGATGGTTTCTCTGCATAAATATTCGGAAAGAGTCTCTGATAGCGAGCTGTGACTGCACAAGCCCCTCCAGGCTTCAGACCCCTTTTGCACATTGATCTATTCACAGAAAATACCATGTAGGAAAGAGAGAGGAGATTACTTATTATGCAATTATTACATAATTAAGTATACTTATTAAACTTACTCATTATATAAGTTTTCTTGCTTTCAGTGGATGACTTTGATTCATATTTCTTGAACAATAAATGGTCTAATTAGAAAGTTTGCTTTCCTTGCAGAAAAAAATGTACATCCTTCACTGAAGTAACATAGCGTAAAAGATATATCTATGTATCTCAAACCAAATACATTCTGGAATTTGAAATGAATTTTAAATTCTGGAATTTTAAATAATGTAATTCATAAGGAATTCTATCTAACAATTCCCTATCGCCTTTTCCTCAGGTAAAGCAACACCTAAAAGGAATGCTGCATTCCTTAAATCAAGAGTAGGACATTATTTATTTTCTTGTCACAGGAAATACAGAAAGCACTTTTGTTTTATTTTTTAATTAATTTCATATTTGGAAATGTCCATTAAGTCCAAATTATTTTTATGAATATGTGCAAATATTTGAATATTTTGTCTAATAGTTTTCTAATGTCCTTGTTCACCTAAAGAACAATGTGAGTGAATTTGTAGAGCTACGATTTGTTTTGAAAGCAGCTAAATAATGTTAAGTATGGAGCACTCTAGGATATTTGTAATGACAGTGTCCAGGCAGTATTATATAATATCTTGCTACATTTAACAAGAAATTCCCAGAACAAGAAGCAGAGCAGCTTAAACATGTTTTTCAATATTAAAGAAAAAATAGGTAATGCTATAAAAGTTTTCAAAATTTCAATTGAGATTTTGTGAGACCTGCAGTAAGTATGCATAAAAGTAGGTATAAAGTGACTCCATTCTATGGAATATTTTTTCTACTTACAGAATTAATGTAAAACTTTACTTCTACTTCGCCTCTTCAGAATATCTAAATTTGTACATAGGCAGGCAAGTTTCACTGCCAAACTCAGCAAATAATTTGTATCATTTTTTTTTGAAAGTCATTAACAGTGTATGAAATATAAAATTTGTAGTGCATTAAATTTATTTACAAAAATGGGATTTCCACTGAAAATTTAAATGGGACAAATGGAGGTCTAGAAACAACCTAATTACAATGGGCCTAATTGATCATTTGCATCTGGCATTGATTTTTTTAAAAAATAAATGCTTTAAATCACATTTGATCTCACTTGCTTGTAGCACTTCTACTTTTTAGTATCTAAATACTCTACTGTATTTTAAAGCAACTAAACTGTTTAGTATGCTTGAAGCATTCTCCCGTAATATCAATCTCCATTACTTAAAGAATAAAAACAGTAATAACAAAAGCAATGATATGAGACGAGGTGCCAGCATTTTTTTTTTTTGAAATTATGGCACTTATTCTAACACATTCATTATTAACCTTATCCAATATGTTGTCCATTTCTGTTCTCACACAGCTCTTTTTCTCTTGTTTTTTTTGTTTAGTTTTTTTTTAAAGGATATTTCCAGGCCCTTCAGCATAATTAAGTTAAGAACTGAATTAGTATTCTGTTGTGGTCTATTCCAACTCACATAAATAAATCCCATCCACATTGTGTAATTCACAGTGGTGACCATCTACTCCCCCTTGTAAAAAATACAATTTGCGTAGTGGCAAAGTCTTTCTGTTTTGACAGCCTCCAAAAAAAAGGAGTCATAATTCAGAAAAGTAATTCTTGGACTCGCTCTTGATTACGACAACTTAAACCTACAGGACAGGCTTCCCGTTTTCACAATGGGGCACGCGCCGAGGGGCACCTACTTGCAGAGCCACTCGAACTGCTCCTTGGTGTCAGCGCAGCCGTAGTCGGTGGTCCAGGCGTGCCCGATGGTGTACTTGTGGAACTTGAGCATGTCCAGCACCCCGACCTGCGCGATGGCGCAGCCAAACAGGTCCGGCCGCTGGTTCGCGCACGCGGCTGCAACGGGGAGACAGCCCTGTTGGTACCACGCTGAGAAGAACGAAGCTCCGTGCTCAAAGGGGTGCTGCCAACAAGCCCACACCAAAAAGCACAAGGCTGTTCTTTTTTTATGAACTTTTTATCTGTTTTTTTTTCCCCAAAATGTGTAAAATTGTCAAGTTAAAATAACGTGCTAAGAAACATAAGATTCCCACATAATGTCTGAAGCAAAAAAAAAAGAGCATAATCTGCTACAAAACCAATTGCACTTAAGATTTTCAATGAATATAAAGTCAAACAGACTTTGAAGCAAAGCTAAAAGCAAATACACAAGAAGATAAAAATACTAACTCCCAAAGATGGTAGGAAAAGGGTTATTTCCCTGATCTCTAAGTACCAAACACACAGTACTTTGAAAAACGCCTTCCAAACTAGGCAAATCAGGTTTAAAGAAGATACACACTCTAAAAAAAGTCTGTGTATATGAGCTTTTTGACTATGATTGACGCTAGTTGATCTTGATGCTTTCTAAAGTGTTTATTTGCTAAATTCCTAATACTAGCATCAACAAAGAAAAGGGCATTATGGAGCAAGAAATCTCATCATTTGCAGATGAAAGTTTTCTTCAATGATTACTATGCAAATCCAAATGAAAGTCTTTCCCCGTTTTTCATGTCTTTCCTAGTAAAAGAGGTCTGAAAAAGGGGATAATTGCTTTAAGCCTAGCACTTGCCTCACATTATAAAAACAACCAGATTTGCCCATCCAGTGATCTAGCTCAGTGTTCAATTTAGAAGGTGGCTATTGGCAGGATTTAAATTGAGGCTTAAATGTATTGTTTTCTTTTGGTATTTTTTTTTTCCTAATCATATTTAGCATTCAATCCTTGGTGCCTGAATAAGCACGGAGACTTTCAAATAACTTCCACAGTGCAATCCAGAATCTCTTTCTCAATTCAAAGGCCACTGCCTTGGTGAACTCTTTCCCAATTTTTTATACTTCTGATTCTCCAATCTTCTCCATTGTGAAAATGGGTAATTTATTCCCACTCTTTCCTACTGAGCAGGATGTAGGTGTAACAGAAGCTTCCTTCCAGCTTGAAAATAACTTTTCTTCACAGAGTTTTGTGTGAGGGAACTTGCCAAAAATCTTTCAGAAATCCAAGAAAAATTCCTCAACTAGATCAATGTTATAAGCACCATACTCTGAGTCCTTCAAATACTTCTAATATATTTGCAAGCCTCAACGTCAGTCTGCAAGATTCATTCTCACATGTCTCAACTATTATTGCTTTCAACTGGTCTGTCCACCGCAGAAGTCAGATTTACTCATCTGCACTTTGTAGGTCACCGTGAGCCACTTCAGAAATTGGCACTGCAATTGCCCCCTTCTGTTCCTCAGCTTAGTAGCCTGCAATTTCCTCTTGGAGTTAATTTAGGTTCTCGTGTGTGCACCAGCTGGTCCTGGCAAGCCAGCACTTTTCATCTGATTGATATACTCCCTCTTCAGCTGATGCTTGAGCTTGAGTCAGCTCTTCAGAGCATTCCCCATAGGGAGAGACTCTGGTGTAGGGAACTCCCCAAGCTCATCAGAAGGGAACATCAATACACACAAACCATTTAGTCCTTCTGCGCTGCCATTATCTTTCTTTAGTGCTCCTTTTACACCTCACTAATCTATAGGACCCACAGATTCTCTGGCCAACTTCCTGCTTCTGATGTCCACAAAAAGTTTTTATTGCTCATCTTTATGCTGCTAGCAATTTTCACATCCATCTTCTGTGGACTGTTAGTCCATCCAGAGCTTAATGCCCTGTCCTATTTTTTCCCTTGAATGTGCTTTCTGTTTTTGGAAGGATGTTTTATGTCTGGTCATCACTGATACACAATTATGCTGATTTTTTCTGGGCCCTTTCTGAGTCATTTTCCGAAGGAATATGAGGACTTCAATAGCTGCCACCTAAAAAACACAGTGTCCTTTTAACTGAATCTTTTCATTTGAACCCTCCTTTTATGTTATTTTCTTTCTTAACATAAACATTATTCTGGTAGGGCAAAGGAGCTGAAACAACTATTGTAATATTGAATTTCAGTATTCTTTATTATAGAGTGTATCTTCAAGACTTGTATTACGTGTTGCTCTGCAATCTAGAATCGAGAATTTCTGTGTCTAATTCTCTGAGTAGTTACTTCAGTAAGAAGTGGAGATACCCACCATTTCTCACTGCATCTCTTTAATCATAATACTTAACTATATGCATTAATAAACTGCAACTTGGTAGAATGATTTGAGTTTTACCCACTGCACAGATTTTGAGTTTCTTTTAAAAAATCAATACGAAGATAAAATTACAAAACCTCTGAAATGTCTGCCTAAGGAAACCCAGGATGTCAAACATTTTAGTTGCATGAAGGGGGATTTCACATCATGGCTGTGCTGCCCTACTAAGCGTTTGGCTCCCGCTCCGCAGGACAAGGAGGTCTTGTCTTGCCGCTGAATGAGCCCGGAGGTCAGAGCTCTGCCCTCCTCAGAGTCACCTCCTGTTCATTAGACTAAAAGGAAACTATTTTGCACAAATGACAGTACTCTTCCTTGTCAGGTTTTTCTTCAGTAAGTGTGGAGTAAGAAAATCTGGCACTGAATCATTACATCTAAAGCATCAGTAATGCTCTATATGAGCAGCTATTCACTCTGGAGAATTTAGTTCTGCTTTGAAGAAAAATTGCTTATGAACATTTCCAATAGCCTCTTAGTTTTATCCAGGCAAGGAAACCCCTTATGCAGCTCACAAAGCATGAGGACACTCAGTTGGATTGCAGCCCATCTGCGACTGCAAGGGAGGGTCTCTAACAACAGATCTTTCAAGGCAACAAGGTCCAGCTTCATCCCACCTGCTTCATATTGGAACGAGCTGCTGTCTGCAAACGCCACTCGCCTTTCCTTACCTAAAGGAGCCAGCTGACTCGTTCAGACAGACACAAGGGGTTTTGATGACTGAACTTGGGCAGGATAAATCTCCTGACTGAAACTATAGTCCAGGTAAGCATAAAAAACTCTTTTCAAAAGTTCAACTGAATTTTCAAATGGAATAGATTAGCTCAAATAGAATGGGTTTGTTCCACGCTTGCACTCACAGTGGCGTGCAGACCCTTTAGCCTTTGATATGTTCATCCATTTCTATTTCTGCACTTATTTACAAATACCTCTTGCCATCTGTATCTGAGAAGTACTTATGCAAAAAGAAAAAAAATATATGTACTCTAAGATGTTATTTATCTTTAAAAACATGCTTTCTTTAAATAGGATTTTAAGAATTTTCAAGCTGGGTCAGGCAAAAAAAAGGCCAGTAGTCTGCAGATAATTAGAGAAGAGTATAAAAAACAGATCCACAGGTGATACTAGTAATCTACTTATTTTCTATAAATTCATGATTTGAACTTTAAACATGCTTTTCTTCATTTCTCTTCATTAGCTTGACTCCACCCTACTGTCACATGCTTACCATATTCTTTAAGTAAATCCAAACAAATTCATTATTCATTATGCTTCCCTCTCCTTTCAAGATGGAACTAACTCCACCACCCCTCCTTTTTTTATACTACCTTCAGATAGCGGGATTCAATCAGAGAGAAATTTCGTTGCTCTATAAATACTGGTTAGACTATAAGACCTTTTTGGTGACAAGCTTTTCTGTTTAAGAAGAGACTATTGTTCTCTCTGAATTTAGGACTAGATGAATGAACGATATGTGAATAAAAATGCATCTGGGACAACGGAACAAAGCTCACGGCTTTCTCAAGTAGATGCACTTACTTTTTTGCATTTCTCACCACAGACATTCATTGTTTTAGCTGTAGTCATGTTTTAACTCTATAAATGAAATCAGAGTCAAATTATTACTTATCCCTGTACAAAGACCTTACATGCTGAATTATCATGTTTTCATTTTCCTTCTGTGAATGAGAAGAGCTAACTACAGAAAGACTGAATGAGGACCTCTGAGGAAGGACTTAAGCACACGGGGCTCTAGCTCACATGACAGGCCACACAATATCTCCTAGTGTTATATAAAGCATTTCTGATTTTTTTTTGGTAGCTGTAAGAAAGAAAAAGTAAAAACAAATTCTTCTTAAGCACCCTTAACTATTGTACAACTCTAACATACGGTTAGTTTTAGCATACAAATCAGGATAGTAACTATAAACAGGGTTTTAACAGACAGCACCTGCTAGAGATTGCAATATTCAGTACCCTATGCAAACAGCAAATGAATTAGAATTTTATATAGCATTTGGTTTACATTAGGGCAATGACGTTCTGGAGACTTTTTGAAAGGGGATCTCATACATATTTTGCCTATTTACTTTGATAGACCCCAGCATCAAGCTCAGGAAATCTTCAAGAAATTCTTACCCACTAAAAGGCCACCATTGGAGCCTCCATTAATAGTCAGCTTCTTTGGAGATGTGTAGCCTTCTTTGATAAGGTACTTGGCAGCACACTGGAAGTCATCAAAGCAATTTTGTTTGTTGGCCAAGATACCACCTAGTACACAAATAAAACAAATCCATTGAGTCAATAAAATCCATTTGAGACCATATTTTCAGAAAGCCGTGTGTGCAGAAATATCTGGGAACAATTCCAGTTTCAAGAACATTTTAATAACTGATGCAGATGAGAAAGAGAGCAAAAATGAGACTCTTTCAACACAGAAAGACTTAAGATGGTTCTGTGGACAGCTCTAATGCTTTCAAAAAATCTGAATAATACATACCTATACTGTAGACTGAGCGTCAGATATTGTTAAAAAAAAAAGAGTAAAATTTCAGCTAAAAGGTTTGCATTGTGAAATATATACAAAATAACTGAAGGCTTGATCTAATGGGACTTTAACAATATTAAATTCAGTGATGGTTTCTTAAAACAAGAAAGCTTTGAATTTGCTTCTGTATAAAATAAGTGCTTACAATTTCCTGGAAGCAGAATGAGTGGGTAATTTTCCTTTTTTTCTATTATTTGTTCCCAAATTGGGTGATACATAGCTATTGCCAATAAAGGGACTTCAGAGTCACATCTTGTTTTGAAATGTTACTAACAAACTACCAATATCAAAATGTTCAAGCTAAAAAGGGTGCAGTGCTGTTAAACGAAGTCTAAAGAAAAATAAATCATGATGGAAAATGCAGGTTTAGATGATATAAAAACAAAATTTCTAGGTCTCAAGACACAAACTCTTGCAGGGTAGGATAGAAAAGAGAAAAGATAGTCTTTCCCTAAATTCTTTCTACTGTTTGTGGAGAAGAACACCCATCTGGAGCATTCAGTTGACTGGTCTCACAGTATCGCAATCCATCTTCTTTGGAGGCCTGCTTGGCAAGAGATTGTAAAAACAGACTCTTCTCAAAGGTTACACATTCTACCACAGACTTGGTATGGCAAGTATGTCCCAGACAGCTACATGCTAGCAAGAAATGGGAACTGTGAAGAAAATCCTGTAGAAGAGACTGCAGTCCAGTGTAGTGCATGTGTATGTCCCCCAGACACCCGGGGGAAGAGGGACTCCCTTTTATTTTGTTTAGAACTTGAGTCTTCAGTCCAAGCTGATTGCCCAGGCTCTCACTCCAGGTACACCCAGGACAATTACTTCCACCCTAAAATAAGAGATGTCCAGGTGTTTCCATCTCCACTGACCACTCAGTGAATGTAAATGCCCAGCTTATACAGGATTCTTCATGCTTAGGTTGCTGAAGTTAGATGATTCCAACCTTATTTGTACATATCTCCCTGCAGGACTAGGAACAATAGTGAACTCCCTTTTTCTTTTTCTTTTTTCTTTTTTAAATCAATATGCATAATTCTCTCGTTAAAAAAGACCACCGAAGACAGACATGACAGAATGAGAATTAAAATACCTTCAACAGTGTGGCAGCAAAGGATAAAAGTTGAAGAGAAGAATTACAGTGAAAAATAAGAGAAAATAAAACTGGAAAGAAATCCTACTCTTTGTTCAAAGTTCTGGTCTGGGGTAAGGTCAGAATCTTATCTATATAATTAAGTTGCAAATCTAAGTAAACAAACTTCTGCATTTGCTTCTAGAATTAGCAAAGAACAGATAGATAAATAATTATTTAACTGCACTAAAAGACTCAGGTCAAAAATAAACAGGAAATACGTAAACTAAAGAAGCATTATCATATTAAGATAAATTTTATTAAAACTTATTACAAACCAATGGGCAAATTAAAATTAGTGAGGGATGCAAGGATAAGGTCTTTAGCAATAATCTTCTGTATCTGTGAGCATATGTGGCTTCTATTTATGAAACCATTAGATCTTTAACTCAATTGTGAGGAAATGACCCAGACAAAAAAGAGTTAGAGCAGATGATATGGAAATACCAAGCTGTAATGATCTGGGAATTCCGTTTTGCTTAATAAAACCTTATTATGGATTATTCCTATGTCAAATCACTGTTATCATGACCACTTCTGCTCTGGCACATTCACCCAGCTGACAACTTTTCTGGCAACTCAACCACCATGCTCTGGACACGCGAGTAAATCATGTCATTAAATAATGGTGGATGTGTTGCTGAGCTGCGTGTGACATTCTCCAGCTTTTTGTGTTGGTAAAGGGAGGCAAAAATTGTCAGCAATAACTCAACATAGGCATTAAAGAATCAGAAAGGGAAAGACCAGAGAGAAATTTAGCAAAGAATATTGAGAAAGGGCGAAAAGACCCGCACAATTTTTTGCAGGGAGTTTTCTTGCAGCACTAGCCAGTCAGCTTAAAAAAGGCTGAGATGCTTGAACACTTGCCTGCAGGAAGCCGGCCCTCCTATGATTGCGTGGAGTGGCTGACATGGCAACTTTTGTGCAATACTGCGAGAGTCAAAGCAGGCAATGGTGATGCCTTCTGGGCATCTAGAATTGTGGGGCCAGCTCTCCCAAGCAGAGGACTAGATTTAGGATCTCTAGTTCAAGTACCTAAAGATCTTAACACAGGGCAAGGTCTGGATGTAATTTAGATATCACATTTAAACCAGGTAAAGCTCTGATGATAAACTGGGAGTTACAAATATGTGGGCATTGATTGATTCTGCCATATGTGCACTTGCAATTAATAAAACAGGTATGCGAAAGCAGCACAGGGCTCCTGCAATACAGAGACATTTTTGGAAGATCACTGAAGGTAAATGGGTGCATTTTTAAATCCTGAAAGTTTGGGAACTTGATCTTGTTTTGAAAAAAAAATGCAATAATATTCTTGGAGAGCATTGTATTTCTGCAGAACAGGACTTCAAAAGTAGGCTACAAAACTGAAATTGAGCAATCTAATTGTAACTCTCATAATACTGAGCGAGCTGCAGATTAAATATTATACGTGAGGAAAAAAGGACTTTACTACTTGAATAAATACAAAGCAAAATGAGACATGGAAGCCAATACCAAGCAAATGAGCGTACATGAAAAAGAGAGCAAAAGAAAACGCTGTTTACAGCTTTATTGTTTGTAGTTTTGTTCCTGTACTTGGGACTGATTTACCTTTGTGCCAGGTCTCTCCATATTCACCACCGCCCCTGATGTTAGCGACTGCTAGAACACCCCCAAGGTGTCGCACAAAAATAAGTCTTGATACACTGAAATCAAACGGAAGATTATTATAAATTTCCAACTGCTTATACTTCTACTATCCTTACAAAAATACTTTAAGGGAAAGATCTCTTACCCACAACAAAATCAGGAATTAAATCTCCCTTATTGGTAAATCTGAATAGCCAGGCCTCCTCTTTTTTTTTTTATATGATTATCCATGGAAACCCCTCTACAGTCTCTGGAAAGGAAGCAGTGCCTTTCCATGCTGTTTGCTTTAGTTCTGCAATTCGGAAGCAGTGGTTCTGCCTAACAGGAGGCACCCAGGATATATCACTATTTTTTGACCATCTGTGAAATATGAACTGGACTGCTATTGCTTTCTGAACTGTTCATCCTCTGCTTTTTCAGAGAAGGGAAGGTTTAGCCCAAATGAAGAAAACAAAGAATTAGGACATAAGGTCAGCACTTGATCTTTGTTCATGAGCAGAGGCTTTCAACTTTTCCTTAATGTATTTTTTCTTTCACCTTTATAAAACTGTATTTGCAAATAAAAACTCTGCTTCCATCACTGGGGTCTGCTGCCAAGTTCTGGTCAATCCCCTTTTTATTTGTTTTCCACTTACATTACTGAATACAAAAGAAATCATAAAAGTTTAAAATACAAGTTTTGCCTTCCCTAGCATCTCCAGAACCTAGATGAAAGCTAAAGGGATTAAAGTAATTTAAATTATATTTAACAATAAGTAGAAAACTAGATCTCTGATCCATTGAGGCAACAGCATAACACAGCAGAAGCTCAAGATGGCAAACCACACATATGCCAAGAAGAACAGTAAAATATTGAAAATTAGACCCAGCATTTTTTCCCCTAACAGGTAGGTTTAGTTTTTTTTTTTTTTTTTTTTTATCTACTTGAAACCTTTGCTAATGCAAGGAACCATTGCCTGCAGACATTAATCCTATTCAATCACAAGTG
Organism: Crypturellus tataupa; assembly: GCA_034781795.1. Taxonomy (NCBI): domain Eukaryota; kingdom Metazoa; phylum Chordata; class Aves; order Tinamiformes; family Tinamidae; genus Crypturellus; species Crypturellus tataupa. The sequence goes on from JAWLRI010000070.1 coordinate 686,150, forward strand.
TGAGGTTGTTCCCATATTGCTTATTTTGTTGGAAGATGTTAGTCTTGTTATCCGTCTGTAACCTGTACATAGTATCAAAGCAAGTAAATTCTTTATAGCTCCCAAAGCAATTATCTATGTGCTATGACATATTCTTGACAGCATATCCCAAGGATTAAGGAAACAAAAGAAAAGTGTAGGGATAACTGATAAGAGATTTCTGTGTTTTTATGAGCCCACTTGGGCTCATTAACAGTTGCCATCAGGAGCTTTGCTTCTGTAAAATGAATTCCGAAGTTTGTCACTGCGAGTTGTACTTTTCCTTTGATCATTTGCTGATCAGAGGTGAGATGGATATTCTAGATGCATGCTGTGCAAAGAGTCAGAGCATTTTTCTGGTAAACTCTAGGACATCTGATTTCTGCAGCCTGCTGCACTGCTGATGTGGATGTAGAGTGAGGAGTAGTCTGACAGCAGGCTGCCCCAAGAAATTCTGGCTTCTTAATTTTTGGTGTGTTGAAGCCACAAAACCTCCCAGCCTTAGAGTCTTATAAGCTCATAGAATACTTCATTTCAGAAGAACTCCCACTGCAATCAGCTCTTGCTACAGGGGGCTTGTCCCCGTTTCCTGCAGCAAACACTTTTCTGTCGCACAGACCCTCAGTAACAGTGGATAAACCCACATCTGGTAACAACCATTGCACTGCCTGAATTGTAAACCAGCATACTTCACTTATCTGTGCTTACTTTCAGCAACACTACTGAGATTTGGGCATTTCTGAAATATTACTCCATCATGTACTTCCCATAAGGTCACTGCAAGTGGCTATTAATTAAGGCTAGGAGATACCATTTGGGTATGGTCAGTAATAAAGTGAGGCTGGACCCTAAACTGACCAATGTTTTGAAGTGAATCTGGCAAGAATTTACCGTGAGCTCCGCCAAAGTGTTTTTTAAATACAGGGAACAAGGTCTTATTAGTAGATAATCTAGACTTGTTGACGTTTATAAAGTGAAAATCCCAAGTGACTGGACAGTACAAAATGCAGGGCTCATACACAACTCTGCCTGCTCTATTTTTCCAGGGGACTTCTTGCCTTGGCACGGGTAGGAAAGCCTGGTTCCCTGCTCTTCCCTGAAGTCTCTACTACCTGCTTTTTTTCACCTAGCCTATTTTTCCTTCTCTCCTTGGGAGTATGATAAAGGGTAAAGAAAAGGAGAAAAGGGTCAGGAAGGAGAAGATAATTCCTTCCCTGGAGAAGTCATTCCTGAGCCTTTCACTCTTTTATAATGGAGCATAACACACACATCAAGAACAAAGAAAACAGGTATTGCTCGCTGTGTTGAAGCACAGTGTGAGGGGCAGGGCTTCAGGGAGCAGGATTTTTTTTCTCTCCAGAATTACTAATTTATTGTCAAGTATTGCAGCTCATGGCTGTACCTTGCATCTTTGCGAGAGGCTGGTTAGGCCATTGGTGGTGACAAACAATAGTTGAGTCACTGACCTTGGATGCCTCCTTGGCTCTCATGGAGCAAGATAGAGTAGTGAATAGAGTAACAGGAAAAATAATCTTGCACTCTGCACCAGTGTTTGCTATTTTGCCTGACCTTTTAGAGGGTTTCCTGCACCATGTCCTTGCCTAAAGGCTTGGTGGAACCTGGCCCTGTAGCAGTAAAACATGATTTCACAGTCTGCTGCACGATCAATTGTATTTCAGGATGCATTAGAAATTACTGCTGCTGTACCTACAAAGGCACTCCCAGAACAACAGAGGGAAACATGCTGATTCCCGTAGGGTAAATTAACATCATCTGAGGCATTATTGGTGCATTTTCAATATAGTTTCCACAAATGCACTGCCAAGCCAAGGGTACAAATTCCATCAATTTTAGCATGAACTCACTGTGCAGTCTGTGTAATTAATGACAGTCCTCTCATGTGCACTATACTAGAAATACTACTAAATATAGCTGTTTGGTCCAGAGGAACATAGAGAAGATATATATTTCCATTCAAAAATCAAGCACTACTGTAACTGCTTTAATGACTTGGGTTACCATTCACCTTGTTATTTCTGGATTTTCTTATCTTGATTTATTTCTAAAGCATTCATGGAAAAAAAAAGATTTTATATTTTGTGTTAGATAATAAATAAAAAGCAACATCAGTTTCTGAATTAAGCAGAAAGTTGCTTCACAAGCCAGTGAACTGGCTCATATTAATGGGTACAAAATATCAGCTAGCAAAAATATCTGATACAGAACAGAATGCCCTGAAAGAAGTGGAATGCTTTGTGAAATGTTACAAGTGGTGTAAGTTCAGATAAAAATCAGGACTATTTATCCAGGAAAAGAGTGGGGGTTGGGACTGGCCTCGTGTCTATGTTTTTGTCTATATAAAATAACTGTGCCTGGGGCAGCACCTGAACCTGGAACCTACTTGTGGAGTATTGCAGTATATAATCCACAGGGACCCTGGTAAACACTGCTTGAATCTCCACCCTTACCTCTCCACAGGTAATAAATTCTTCGAGTTTATTAAACAAAATGCTTCGGCTAGGTAGAGAAGCTGAAAATGTATGTATAGGTAGAAAGAATGCAGTATAGTGCATTTTTATCTGAAGATGACTGACAGTGTCTCGAGTATTTATTTTTAAGGGACTGTTACAGACTCATGTTCTTATTTTATGAACCGTTTAATATGAGTCGAAGCATATTGGATCCTTGACACTTGCTAAGCTTATTGCTCCATTCTCCCATATTTGCTTTTTCTGGCTATTAGCTGCACCCTCCTGCTGTCTATGTTGGCTCTGATGTTTGCTGGATTCCTGTGAGGATCAAATTTTGACTTGACAGAATGGCAGGAAGCCACTCCATCCTTTATGATGGGATATTTTTCTGCCATTTTTGTGAGTTAAATCAGCAGAGCAAAAGTTCCGACAAGCAGTAAGGCCAGTGATAGCGAAGTGGGAAGACAGAATCATGAGACACCTTTTCCTCCTTTTCCAGCAGTCAGTTCTTGTGTCCTTTCTGTAGTATGTGAAATTTTATCCTAAAATCAATGAGTGCATGATATTTACTTTAAAAAAGAAAATGTGGTGTGTTCTATCACAGATTTCTGCACTGATAATAAACTGTAGTAAATCAGTGCTTGAGTCTAGTCTAAAAAGGCATTTAAAAACTATTGTGGTTATTTAATTGCATCTCATAAGAACCACAGGAAATTAAAAATGTAACTTTATAAAGCAGATGAAAAACTTTCAAATAATCATGGGATGCAGGAAGGGAGGTCCATTGTTAGCCAAGGTATTTGCTATAGAGGACTAGATACTGTAAACGCCACTTAGACATACAATCACAGTGACTTGGAAGTGCTACAAAGGATTGCCTGGAATGTGCTGACTCTAAAGCAAAATGCATGATAGCATGCATACTTAATAGGTTGTTTTAATAATAGATTATTTTTGTGGTAGTGAGCTGCTCTTCTATCTGAAGAACAGTTCTCCATTCTCTCTTTTGTATTTCGTTTTTCCCATCTTGCCTAGGGAGTATTTGCTGTATATTAAAGCTTTAAGACAATCAGTACAACTTTTGCTTAAATCTATTCAAATCTCATTGCTGAGGAAATAAGACTTTTAAGAATGATCTATGCAATAAAGTTTATGTTTTTTGAGGACAACAAATCCTGTTTTGCACACATCATTTTTGGTTTACAATGCATTGCTTTGTGTATGCAGAACCCACATTGGGCGCACTTCAAGACAAAATCATCTTTCCTCTTTGTCAATTATATAAGTTCACAGTATGATTTTGCTTCTGACTCAATCTCTTCAAATTATTAAAACACAGCTAAATTTTAATTCCTTACATAAAATTAAATATATAAATTATTTTCAATACTTAGGATAATTGTGTAACTCAGTAAAAAGCAAACTAATCTCCTATGTTATCACAGTTTAGCACGGAGTTTAAATACCCATTTCATGTAAGTGGGCTATAAGCTTTTCTAATGAGCTACCTCACTGTTTCAGAGTAAAGGGCAAGTTATGCTTCTTACCTGTAGCTTGGCGTAATGGAGATGTTGAAGCCTCCATATCCATACAAGAAGGCAGGATGAGAACCATCCAATTTAATTCCTTTCTTGTGAATAATAAACATTGGGATCTTAGTACCATCTTTGCTGGGGTAGAAAACCTAATAAAGAAGAAGAAATAATCTGAATGCTATTAATGCTGTAATTCTCTTAGTGCTGTAAATAAAAATCAGAGGTGATCACGCATATGCTACACAGCAGGTACAACTCTAGGGCAGTCTGTTCATGGACTGCTACAGCCTTTCCCTAGCACCTTCTATTTGGCCAGGCCAGTTCAGAGAATGGATGTTACCTATTTTGTTGTTTGATATCTCTGGCAAACACGCCAAAGGGAGACAATAGGAAGGGCAGGACTGTAAAATTTTTATACATCATATATGTCAGTTTCACATATAAGGGGATTTAAAAGCTGCTACAAAAACCATGCAATACTCTGGGAGAAAAAGATGCTATTACAGAAACTCAAGAAACCCATAGTTCACTAGATATGAGAGAAACAAAACCTGAGCATGGCAGGAGAATTAACAGAAATAAAACAGATTTCTAATCTAAAATTTTAATTTTTTAGAATTTCTAGTTTTTAAAAATTCAGAATTTCAGACACCAGACACCAATCAGAGAGGACATAAATTCGTGTTCAGATTATATTTTAGGGAGACCTCAGTAAAGGTTACATCAGTAAGAATAGACTATGTGACAGAAAATGCTTCTCCTGCTATCAGTGTAGTAGTCTTCACCTGTAAAAACATAATCAAAACTAGGAAGGCAGAGGTATTAAAAAGTCACAGTACCATATCTTCGGCATTAACACATCTGCAGTAACAATAATTCATAACAGTGACTTTCAAATGCCAAATGCAAACCAAAATAACAAACTTTGAAAAGAGAAAAAGACTGTTTAAAAAGTGAAATAGATAAACTGTGAAAATAAGGAAAAGGAAAGGGACTGCCAGTGCATGCACCATAAATTCACAAAACCAAGACTATACCCAACACGAGCGCTTAAGGTTTGCATCGAGCACATGTAGAATAAACCCGACGACCAGCAAGGCCGGCTGTGCGGATTCCAGGAAGGGCATTCCCACCTGCTCACAGAACAGATTCCCCCATTAAGGCCTTAACTTAACGGCTTAGGAGAAGCCCCTGTGCTGCCACGGGAAGGGGGCACGGGCAGGAGGAGCTCCCCGCTCGGGCTCATGTGGTGGCGGCCGCAGAGCTCACGGCAGGAACGCGGCGGGGGCTCCGCCGGCAGCTCCCGCTGCTCCGTGGTGGCAGCGCTCGTCCCCGAGGGCCGCCTGCAGCTCCGGTGTAGCGCAGTCATGGCAGGTGGGATCGGATACACGTTCAGCGCGACTTGTCAGGGGGAAGGGGGACACCCAAACTCTGGGAAGAGCCCAAAACCCGCTGCCACTTGATCTGCTGGGAGGGGAGCGCGCACCACTGGGAGCGCAGCCATCAGACAGTCCTTTCAGGTTGCCTCAGGTTGCCCTTCATCCAGGATGATAACACAAACCACAGCAGATACTTTCCTAATATGCATTTTTATTTCCAGACATTGCTGAGTAGCTACAACCAGGAGTGCTAACACTGCAAGCGTGCCCTGTTAGGAGCCGAACCGCCCGCTGGCTTTCAGGAGACCACGCACACAACCCAAGCGCGGCCGCGCAGTGCGCACGTTCACGCCGGCCCTTCTGCTGCCGTCGCAGCACCAGCCACGCGCACAGGTCTACGGGAACTGCCTCACAGGGCTTAATTCACTGCACTGCCTGCAAACAGCTAGGGCTCATTCTAATTTGGGATTCAGCGTGTCTTATTTTGACATTCAAGCTAAACTTTGTGTGGGGGTGAACACGGTTAACTGCTTGTCCCCAAGCTCTGGTTCACTCTTTCTTGTTGCTTTCTTTTTAACGTTGTTACTTACAGCCTCTAGTCCGATTAGAAAAGGGAGAAGCATCAGAACAACACATTTACCATTTTGCTGCATGCTTAAAACCTCTGTGCTTTTAAAGGAAACCAAGACTGAACATGTTTTATGAAGCACACAAGATGAACAGGATCTATTTTTACAACTAACGAACCTCAACAGAAATATGATCCTCTACAACACATTTATTCTGAGCATTGCCTGCAACATGAAACACAGAAACCCACATGGCACGTTAAAAAAAAAAAAAAAGTCACACTGGACTTTAGTTTAATAATGACTTGTGTAATTTGAAAACTTTCAAATAAAATTGTAGGCATATTCCAGGTTAATTTTAATACTTCAGTCTCCATCAGATGTAATGTGTAAAACTTCAAACTAAGAGCCTTAAGTAATTTTTGCATGGATTAAATCAGTACTTCAGCTACATCTTTCACCACCAAGCGCTCATCAGAACTCACCACAGTAGAGCATGAAATATTTTCCTTTTAACCATGTAACATGTAGTATATACATAACACTATATAAATACTGAAATATTTCACATCATATAATACATGGTACATGTATTGTAATATGCAATATCATGTAGAATTATATATAATTTATAAATAATATTGCATATGCACAATAATATGCAATATCAATATCCAGTTCCCATGGCAGGACTTCACTCATTTAACACTCCAAACAATAAACTGTTTGAGACGAGAAAACCCGCGGGGCGAGTGGTGAGGAGCCCCAAGCGACTGGTAGCTCTAAAAAGCTACCAATCCCTTCCCACCACTGCTGGTGATTTACACCAAGTGAGCACCCGGCCCTCCTGTGTTTCCAGTAAGTAACTGCTGGTGGTCAGTAATTTCCTGATGATTAGAGGATGCTATTAATTTTCCTTCCTCTTTTTAACCAGGGACCTTTTTTTTCCTTTGTTAACTCTGAAAACTGACTTCAGTAGGGGTTTTATCATCGCCAGTTAAGATTAAGTGTTTTTCCATTAAATGAAAATGCAACAAAGAACAGATGCGTGTCAAGGTGACACCGCCATTTGTGATTTAAGTTTTCACTCCTCCTATCTTTGCTAAAATAATGATTACCTTCCCCTCGAAGATGAACAAGTGGGAGGGGAGAAAATCAATTCAGTGAGATACCAAGATATGTGAAGCTATTTAAGCTTCTCCAAATAGACTATTTTCAACAACTGATTCAATCTCACCTTTAAATTAGGTGTTATCTCTGAAGTAAGTCCAATGGTTTATTCATGTAACCAATAAAGGGAAGTCCTTCTATCTGGAAGATTAAGGTAAACTGGAAAGGGCAAGCCCTAAAGGGAAGAATTTCCCATGATGGTGTTTCATGCCTAATTTTAGAAGCTGACAGCTTTCACAGGAGTAAATGCTCATAAAAGGGTACTACTGTTTTCTGTGTTATCACAGCTAGACTTGCTACATTATATTGTTCATTGCTCACACTTTCAAATAAGGCCCTCAATGCAACTACAGTCAGGAGCACATAGAAGCAGAGGACAAAATAACAAAGCGGTTCTGGGGGCAGAAGGACCGAGGACAGTATTTCAGATGCAAGATCATACACATGATGAAATTTTATATAACTAATATGGGAGGGAGGAGGGAAATGCTAATAATATTTTCAGTCGCTAGAAGAGCACCAGCAATGCTGTATGGCTGTTGGGGTACTCTTACTGCACGCAAGTCTCTGTACTACTGAAGGGGCAGTACTCTTGGAGCTGTACAGTAACCCTGAAATGGCTGAGGTGTAATTTCAGCTCACACTAATGTCTCTATCTGTCACATAGCAGAGCGATCTCAGTGCTAGAAAGAATTAATTTATATTCAGAGGCTGGAACCTGAGGCATTAAATTTATAACCTCCCATTCTTAACATGACCCAGCAACACTGCCTGCACAAGTACTCATGAATACAAACTGCATTCAGCTATATAAGCTACACAAAATAAACAATCTTAGTAGTAGTTCTTTGCTGCATACAGATATATTTGTATCTTTATTTTATATATAGATGTATTTTATGTAAGTCTTGGCAATTCAAAGCAATATACCTATTTTTTTACCTCAAAAGACATTGGAAGTTTACTTTTAAAACAGTTTACAAGGTAATTTCTACAAATAAACACAGCTAAAGGCTGAGTGTTATGATCTGTAAACTTAGGGATAGAGCAGGAAAAAAAGAGTTCTGTATATTCATTCCTGTGGAGGTCTTTGTTTTCCTAACCCCTTGTTTTGAAATATGCAGCATTTGTTACATTAATCTTCACTTGGAGAATGGGAGAATAATGAGGCAGTGTTGTAGATAAACTTGGAACTATTTTCACAAAATTTCTATCTACTTCTGCCCCTTCTCAATGACAAGAAGTTCTTCTCCACAAGTAGGCAAGAAAGATGATCGAGTATTTTAGCACTTTAAAAGCTAAAAGGATTTGAAATACAGAGATTGAAGACAGAGTTTTTCTTTTGTAGATTGAAATAATACAGCTAGACATTGTATAGAAACAATATAGCCAAACTTTGAGAATGACACGCAGAATTAAAAATAAATTTGACAGTCATCCACCATGTGTTACTTCTGTGAGTACACACGAAATCAGCAATCTTTTAATATTAAAGTGATACAATCATTGCAATAAATGAGTCTGCCTGAATACTCACATTACATCATATACTAAGCACACATCAGACTACTGAAAAAAAAATCCATTTTTTAAAAATTCTGTCACTAATTTATGAGTTTTCACTTTCACTTTTTCTCTCTTTCAAAGATGTTTTGCCTGATGACACAGCAGAGATTGAAAAGTAAAAGTAATTACAATTGTTGGGTGGGGAAGGAAGCAGGTAAACCTGAAACCGCCTTACCTTTATCCCCCTCCTCAAAATAAAACAAAACAAAAACACTCCAGGCACAGCTTCCCCTCCCAATTTGTACAGATTTATAATTAATGTGAAAAAGGTAACATCCAATACAAGTTTCAAAATATTGCTATAGAACACAGAATAAAAAAAAAATTATCTGAACATATCTAATGCATATATTTTTAAGCTATGAACAATAGCTGAATGTCTAGAAAACTTTTACATTTTCTTTTTCTTCAGACTCTCTCATTAATGGCAAAGAGAATTAAAATCCAATTTAAAAGTAATTAGTTTTGCTTTTTAGAAAGAATTATTTCCTGCAGGTAAGACGTGAATGTTACTGATTTCTGGGACTTGAAAACACCCTCTAAGCCACAGTGGGCTAACTATCTCAGAAAGCCACTGCGGATTCTAAAAACATCTCTTACAACCTCTCTGGTCTTTCAAGACCAGCTACCACATACCAGAGCTATCTACTCTTTCCATGTCTTTGTGTGCACGAGCAAAACCAGGTAAGATTTACACTTGTCAGCAGACTGACACCTGCTGCGCTAAATGTCAAAGACTTTTACACAGTTTAACAAAAAAAAAAAAGGCATATAAATTCATGACTGATTAATCCTTGCTAAAAGTGTATGTTCATTGATTTAAACTTAGCAATACCAAGATGATGCCTCTAAAATGAGTGTTGTTCCAATGTCTTTTAATTGAGATAAACCCCTTTTGAAACAAATACCAGACGTGGCAGTCCTGTGAAATGTGGCAGCTGTTCTCTGCTTGGGGATAAGGACGTCTGCCCGCACGTAAACCTGCCGTGACTCCGCGGGCAGCCACTGCGCAGTTACATGCAGTGCTGAGGAGCACAGGCGGAGGCGCAGGCCTCACACCCGGCCATGGGTGAAGCACGCACAGCTGATCAGAGGGGATGTCTGGATACCTTTAGCTTCTGTAACTGCCAAAGGAAGTCTTTAGTAGCTTCTGGAACGAGGTCCTAGTAAAAATTCACCTTCAAAAACAACCTCTAGTCATCTACTTTTTTCCTTCTTGAAACTGCAACTTATATATCCAGTTTCACATAAAATATTTCCCCTCTTAACTATGAAATTGTGCGGAAAATTCTCGCTGTCCAGAAGTGAAATGTCCAAAGAGGAGACAGAGGAGACCTAAGACTTTATTCGAAT
>JAWLRI010000070.1:696310-717870 GCA_034781795.1 Crypturellus tataupa
TTTGTCCTGCTCTTCAGCCAGGCTGTGGGGGAAGCTCCTTATTTGTGAAAACACACACCTGAGCTTTCCTCACAAAATGACATTTTTTTCATTGAACATATATCAACTTTCATGGTCTAAAGTCTGGGGGGAAAAAAAAGGATAAGGAGTCTCTAGTAAATAATGCCATGTCACTCATGTTCCCAGTCACACACCAGATGCTTTGTTAAAGGCTCACTAGTCAAAAAATCCTTCACAACCATGCTAGAAAGAAGCCGGGAAAACTAAACATAAAGAGCTTCTCCAGGAAGTACTAGCTTACAGCTGGATGGTGGCACCAGGGTGTTCAGGTTAGGTATGGAGGTTAGGGGGGCTGGACTAGATGATCTCTGGAGGTCCCTTCCAACTTAAGCATTCTGTGATCCCGTAAATGGTGCCGAGGCCGAGCACGGCAGCACCTCCCAGTGACACCCCTGCTGCGGCTGCAGGAAAGGCGCGCGCGCTTGCAGCACCGGCGAGCAGGGAAAAACCCTCTCCCTCACTCGAGATGTCAGGGCAAACATTTCCAAAGAGCCAAGACTCCATCTTGCCGTATTTCCATTCAATACTCATCATCCTGGACATTAAAAAGCACCAATCTGGGGCCCAAGACTATTTAAGATAACTATATAGCATCATAGTAGCACAGACCAAAGCACAAGGTAACACCAGAAGTCAGCGCCTCATGGACTACTTTGGCACCCAGACAATAGCCAGGTATAATAGAAGCCCTCGCTAACCACCAGTTTTTGTTTTCACATATACATGATGGACCAGACAACAAAAGAAGCAGCAAAGAACTATTACTAACATACAGCAGCTCCACAGGATCTGAGGTTTTCTTTCTTCAGAGGAATCCTCAAATATCTTCTTTGCATCTTAAATTAGCTTCAAAGCAATCCTGCACTGCTTGTAAAGCTTGCTTAATACACAACTGGATAAGGGCCAAAATAAAAATTCACATAGGTAAAACCCAGAAAAAAACACCACCACAGACGATTGCAAAAGCATTATGAAAATAATCAAGAAACCTTTTAGAAGAAATTGTTTCACCGCCCACCCACCAGGATGGAAAGCAGCCTCATGCTGACAGGGGCAAAGTGCCAGGAGATGGTCCTTTGGAAGAAATCCCTCGTTAGCAAGTCTAGCTGCAAATGACTGCTGGGAGGGAGCTCGCAGGGCGGTGGGAGGAAGATGGGGAAAGGCAAGAGAAACACACAGCTGAAAGTTCAGATATCCCGCAGGGCTGGCAAGGCACAGACTCTTCTTTTGAATCACACTATTTTCTTCATTAAAGTGAGTGCGCAGCATGGAGGTTGTGCTTATGCATTCGGTAAATATATTAGTGTGAGTAATATAGCTTCAGATAACAAAAAAACTGTCTCAGTGGAAGCAGTATACCATTATAGAGATATAAGCAACAGTTGGCTAGTGCAATTTCCTTCATTAAATTAGGCTTTACTTCATGAGGGAAACTGTTGTGACAGGAGACTCTTGGTGTAATATCATGTAGGCATCAGAAAACAGGAAACACTGACCTTTACCTTACTGAAAGTCAGTTCAGATTTTAATGAGGCTCATTACAAAATAAAGGCACAGAAATAACTTATCAGGGATAAGCAAGAGTAAGAACTTACGTTAGGCAGGTTACTCTATAATAACTGTTCTTATTCACGGCTTTATGCTGTGGCTACTGCACATACTAATTGGACATGCTAAGAAACAGATATATTCAGTACTCAGAGTGACCAGCTAATTGGACTTTATTGCTTCTGAAACCTATGCTATTTTGCTCAGAACTTTCCTGGTTATCTCAATGCAGCCTCATTTAAAGTTTTTACCAGCCTTGGCACCAAAACGATGACCAGCTTCTCTGCAGCTCTCTAATGCAGAAGCATCTAAACTAGACAAGGTGCTCAAGTTTCACTTGTAAACTGACGTTCAAAAATTCTTGCGCAGAACAAATTCAGTCATGGCAACGATGATTAGCAAACCACCCAGCTTGTGTCAAGGCCTCAGCAGGACTCACATATTTCACTTATGTTGCCAAGAATTTTGATTTATAACTTTCAGTAGCTGGACAATTTCAGAAAGGCAATGTGCCCTTTCTGCACTAGAATATCATACCCTGTTCATACACGTCAGGTTGGCCACTGAGGAACAAAGGCATCAAAAATCACTAACATTTATAAAGTTTCTGCATATGACTAGAACAGCATTGAAAAAAAAGGTGATACTCTTCATCTCTACTACTTGGTTTGAAAATAAACAGTGATCATCCACATTGGTCAAAACATGTCGCAAAATCAGTCTCTGACCGCGTATTCTGTGAATACTTATCCTGATAAGTTTATTGAAAACACAGGTCACTTAAAAACATGCAAAGTATTTTCTCTTGAGGCTTCTCACTCAATGTTTGCATTGGCAAGTAATTTAATTTCTGAGATTTGAGCTTGAATTTAAAGTTCCTGACTCGTACCCCTACATGATTTAAAAAAAAGAAGAGCAGCACTAAAAAAAAAAAAAAATGATAAAGCATAAACTAGAGACCTAAAAACTGGGATAACAGATTAGAAGAAAATAATTCTAAGGATCAGAGGCTATGATTTCAACAGTTGTCTCTTGGTGGCCAACTCCTGCTGTGGAGACAGTACTTCAGGCTTATCTATTGTTTTCAGATCTGCAGTGCTCTTTAGAAGACAAAGAAAAATTGCACAGCAAGTAGCAGGAAGTAGAAAAGAATGATGACTTTTGCTGACCTTCCTGTAACAATAGTTAGGGAGAAAAAATTGCATCAAAGCTAGTATAATACAACCAAGCAAAAAATTCCTTTCATGGTCTCATTCCCAGACAGAAGACTTAACAAGACTTCAATGTGCTTCATAACAGGAACACCAGGAAGTGTGTTGATGTGCTCCCATAATACTGCTGGAATGCAGCAGAAGAAAAATGAAGAAAAAAAGAAGAATGTCGTCCTTTAAAGCTGTAAAATTATGGTCAGCTCTCTTCTTTCTTGGGCAATATGTAAACAGTATGGGAAAACTCAACAAACTTTTAAATGAATCAAAAAGAAGATGACTATTAACAACGACACTCAACAATCAAGTGTTCTGCCATCTAAAGCCTCACTCAAAATCAACTTCTGTGAGTTCTCTAACAGTTTAAGAAGTGGGTAAATGGAAGGAAATGACAGGGATATTCCCAAAGGCCAAACATTTCCTGTATCTTGCCTATTTTCAGCCACTGGCAATGATCAGAGTGCACTATTTATTTTGAAATTTTGAGAGAAAGAAATTTCAGCCAGATAAACTGTCTGAAAAACAAAGAATACCTGTCAGGAAGAATTATTTATCGTTTTTAACCATATCTGCAAGAAAAAGAAGTCAGAACAAAAAAAAATCATCTATTTTCTTGATATCATTCATCTAAATAATAAAAAAGCTAATTACTATGAATATTAATGCTATCTGTGGAATGCTTCCCTTGTCCCATAAATTTCTTGGGAGGTATATCAAGGTCAGGGCAGAAATAATTAATCTAAGGAAAGATGATATTCTATCAGTACCTCTGGGCAGTGCTGATAAAATCAAATCAGCTGCTAAATGAAGACTACATTATCCTTAATAAAATAAAATTGTCCACTGATGAATTTGTACTGGATCACAGGCAGACAGCTCCCCAAAGGAAAAAATAATCTCATCAGTGACTGAACTGCTTCTGGGTGAAACGAGAACTACTGCCTGCCTTCCTTCTCTTTGAAACAAACAGTCTTGAGAAACGGATCAAGATTTTGTCATTGAAAAATATTTGTTACTTCTCGTCTTCTAGTATTATTGAGGAAGCTAAAATAGGAGTTTTCTGAAGAAACTCACTCATATGAGTGTTCCACATACAAGAGCTGACAGCTGCTTAAAAGCTTCTTGAACCATTTTGCATTTAATCAGTCCTAGCTTTTGCCTACTGAATGACAATGTGAGAGGAAAAAAAATGCCTGGATAAAAAAGTATTAAATAAAAGGATTAATGCATTATTAAGCATAAATCTCTGCTATATTTAGTATAAATGTGGACTATAGTGTTGAAAGCCTTTAAGAACACGAACACATCATTAGGCGGTTTCATTATGCCATTTTGGTAGCTCATAACTCTTATATGACAATTTGGCTTAAAACATATCATTTTCTAAGGTAACCATGCTCACAACAAAAGCAGGAGTCGCATCTGCATTTTTCATTGTTAATAAAGCTTGCTAAGTATATTTTCGATTCCTGTAATTAATTCAGAGTTATTAGTATTAATCTTCTAAACATATAATTTATTGCTCTTTCCTGCTTTCAGGTTGTAGTGGGCATTGGGCCTTGCTACGCCCTGCATTTGCACAGCACTCATTCGACTTGTGAATGTGGTGCATGACTCAGACTCCAAGGTGCTGCCATAAACATAAGTAAATGAAGGGCAATTTCTGTTTCCTTCTGTGTAGTCTGATGGACCACCTTAAAACCCTTTGTATCAGTTGTAGGTCAGCCTAGTATATGACTGTGTTAACTAATTGCTAACGTGTGTGTTCAAAGGCATGCAGCCTGTAGCTCTGAAATATAAATAAACTTCCCAGTCTGCCAGAACTATTTCTATTCGTTATTAATGGTCTTCATTAACACTTTTCCAGACCACTACTGAAGACTCAACCCTTAGGATCAGCAAAAAGAGAAGTAAAACAGTGAACTGAATTAAAATACATCCCAAACGGAACATTTTATCAGCATGTAATCATGGGCAAATCACTACCTGAATGTTTCTCGTCCTGTAAAATAAAGTTAATAATACTCACCACCTTTGAGAAATAACAATGATAGGCTTAGACAAAAGGGAGAATAAAAGCTGAAAGAAGAAGATTTCCCACTGAGAATCATTAAATGAAATTTTTACTTATCTGGTGAGTAAGGGAGTTAATTGAAATAGTAATGTGTTCATAGTTAATTACTGGAGGTGAGATCAATCACTGAGTGAATATGAAAGACGGAGAAAAATAAGGGAAGGGAAATATCTTCAGTAATTTCTGAAAGGGTACAAAGAACTAACATTCTCACTACAACAACTGAGTCAATGAAGTCTCTAATCTTCTCTCCTGGTGGCAAAATGTATTTAGCTATTTGTTGCAAAAATGAAAACTATTTTTATTCATTACTAACAACACAATCATTTAAGACCTATGAAGTGCAAAACAATCCTTTAAATTCCATTACAATTGTGCAAGCTCTTGTGGTATAACCTATCGTGTACACAAAAGGATTCACTAGGCCATCTTACAGATGTTTTAATCCATGTTAGCATGTGTTTCAAGAAATTCTGAGAAAGGAGTGGTGCCCAGTATGCATTTTGGGATTAAGTATACCAGCTGGCATCTCTATCCATTAGAAGAGCTCAAAAAAAGCCACTACTAGTTCAGGCAAAAGTTCTAGTAAGTGGGCAATAAGAATATTTCACAATGGATTTTAGTTCAACTACTAGCAATCACTTCCTCAATATACATAAAACAATCAAACATTTTTATAATATCCTGAGTATGAAGGATCTGCAGATCTTAAGTAGCATTTGAGAAGTTCTTCAATTCCCTGCACACATCACAAAATAAAGAAACAATCTAATTAGGGAAACATTGGAACTAGTGGATCTCAAAGCTTATACAATGATCCAGATAAACAGTGAGATTGGTATTTTAATATTGGTACCAGATATTGGATGGGTTGGCACTGTCCTAATTCTTCCTAAAAGCTGCTCTTTGCTTCTCCATCCCAAACCACAGCGCTCAGTGCTCGACTGAGCAGAAGCTCCCAACATCCTAAACTCTGCAGTGATCCTCTGTGCTACCCTAGGCATTTAGACCTTAAAAGAGGATTTGAACTGGATCAATACAGAGGGCAATGCAATACCCTATGACTTTAACCTCTTATCCAGAATAGAGATTTGCCTTCTATTTAAGACAACTGGGGAATATCACGTCTGCCAAAATTATTGTTGTGAATATAAGCCCAAACTAGATTTCACAGGACACTGAGATTCCATGTTGATCCTTATTTTATTTTATTTTATTTTATTTTATTTTATTTTATTTTATTTTATTTTATTTTATTTTATTTCTTTTAATGAGTGCATTTGATGTTCATTAAATGACATACTAATAGCGCTGGCAAGATCCAGGAATAGTGTGCGCAGGTGCTGTGCACAAGTTTCCCCCACGGCTCTGCCAATCAATCTGCAGCCTGACTCATCTTCTCTCAGTGTTGTATTTTCCTGAAACACTGATTAGCAATTGTGCCAAACTCTGCAGCACAAAGTTCTGCTAGGGATTAGACTGACTGCAGGCTCATTTTCCCTTATTAATGACTCACAATTTGAAAACCAGTGCTGTAAGAGGTTGAGGATGGGGGTGGAAGGCAGAACAATAAAATAATAAATTACTTACGAAAATTACTTCTCCTAGAAAAATATTTTTTACAAAAGAAAGGAGGCAATTCATTCCAGTCCTAAAAAGGAGTATCTTTTTAACACACACCCTTCTTTCATCTCTGCAACAGTATCTAAACCAGCAACTGCTGTCAAAGCAAATGAGGTTTGTGCCATGAGTTTTGCCGTTCTTTTGCAAGAGCTCACCCGAAGTGCAGCTGCCAATAGCTATATCTATTTTTGGTTCATCTCAAACTATTTTAAGGACAGTACTGGAAGGTATTCAAAGAATGGCAAAAAGAGCCAAACAACATTTTAATTGTTGCAATTTCAACACCGCAATCCTGCATTCCAGCAGAGAAGTAGGTGCGTCCTGAGCCAGGACAGAGGTCTGTGTCACTGCGAGGTGTAAATAAGGAGAGGCACCTAACAGCTTAGTTGGCAAGTTCGTAAAGATACAATTCTATTTAATTACTGGTTTTTATTTAAAGTAGTAAACACCTTATGGAAAGTGGTGTTCACAGTTTCCTGCAAAAGTATTTTTCTTCTGTAAAATAAAAAAAAATCATGCATTTACGCTACTTTCTGATAAAGTCTACCATTGTAAAGGAAGAAAGTGTGCAGAGAAACAACCCCAAATCTCAGTAAGCATTTTGTAGAGAGAAATTACTAACATTCTTTAACACATCATTTAGTAAAAAGAGCCAGGATAAATTCTTGATGTGTGGCAAGCATTTTAAACAGTCTTGATTTTTCATGAAGGTCACATTGAGAGTTTTTTAAGGTGGGGACCCAGGCACGAGGTACTGCGAGGTGAGGGTGCAGGTACGACACTCGTCAGACTGCAAACTTGCTGTGTTTCAGGTAGTCAAATCCAACAGCCTATGGGCACATTCCTACCCTGGGGTAAACACCAGGTACTTGGGAACAGCTCACCTTCACTGCAAGCCGGGCTGGCTTTTTCTTCTGACTTGGGTCACGCATACTTGCAGGTACTATAAAAAAGCTGCTTTGCCACAAATTTATAAACTGCAGGAAACCTTATCACTGGTCCATATTTATGCAACAAGATATCTCTAGAATGCTTTAAAACAGATCCAAAAAAGCAAAAACAAGCACTGTGGCATTTTCCAATTGTCACCACTTGGGCTTTGTACACACATGACACCTCAGTACTTCAGTTCAGGTCTTCTCAGTTATGTTCAAAGGCTGCCAGAGAACAACAACTCATTAAAGTTTCATACATACTGTTGAGACAAAGCTTGAAAGATTGCTAAGCTTAATATATATTTCTTCAACTATATGAGAATAATGGAAGAACCTTGCAGGGGAGAGAGTAGGGTGCCTTTCCTCAAGGACATTGATCAGAACACAGGCAACAGGGTTTCTTTAAATCATTTAGTAGTTCTGATGGAAACTAAAATCATGAAGTGAATTCCATAGTGCTATCTATTCTCATGTACCTACATGAGCAATCTTTGTCTGTCCTCAATATTTTTCTGGTGTTCTGTACCAGCAGGTTGGGTTACTACAGGTGGGACTGGGCAGACTCAGTCCTGGCTCTGGCAAACAGACTCTTCCCATGCTTGGTAGAAACTGCTTCATGGACCTAATTTCTAAGAGGATTCCACACTGAGAATATATGCTAAAAGCAATCGGTAAAGACTTTCAGTTTTTGGATGGTGCAAGGTAGATCTGAAATGGGTAGTAACAGACCAAGAGCGCTCTTTAAGAGCACAGACCCTGGGAACTGCACAGGTCCCATTTCCCTCAAGCACAGTCTACTTCTTCCTTGAAAGCAGTTTTATTACTTCACTTTAATGCAGCATGCAACTGATCTAAATGTAAAATAAGATTTTCATTCTCCAGACATTTCTTTCTTAAATTATGTGATTTACTAAAACAAAACACTTCCCAACACATCTTTTCTCTAACTCTAGGCAACTCCTTCTAAACCCTTTTTGTTTACTTATTCATTTGTGTTCCATTACTATCCCTCTGAATTTAATAGCAGCATTGTAATTCTGTTATGTTCTTTCATAAAAATAATGCTTTTTCTTTCCCTCTTTCACCTCACTATTCTGTAAAGTTATCCTGTGCAAGTCTCTGCATGTGAGGGAGGCAGTAACAACCCACACTCTGTGAGAACATTTTTAGCAAACTGTCCCCTACATAATTCATCTTACTGTCTACCGATGCAGTGACTAACAGATGGGGCTGTTTACAACAACCTTGTGCACAAATACAGTACCTTCTTTTTGCTTTTATGGAACTTATGTCCTGTGTTTGTGCAGGATGCTAAAATAAGAGGTTAAGAAAAAAAAAAAAAACTCTAATTTCACCTTGTTTCAAGGCTAAGCTTACTTAAGTTCTATTTCTAGAAAGAGAACCCTCTATGTCACCTTTACTTTTATGCTAGGGATGCAAAATCCTTTATTAAAAGTAATCAAATCAACCTCATTTTTTCTTCTATAAACTAGAGAGATTAAATATGTTAACCCTTACCATGGAGTTAGCCCTCACCAGGGTGGTGATAAATGGGGCAGAGTCTGATTGGAGGTCTGTGGCCAGTGGTGTCCTGCAGGGGTTAGTACTAAGCCTGGTGCTCTTCAACTTGCTCATCAATGACTTGAACAAGGGCACAGAGTGCACTCTCAGCAAGTTTGCAGATGACACCAAACTGGGAGGAGTGACTGACACTCCTGAGGGCTGTGCTGCCATTCAGAGAGACCTAGACAGGATGGAGAGTTGGGCAGAGAGGAAGTTCATGAAGTTCAACAAGGACAAGTGCAGGGTCCTGCACCTGCGGAGGAATAACCCCAGACATTAGTACAAACTGTGGGTTGACCTGTTGGAAAGCAGCTCCATGGACAGGGATTTGGGAGTCCTGGTTGACAACAGGTTAACCATGAGGCAGCAATGTGCCCTCGTGGCCAAGAAGGCCAGCGGGATCCTGGCGGCATCAGGAGGAGCGTTGCCAGCAGGTCCAGGGAGGGGAACCTGCCCCTCTCCTCAGCTCTGGTGAGGCTGCACCTGGAATATTGGGTGCAGTACTGGGCTCCCCACTACAAGAGGGATGTGGAGCTCCTAGAGAGGGTCCAGAGTAGAGCCACGAAGATGATTAAGGGACTGGAGCATTTGTCACATGAGGGAAGACTGAGTGAGTTGGATCTGTTTAGTCTGGAGAAAAGGCTGAGAGGAGATTTGATCAACATGTTCAAGTATCTGAGGGGTGACTGCAGGGAGAATGATGCCAGGCTCTTCTCTGTGGGGGCCAGTGACAGGACGAGGGGTAATGGGTGCAAGTTGAAACACAAGAAGTTCCATTTTCATATGAGGAAGAACTTCTTTCCTGTGAGGGTGACAGAGCCCTGGAACAGGCTGCCCAGAGAGACTGTGGAGTCTCCTTCTCTGGAGCTCTTCAAAACCCGCCTGGATGCCACCCTGTGCCACGTGCTCTGGTTATCCCTGCTGGAGCAGGGGGGTTGGACTAGATGATCTCTAGAGGTTCCTTCCCACCTTAACCATTTTGTGATCCTGTGACGTGATGGTTGGTTTCTCCATATGCCTAATTATTTCAACAAAATTCTACCAACTCTCCCTCAAAGTTTCATATTTTCTCTAAAGTTCAAAGCGTGCAGTATCCTATCAGGAGCTAACCAAAGTTTTGTGAAGTGGCAAGACCTACTCCTCTGGTATATTTGCATAATCATTTGAGCTACAATATTTGTGATTGTGCCAAGCAGTTGTCTGCAAATGCCTCCACTCATTTCTCCCCAAGCTCAGTTCTAGCAGTCAGATCATAGTCCATCAACAACTGCCATTTTAACTCTATTTGCACAAACTTCTAAAGCAAGATGCCTTAGAGGCAAAAAAAAAACAAGGCAAAAAAAAAACTTTGGAAACAATCACAGCAGAACACTAGTGAAGTGCAAAACTACTATTTATTAAATACTGCATCAGTGTTCCAGGAATCAGTGCACAAACAGTAGATGTTGTGCTGTCCAAAATGGTTCAAACATCTAATCTTCAGAGTTCTCAGACATGTGCAGTCTCCCCATAGATTTTTACACAATGAATGTTACTTATACTTGCTGCAGTGGAAATCCAGGTGAAGTGCTCTGTGTGTAACCATACTGATGCAATAACAAACACTATGTTCTACTGCAGCTCTTGGATAGGTAGACAGAATGGGAAATTCTTTCACAGTGTGAATGAGCATGGGTTTTCTACTAATAACACTAGACACATTCCTGTTTCCCTTCCAAAGGATCACTGGTATTAAGGCCTTTCAGTTTCACATCTGCATATTTGATGTCAGCTATGAATGTAGAGAAGCGTTTTCTTCTTTCCTCCCAATATCTTCTTGAGTTCTTAGTAGCAGAGAACCACAGTGACAATTCATGGTAAAAAAAAAATGCTATTTTTTACAGGGCTGTAGTAGGAGCAGAGTGGGTTTTATTTATTCTTAGTACTTCCCACTGTATCCCTGGAAATTGTAGAAGTGCTGGTAAAGAGACTAGCTGCTCCAAATATTCTCTATTTCTCCACTGTCTCTTCGGCTTGCCCTGTTACGCATTTGCCTACAGGAACCATGATAAATTGCCCTGATGGAATAACATTATCATGTGGAAAAGCAGCAACTTGATGTTAAACTAGTAAAGGCAAAAAATATCACAGCATGGGAAAAAAAATCAGAATATGGCAAGCGCAAAGTCTCAAAAGAAAACTGAGGATTGAGCCTGCTGGTATCTCCCAATCTCCAGCAAAAACTGGTAGAATTTCTTCAGAGTTTTACACTACTCCAAGCTCAGGACCTCAGCCCAGAAGCTCATCAAAAAAAGTCTCACCCTTACTCAAGCACAGTTTTGTCAACCTGTTCTGTGAGTATATTAAGACAGATTTATATTATTACCTGAATTGTTTGATAAACTGAAGGATCAAATCCTTTCACAGTCACCTCTCGGAAAACTCTTGGCTCCAGTTCATCTTTGGTCAGATCACAGTGATATATAATACCTAAAATGGAGAGCAAGGTTGTCAGCTTAGCGTACGTGTGTTACTGGAAGGCCTAAACCAGTAACTCTGGTAAATTCTTTCAGTTAACACAGGTTACCTACATGTCGGAACATAATTCAGTCTTATATAGTTTATTTGATACTGGGAGCCAGCAAGTCAGAAGGTAATGTCACTTGTTTGAATTACCCTCATTTTTTTCAAAGGCGTGTGCAAATGAGAAAATTTATGTGTATAAGGAGCTTAAACTCCTATGCTTATATGGTACAGCTATACATACGACTTGTAAAACTAACCACACTGTTAAATATTGTTTGTTGTTATTCTTCAAAATCAGCTGATCTCTCCAGAATTTTAGACATTTACTAGAGAAAAGGGCACTAAAAGCTCAGAAACAAGCCCTCTTCAGGAATTCTCACTATAATAAAGTTAACCAAGGTGGACAGGACTTGACTGAAATACAGCTATATTGTGTGTATTTTAAGATAGGAAAACCAAAAGTACTTCAGTTACTCGAGGAAACCACAAGTAATTATTACTGAGGTTATGGATGTAAAAATTGTATTAGAACACTAAATAATCAGGAAACATATCTAATACAAATGGATTACATTATTAAATCAGCTTTATAGACTGTGGAAGATCAAAGATACAGACTGGCAAAGGAACACAAGATGAAAACCAAGGCTCCTGATAACTGACAAAAGCCTTTTCCATAATGGTGAATTAATGGAGGAGTAAAAGCAGGACTAATCTGCTGGGCATCTTTTCCCTTCATTCTCTTTGTCACATAAAGTGACGACTAGAGAGCCCAGCAGCAGATCCGCATGCCGAGCGCAGCGTGGAAGGGCAGAGCAAACCCAGCAGGACGTGTCCGGCAGCGCTGCCGCTCTGCACGTGTGCGATCCCCGAGTGCAGGTGAAGGCTACACACAGAGGTAGACATCTGCACACGGGGACACCTCCCAGCTGAACACGAGTCAGGGACTGTATTTTTAGTTGAGCACTATGTTTCACTAATGTTCAGCTGAATCCCTTGCACTGCATCTTCTTTTCTGTTAGGTGTCTGGGCACTTAATGCCCAGAACCACGTAAATGCTGAGGCCTGTACCCTATTGTTGGGTGCTAAATAAATGCAACAGTCTAGTGCTCATCCAGGTGGCTGGTGGGAGTGGCCAATGGGAATGTCCTTGTTTCAGGTGATGCTAAAAATATTGTTTATGACACCAAAGCCTAAGGTTTTAGAAGTGCTTTATTCATTCTTTCACATATAGGCTTACCATCAGGACAAGTACTAAACACTAACATATTACATTTATTTCTGTTTCTTAGAAAAAATAAATATTGCCATTTAATATCAGTGAAAATTATACTGTACTACGACAGCAATGCAAGAACTTAGTCTAACTAAGGATCAGCCCCATAAGCACTCACATTTCTTATCTGCTAAATCTGAAACTTGTAATTTGAAACATTTGACACAAGCCTTTCAGGCAAAATCACCAAACCTGCCAGAAGTGGTAAAAACTGTTTTTATAATCTGGCTGTACTTTAATAGAAACAGAGCAAAAACCATATATTGTGAATGATAAGATAATCTAAAATATTGGAAACCAGAAGCAACCACTGACAGGACTAGGAAAGGCTCAAGATTCTGGGTTACAGTCTCTTCTCTCTCTCTACCTGTGAAAGCTGCCCAAACACCACAAAAAAAAAATCCAGCAAAGCAGATTGTGTATTTTCTTGTCATATAGTAACTCGACAATGCATAGAAACTCTTTCCCTGTTCAAAATCATTAGTGTTCTACCCATATTTTATGTAGCTCCTTGGACAAGCTCTTGCCTTCTACAATTGTACAAGGAGGTTTTCTACAACGACCCAAACAGCATAAAATACCATGGATAAAAAGGATGCTGGAATAAGATAACACATAAATCACAAAGATAACGGTGGAGAATTTTTGTGGCTTTTATAATGTTCTTGATGAAAATCATAACAAATTATAATAATTGCACTAATTCAAGCACTAATTCACAAGTTAAGTGACAACTCACAAGCCTCTCCAGACCAAAGCTAACTTTTGTGTATATCTCATTCCTTCATTTATAGTTTTATACTCTCTTCTGTGTTATTTTGGGGCAATTTCCTTCAACACATGGTTGCTCTGGTGTTTGTCAATGCACAATATGGTCTCTACATACTTTGGTCTCTTCTGATATTGGAGTGATAAACATGTTGACTATTCAGTATAAGCTAAAAGGTTTATTTTAAACAGATAGAAGATGCTATGAACATAAGCTGTACTTTCTCCACCTGTAGAAGAACATCAGTTTTAGTTGATCAGTTTAAATTTCAGTTGAAAACTTTCAAAGTGTTAATAAATTTGCCATCTCTGCTCTTTTTAGAGAGCACAGTTCTGATGTAATCTGATACTTTGAGAGTCTCACATTTTAATGTATGAGTACCCAGGTAGTTAGGCAAAAAATTAGATTTTAACCCAATGTGTCAATCATAATACTGACATTAATTTTCAAAAAGAAGTGGTTTCCTAATTCCTTCTTTACCACAAGTGATACAGAAAGAGGAGATAAAAAAAGAAAAAGGAAAAATAAGTTCTTGTTCTCTTACAAATTTTTACAGAACATAGTTGTCATAAAAGATGAAGGCATCTTCTTTCATTCAGAAAACATACCTGTTTTCTGAAGCAACATCCCTAACGGTTTTGGTGTCTTGATTAGATGTGATGTAGGTTCTACTGTCTCAAAGTATTTCCTGGGTCAAATGACTCATCTGATGTATTACTTCCAAATATAAACACCGTAATTAATGGTATAATTAAAGTTTGAAGTTATAATGCTTTTTCATTGCTGCTTTCACGGCAGCAATCTTTATATTTAACATAAGCATGACCTACTGTAGAATTTGTGAAGTTTTATTTTGCTGTATGAAGCAAGAGTTATGGAAATGCTAGAACTTCCTCTCTAGTAGAAGCTGGTTTTGAGCACAGGTTTCTCAACTATTAACCTGCTGTTAAGGCTTCAGGGATCAAAGATTTCCCCGCTGGTACATTACTTACACACTGCGTAACCATCACTCACTACCTGGGGGCGCATTTTATCTGTATCGTAGACATACCTAATGCCTACTAAAAATCCTGAGGAAACAGGAACAGTATCTAGGGGAAAAACAAACAAAAGAGTCTTACCTGGAGATAAAAAGGAAGTGAACTGATAGAATATTTCTGTGTCCTTCTTTTGGCCACTATATCCCACAATACTGCCGACTTCTAATGGAAAAGTCTTGAGATGTGCACCAGTAGTTAGGTCATGAAGCTGCAGGATGTTCTTCACATCATGAAGATAGCACAGAACCAAGAAGTTGGACCTCACACAGGCAACCCATTCTGCAGAGAGTGGAAGAAAAAAACAAAGACAAGATGGTGAAAAAAAAATCAAATATAAACTGACCCTAAAATTCTTTAGGACCTGTAAATATGTGCACCAACCCTTCTGAAATCTACTTAATTTATTTTCCTAAGGCTTGAAAAGAAACTTGCCTTCAGAAACAGAAAATAAGTTCAAAAGTAAAGTCTGAAGTCACACACGGTACTCATGTCTCTTGAAGTTAATTTATGCAAATAAAAGCATAAAGAATTATTTAAGCTATAAAATAGTTATAAAAAAGCTATTTATTTGAGGTTTTTTTCTTTCTCATTTTGAGCACATGTGCATCAATCCTATTCTTAAATACCTCATATTTCAATGTCAACACTGCCCAAAACATAAAACTCTGCCAGCAATAATTAAAGAAATGCATGGAAATGAAATAGTCACTGTGAGTTAGACACAAGCTAAATGGATAAGAACAAGGAGCCATGTGATCCTGTACTGCACACTGAGTACAAAGTCTAGAGGTCACCATCCATTCTGTGTCCATCTATTCCTTAGGGAATTCTTGTAAGCGAGCTCTACTGAGCACCAATGAAAAAGGGTTATTCTGAGGGGATGCCTCAAGATGTCACTTTCAAAAAATACTTTTTCAAGGAGAAATTATTATAGTTTAACAGCATTCTTAAGTCTCTAATGTAGCAGGGACAGGGCACTCCAGGGACAGGGCATTGCAGAGCAGAAAGGAAAAGATAGCACTGCACAAGAAAGAAAAAATAAAATCCCTGCAAGTCTTATCCTGTGAAGTGAATGAATAAACTCTTCAGGGCTTCCATCTTTCCAGAATACATCAGGTGACACAGTCCCTCTTGGTTTACCATTTAGATGACACTTGAGCCACTGACTCTAATTTAGACACTTGGTAACCACATGACCAATCTATTTTTATTTAATTATCTCAACAGGAAAAAGATTGAAACCTTTTCTTCCCTCCTGGAATTTCTTTTAAATAGAAGTATTTCAGCGTCTTCTCAGTTACTGATTTGCAAATCGAATTCAAAATGATAAAACAAGAGATTAAAAGTGAAGGAAAAGGATCAGGAAAGAGGAAAGGAATGTATGGGACTAGGTGAGGTATAGAGATTATTTCAACCACAGACAGGATGCTTCTTCCCCGATAGATCAGATTGGAAACCTGGATTACAGGCAAGGTACTAGGCCTGGACAATGTCTTTGCTTAACTACCAGAAGCAAAAAAAAGGAAATACAGAGAATCAAAAAAGTAGGAAATATCAGAAAGGACTGATTGGGGCACTCTGTAATGTCAAAGTAGGGCTGTGACTTGGAGAATCCCAGTGCCAAGGGCAACAACAAAGAAAATAAAACAAGGAAAGCCAAACTGACTGAATTTCAGATTTACACTATTTTAAACTATTTTTTTTCACATTTTAACAGTTCTTTCCAATTTCCTAAAAGCCTTATAAAACCAAATAACCCAAGTTTAAAGCGTTGTACTGTATAGCCTTGTAAAAACCAAATTGTGCATTTGGTTTCAAAAACAACAGTTCAAAGATGCATCATGTGCCACCACCATTAAGGATGACAAGTTTTTTTTGTGAATTGTAGGTCAAAATTCCTTAGTCTGCAAAGCTTAGCTGCTTTAACAGGCTCTTTTCCATATACAGTTCAGGAGCTGGAGCTTGAAGACCTCTGAATTCCAATAGCTCTGGAGAGTCTGCCTTCCTTTCAGCTTGTTCCTAAAGGACTTGGGAAACAGCACTGGTCTGAAATCATTTTTCTTTAGACTTTCCAACTCCCTCATGTACTTCTAGCCTAATTCTTGGAATTTTCACACCAAAGCCCTGGAGTACCACACTAACTGAAATTTCAACCATGAAGTCATGATCTGAAATAATAAGGTACGGTACAATATTGCAGTGTTTATAGATTACTAAGCACTCAGTAATTTTAGCTCTGCAGTGACTGAAATCTCTTTAGGGAAGCTAGAGAACAAAATAAACTTTCTAAACTTAATTGTTGTATCCAATTACATGTTTTGAAATGCAGAATCATTCCTGGCTGAATACATACATAAAAAGATAATATGCAGCATTTATCACACAGTATTTATCCTATTGTTGTTGCACAAATCTGCCAACATTCATAGGTATAATTATTTAGTAATATGAAATATAAATAAGAAAACAGCAACACTAGAGCAACACACCATTTCTGCCCACAGAACTATTTTGTAGTAAAAATGGGCTTACACTAACTCAGTTGGCTTTTTCAGTAATATCTGTAACTAAAACCTCCGATTTCATATATT
Source organism: Crypturellus tataupa (assembly GCA_034781795.1). Classification (NCBI taxonomy): domain Eukaryota; kingdom Metazoa; phylum Chordata; class Aves; order Tinamiformes; family Tinamidae; genus Crypturellus; species Crypturellus tataupa. The sequence continues at coordinate 713,503 of JAWLRI010000070.1, forward strand.
TAAGATTTCCTAACCGAGAATTTTATAAAATGGACTGTAGATTCTCTAAGAAGAGCTTCAAAATATATAAATCTGGAGTTCTACTCTAGCAAAAATACTGCTTGAGAAATCTTTATTTTAAAACTAAATTGTGATGAGCCTTAATTCCTCACTGATGACTTGATAAGGCACTGCAAATTAGTGGACACTTTCACTGAAAGTGGAAGTATATGTTACTTTAACCTTAAAAAAGGTTAAATTGTTCACGTAAAGCATCTAGTTTATTTAGGGATTCCTCCCTCTATTGAAGAACTTGCCTAAGAAGCAGCAATATTAACGCTTCATCAGGCCTTTGGTTTACAAATCATATGCTCTCAGCAAGCTGGAGAGGCGAATGAAAAGACCCGGGGAAAAGTTTGTGCCTGTGGAGTTTGGGAGCACAGTTTCCATGGCATACCTGCGCTATCACTGGCTTCGGTGCATTGCTAACTGCCTCCAAAACATACAGGAATGCAGACTATAAACAAGCATGAAAACCTTTACATGAAAACGTAAAGGAAATCGAAGAAAAACTTTGCTGGAAGAATCAACACTAATTACAGCAAGTTAAAACAATGCTAAAATATAAAGCAGGGCTATTTTTTGACTGCAAGCTACAAGCATGCTACTCTTATGCTCTGCTCTGAGAACTCGATGTATTGTTCAGTTTGTTGCCTTAGCAAGTAGTCTCCTTGGTTTTGTTCATATTTTGAAGAAAGCATCCCACATGCCTCTATACTTGCAGGGAACTTATAGATTGTTCTCTTGGAAATGTCTTGTCAGCCTTAAGCCACTCAACTTTACATGGCTAGCAGCTAAGCCGTCATCTTCACCTCAAAATTGATCTTCACTACAGGCTCCCTTTTCAAGCGGACAATGGGCAGAAATGGACAGCTCTAGAATGAAATTCTTTCGGATCCCCCATTCTAGGATACTGTGACCTGCCCTCTGCGTTGTTTATCTCCAGTCTTATAGAACAAAAAACAAACAAAACCAACGCTAATCATTTGAGACCTTCCCAATATATAGGGTCTATTTATTTCCAGTTAGTATCAATGAACAGTGCAGGGAGTCCCACTTTTAATTCTTTTCCCTCTCTCCTGCTGAGGTACCCGCATATTCACCAATCGTTCTCCAGCACACTCATAACTATTTGCAATGCACGCCTGGCAAGGATCTTATTTTATAAATGAAAAACAGAAGAAGCTGCCTATTCCACTCTCTTCGCTCAGGCATCAGCGTGATGGACATTCTTGGAGACACTAGTATTGAAAGCAGGAAACCCTTCATTCCCCCACTTTGAAAGCCAAACTCCCCACCGTGTAAAGCTAAGGATATTACTAAAGACACGACAGGGAAAAGGAATGCACAAGTCTTCTGACAACTGGGATAAGCATGATGGATTACTCACACTCATGCCCATTCTTTTAATTCAGGAACAACAACCTGGTGATCTTGATTACTGATTTTCTTTCCTGGCTTTGCTACAGTGCCAAAAGACAACTCTACTGATCTCAAACATATTTGATGATTATGGGTGTTTAGTATCTTGTCTCCACGCTACATTTTCCAGCGTAACCTATATTGAAAACAATTAAATAAAATTTAAAAGAATGACAGTGACTTCTTTTTTAATTAATGTCTTGAGACTTTAGAGTTGTAGAAATGCAGTTAGCTGTTACATTGCAAGAGTATAATGGCAACTTAGCTGTATGAGCACCCCCTCCCAAAGCCTTAAGTATCTATGAATTAGTTGGTTAGAAGTATGAAGAAGAAATATTCTTTTGCACTTAGATAGCACATTCTAGCTTGAGAGAAGGTAGCACTTTACACCTACAGTGCTTTGATGTGGAGATGTTTGCAAGGCACAGGCATGTTGTAGAGTTTCTCCAGCTTTTTAAACGGTGAAGACATTCAAAGAGTTGTTCAAGGTCACTCACTCATCCTGGATACGCTCAGGATGACGGCTCACTTCAGGTACCACTTCCTTCTTCAAGAGGCTCATTCTACTTTTCTTTCCATTATCCTAACTAGAGGGCTGAAAAACAACAGTGTCTTCCAAGCTGCCCCACTCCACGTCGGTGGTTCCCCCACTTCTATGCTCTGTTGAGGCCATTCCCACACCACTCACGTGACAGTGCCGGTCACCCCTTGCACACCTCAGTCAAGCAGATCATGGTGATCCAGAACACATCCCGCAAAACCATTTACCATCCTAACAACATCAGGTTTCTCCTGTGCCCAAGGAACAGAGTCCCCACAGTCACGATGCTTGGGGCACATTTAAGACTTAGAGAGGCCTTTTAACTACTTCAGAATACCCAACTCCAGCGATGCTGCCATTCAAATCGCCAGTTCAATGTTTCAAGCTCTCTGAAAATTTCAAGCTCTCTGAAAATTAAAAGCAACATTTTATAAACAAACTCCAGAGGGGGGAAATCAGTCTCAAACACTAAAATATCCTGAGGATTTAAACTTCCTTGTTTAAAATAGTTGCCATTTATTTCTTCCCCTTCAGCTCAAAGGGCTCTATATTTATCTCACCACTGTGCAAAGTCCCTGCTGAGAACTATGTGAGTCTTGTTGGGCCTATGAGGGAGCCTGGTTCAAAGTGAGATCTGAGAGAGTAGCTCTTTACCCCTTGTGGTTTTAAGATGAGGTATGCTTACAACCTCATGCTAGGAATACATTTGTTTTTCCCCAGATTTCCTAGATTAGTTTATTTCCAAACAGTTTTGAAAACAAAAAGGCCAAAATCCATAACAAAAAGAGCAGCAAAGTCTCTGTGAAACCAAATTACACACACGTTGGCTGTGAGGCACGTGAGTGTGTTCAGTTCTTGGTCAGACCCCATTAGTTGCTTTATTGCACACTCCCCGAGACTGCAGTATGACACGTCATGGAATTTCTCATTTTGCAACTAATAGACACTGGCAGAGTTTCATAATTATTAATCCTGAATCACAAATAAAATCTATTTCTATATGTATGTGGTGGCAGCTTTGCAAAACTGAATCCAAAATAATACACTGGAAAAGAAAAAAGGCTATGTCTAAAGGAGATGGAAGAGCAGCAGACTGAGTATCTGTGTATTCCAGTAAAAGGACAAAGAAACATTTGTGACCTAGAGCATCACTGACTACAGTGTTTATAAGGCAGCTCCAAACACAGCTAATTACATTTGGACAAGCAGCAATACTCATTTAACCTTTGAATCATTGCAGTCATGGCTTTTGCAGAGGGCGATTCATTACTTTGTCATCTCTGGATCACAAAAAGTCAAACTCACTTGACTGCAAGGCTTTCAAAACAATGAATTATTAACTGCCTTCTGCCATAATTATGTCTTTCCAAACCAAATCTTGGAAACAATAAAAGAAGATGACATAATGGCTGGTCTGCCTACTTTCACTGAGAAAAACTCTTCTTCAAGAATGAAGGATTCTGACTTCATCAAGTGCAAATTAATATTTGGTAATTTCATTGAGAGCTTCAACCTACTGAGCATGATAAAACTCCTTCCCTTGGTGCTGAGGTCACTTTAAGCTACAAGTATCAGTCACAAAAAAAAACCAATTGAACTATTCAAAATTGCCTTTTCAGCACTGATGCTAAGATTTAGTATTCATCTTCTAATGGAGACACTTCCATTTGCTCATGTGACCCAATTCTTTAATATAATAATTCCGTCCCCCCTCGCCCCCCCCCCCAAAAAAAAAAAGAAGCATACATGTATGATTGCTTACTCTTGCTTCACATTCACACAGTAAAAATTGAAGATATAAACCAGACACTTGAAAGTCAGTCTGATGGTCTGATATGACAGATTATGTTTGACTTCAAGAGTGTAAGAGCAGAATGCCTGGTTTGTTTACAGTCTAGAGGCCACTGCTCTCAGTAAGTGCATTTATCTGAGTTTTTGATTCTCTAACTGCAGTTCTTGTTTTGCTTATACAGTTAAGACAGTTACGTATAATACATTAAAGGAGCATTTTATGCATTAAAAAGTCTCTTACACGTGCACAAAAATTAACTCTCCATGATTTTGTTTTTAGAACAGGAACAATATGGAGCTGAGATAAATATTTCAGTGTACTGAAAGGCAGGCTAGCCTTTTTCTTAAAGGGAAGAAATACATAACCAGTGCCTGAAGCTCTTTTGGCTGGCTAGACCAAATCCCAGGCAAATTCTCATATGGTAAACATATTTCACATTAATAAAGCATGAGAGAAAAAAAAACCAAACACTTCTGTCCTATTCCATTCGGACATTCTGATGACCACCGGCTAGTGGGGAATGATGGGAACCATCTCAGCAAGAGGGGCACACGTCTCCTTGCCAAAAGGCTGG
>JAWLRI010000070.1:717970-769739 GCA_034781795.1 Crypturellus tataupa
GACTAGATGACCTCTAGAGGTCCCTTCCAACCTTAGGCATTCTATGATTCTATGATTCTATGATTCTATGATTCCATCTCTTAAGTCAATCTTTCAATTCAGTCCCACATTGTATATTGCAGCTCCCAGTAATTTAAACATAGCTTCACATACAGTCAACAAATTTGTACACTATCAGAAATTATACTTGGAAGCAAACTGACACAACTATTACTTATTCTTTGCCTAGGACTGAGAAGACAATCCATTCAAGATGCAGATGGCTCCCAATCCAAAGAGTTTACAATCTCACAATGAAGATTTTTTTTCTCACCAACTTTTGTTTGCTATTTTTGTGATCATCAACCTCACTCCAGTTTTAGGTCTGCTCCAGTACTGCCTCATTCTCCACTCATCTGTTACCTAGGACCAGATCTGGTCAGCTGGCTTTGAGGCAGCTGCAGCTATCAGACACCATATAATAGGAGCTCTGCTCTCCCCTTGTGTCATATTGGGAACTAATCTGGTCCAGGCTGTGGCACAGATCATGCAGGACACTAAAATATGCAGATAGAAATGTATTTTTAAGAATCTTTTGGTGCCTTTGAAAGTGAGATCTCAAGAGGAATTTGAAATAGTAGTTAAACAGACTTGTCTTAGTGGGAGAGACAGAGAAGTTATTTTTTATATACACATACACATCCCTATACTTCTAAAGAGAAGCTCTTCACAGGAAACAATGAATGAGGGTATTTGTACAAAAACAGATTAATGAAAAAGAAATATACAGACTTTTAAAATAACTAAAACTATACTAGTGAGATAAATCTTGCACTGGATGAAGGATACACAAGTATATAAAAATGAAAATCAATATAAAATAAAAATCAAATCAAGTCTGTCAAACAAAAATACCTCATGGGAAGTTCTTTTATATGATATTCAATTATGTCAAGTACTAAATTTTAAAAGATTTTCCCTTAAAATATAGTATTAAAAATATCTTAACAGTGACCCAAAGCTAACTCTTAGTACAGGAAGCTTATCACAACACACCTTTATTTTAATTAGCCTCAAAAACAAGGGCTTAAGTTCTGATTTTGCTTAACAACTAGACAACTCCATGCTCTTGGGCTTTTCTGAACTATCTGTTCCTCTAATCCCAGGCATGACGGACAAACCTGCCTCAAACTCTGATGCTCATGTTTACTGTGTGCTGTACTATTGCCAGGCTTGCTCTTTTTCTTGCTTCTGCTTGCAAAGCCTCACTATAATCCCTGAGCATCTGGCAAACATTCACAGAACTGACATGAAGCAGGAAAATACTTTTCCCTCTTCTCCTACAAACAGAGTTAAAACAAGGACAGATTAAGCAACTTTACCAAGGCCACACAAGATGAGAGCAAGCTATGGAAATGAAACCTGGGTTTCTAAGCCTCAGTCAAATCCTTTCATTACTGGACAAGCATGTCAAGTTTCAAAGACTTAAAGTATGGAGGAAAAGTAAGAAGGTCTGTGCAAGACATTCAGTAGACTGATGATTGAATTAATTTAGGAGTGGGGAGAGGAAGAGAAGGAAAGTCTTTAACTTCAGATATACTCTTACCTAGAACATCTCTTTCATGCTCAGGGACGAGAACTTTCCATTTAGATTCATCCGGGTCACTGAAGTCAATGTTGATTAACCGGTAATTTGGAGCATGGCGGTTTGTCTTGAAAGTGAACACTGTTCCTTCATTGGTGACATATTCATACTCAGCTTCAAAGTTGTCTATCAGCTTCACCCATTGAAGAATTCCTGTCAGATCAAATATATCGTCATGTGAATTCCTTATCCTGAAACAAAACCTTTTAACACACAAGAGCAAGGTTTTCCTGACAACTGCTACAGGCTCCTTCTCCAACAACTGTGGTGACTAAAAGAGCTGTAAATATGGCAAAGAACTGGATATAGGCATAAACGTTAGAGTTGATGAGAAATTTTCCAGTTGAAATAGGCTGCACTGGAAAAACATCAATCTGTAGACATGAAAATATAATAGTATTGAGGAACTTCTAACGAAACACAAGCAGGATACTTCCAGAACTAGGCTTAGCTCTCCTCCAGCACTTCTGAGGGGTTGGAAAGCTCAGATGTTTGCTACACAGGCACTTCTGCCACCCCAGCTGCCTCAGGGCCACCAGAGCCAAGTGCACAAGGTTCTTGGCAACTGAGCTCTCAGTTCTTTACTACAGATTTCTTGGAATGGAGAGTCACAGCTGAGCCAAAAGATTCCTTGCTGAAGCTTTCAAGCTCAATGCTATTTGTTCTTTTAAGCATATTTATTTTTTTACTTAATGTTTATTTCAAGAGGACATTCTTTGTTGTGATTTTTTGTTTCTACAGAAGACAGTTATATTTTCCTTAAGTGGAATGTCTTCCATCCTCCTTGAAAACCCAATTCTTCCCACAGAGCACAAACAACGCTATTTGAATGAATATTACACATTTTAATATCAGGAGTTCCTTGACAATTCAGAAACAGCATTTTCAAAGTTTGTCACCACCAAAGAAGGTCGGCAGACAGCTAAAAGTTTACATCCAGATTTGCAAAGTGTGAAATTCCAGTTTCCCTAGGAACTTTCTAGAACATTTTACTCAATATCGGAACTGCACCTCCTTCTGAAACACAAACTGACGAGTACTGACTCAACCTAGAGCTGGCAAGGAAAGACTTTTTATTTACAATTTACTGTTTTGAAACAGATGTAGAGGCTAGTAGAAAGAGATGTTATGCTAAATTAGCTATCTGATATGCCTCCTATAGCTACAACCCAATCATCAAACTCACTAAGTATTATATGCTAGCCTGCTTAAAAAAAAAAAAAATTACAGCTTTTATACCTGGAAATAACAGCCCACTGTCTGTCTCTAATAAACTAAAGGTTGTGTCTCTGCTTTTAAATACAAATCAATAACCTGTGCATAATCTGCTTATAAGACTTTATAATATAATGCATAAGGCATAAAACATTGAAAACTGAGCAGAATAATGGAAGTAGATCATAGCTGAGCTGTAAGTTTAAAAAAAAGAAAGAAGAAAGAAAAAAGTATAACTGAGGAAGCAGTGAGATGGCTAGGGTCATTGTAAATTCATTAAATCTAATAAGTTAGTCTAGCCAGGTCTAGTACATTGATAAAGCTTGTATCTCTTTAATTGCCAGTTTTTAAGGAAAAATTCCCCATCTCTTCAGGCAAAGTGATAGATTAGCCAATTAAAATCTACTTTTTAAACTATCTCATTAGAAAATTTCTAGACAATCCCATTAAATTAGTATCCTGTTTGTGAGAACTGATTTCATGTGGAATTTTGATTTTTCACTGAAGTCCTATGTTTTTTCTTCCTCAGAGATTTTATGCTGAATACAAATCCTGCTAGGTCTCTCAAGTTGCTCAAAGCTTCCAGTTTAAAATCTTTCATATTCCATTATTTTATCGTAACAAAAATAGCTGTTCTGTTGTGGCATTTTATAGCAAAACTGTCTTGATGCCCAATAAAACAAAGAAAAACCAGCCTAGAATGAATTCTGGTATAGAACAGTGAAACTGTTTTGAGGTCTCAAGTCATATGCTCAAGTGTTTTGGTAAATAAAAATTTAATTGCAGTGTAATGCCATAACACCATTGGAACATTTAGATTTTAGTACCTGACCGAATGAAGCCATTATACTAAGGAAGAACAAGGCTTCATAGACAGGAATCCCAAGACCCTTGATTAAAAACTCTGCTTTACGATAAATGGGTACAATTGCTGTAACCTGCATGACGATAGGAGCTGGGTTCTGAGGAGAAAAGGGACATTAATGCTACCTCAGAGACTGACATTTCTGCAGTGCCACTCCCGCATCTGCTCCCAAATGAACAGTCAGTAAGCAGTGAGATGGCTGATACACCACAGGGATACACCACGTTGTTATTACAAAAATCAACAGCATTCATCATCTTAAAGTGGATATTACATATAGTCCTTAGAAGACAAATCCTGCAGATGAATTATCTCAAAACTGTCGTCCATGTGAAGTGGTTAATTCCTTCAGTATCTCATCTAAGCCAAGAGCCAACAAGGAGGCACTGCAAACAGCTGAAAGAGACAGTAACATTTGTTTCTGTAGATTATTTGCCATTGTTTTCCAGCAAGAGGATGAAGTCTTTTGCAATAAAATATATATCATACATGTAGGGCATGTCTTCAGGGCTTGTTTCAGCTGATTGAGTTGTGGCCTGTGATTGAAAGGGACGGTCCAGCATTGTGTTAGATGGTTCTGCTTTGCTTTCTCCTTTGGGCCAGGACTAACGACCTCGCGAGCAGCACAGCCACGTGGTACTGAATGCTATGGCTGAAAACTAACGTGGCGGCAGTGGCTGGAGCAGTTGGTTGAGCTTCCTCAGCCTGTTTGGCACCAGCACCAGCAAGGGCCCTACAGGCTGGCCTGGGTTAGCAGGGAACGGACTCCTGTGAGCAGCCCAGCCCTGAGGCTGAGCTCATCTAGCAGCTCAGCACCACCAAGGAGCACTGCGCTTCTTCCTCCTGCTACCTTGAGCCTGCCGCTGCTCTTCCGCTCGCTGAGCTCTTCCAAGGAATTCAGTGGCTAAAAATTACGATACAAAACCAAACCAACCAACCCCACTTTTGCTTCAGCTCTTTGAACCAACTCTCTGCTAGGGAAGATGGGTGCCAGAGCATAAACAAGACAGAGATGGACAGATAGAGCAGGAACACTCTTATTTCATTAGCAATGAGCCATAAAAAGAGCGTGACTGCGGCAAAACTGCACCCTCCCCTTTCTCCCTCCTCCACCACCACCTTTATGCTTGGTCTGGCATTTGTCCAAGTGAGGAGTAGAGTTGATAAGACAGGCTAATCCAGCAGGAAACTAGTCTCCCTATTCTACAGATCTTGCTTTCTGCCAATGTAGTAAGCACAATCCCCTGACCTTATGGTCAGAGGGGTGAAGATGCTGGCTCAAATGCAATCTCAGAACATGAGAAAACAGAAGAGACAACCTCTCCTTTCTGGCAGCACCTGCGCCAGAGATAAGAAAGATTTATTACACACGGAAAAATTATGAGGATGAGTACTGCTATATCATAGCTATAACTAATCCTCTTCTCTGCCAGTCCTTCCACTAAAACATGGTACTGAAGAACTATACATGCCTGCGCCTGTCATTTATGCCAGCTGGCTATCCATCATCAAGCAACTGCACTACAATAAGAACTGGAGATAGAAGATTTATAAGCTTTATTTGATGGTCAATAAACTTGGCTCCACATATTAGAAAATCATAATCATTCAGGGTTGACCCTTCCGCAATGTTCAGGCCAAAACAACATACAGCGAGTATACAGGCAGAATTTTCAAACATATTTTTTTCTTTAGAAACACAAGACCAAAAGGGACATTAGGTCAAAAAGCAGCGCAGATTCAGGCCTCAATCCTGTTTTGACCTGTAGATATAGTGAAACGTTCACTGGTCTGCTCTACGACAGAGCAGTTCTGTGGCTGAATGATGACAACTGTGATAAAATCAGCAAGCTGTGATTGTAGCAGCAAGAATGACCACAGCCAACCTGCTATCACTCTTTTGGAGCAAGGTCTGATACAGTAAAAGTCACTGTTCATCAGCTCACAACCATTCCCAGTAATTCCTTTCATATTTCATGGAAACGCCAAATATGATCCATTTGTGGTAAACAACATATTGACTGTGCATGCTGGAGAGACAGGGTATATTGATCAGCTAATGGATTTTTTTTCCTCTGATGCCACTAAACAAATATTTATGGACTAGGTGAAAACTTTCAGTTGCCCTTCTTATGTTCTCCAACAGTTAAACATTATCAGGTAAATCTCCACAAAGTTATCTTCCATTTTTGTCAATTGTACTTTTTTTTTTTTTTTTTACAGCAAGGAGCTTCTCTGATAACAGAGAAGTGCTGAGGACATTCAGAAAGGGAACCAAAAGGATTAGCTCAACATGATGGAGCAACCTACTACAAAGAGTTATGTGGAATTTCATTAAGGAATTAAAGCATTAGGCAGGTAAAGTTAGTGACAATCTTTATTGAGGATCCTAGTTTTTCAACACTTTGATTTTAATTTGATTTTTCAGAGAGTCAGTGAAAGATAATGATACAAACTGCTTGTCTCTGAATTTTAACCAGAGTCTTAAAAAGACTGGTAAAAATAATTAAACATAGCCAGTCATTCTGAACTTTAATAGCTGAGTCCCACTTGGCTACAAGTCTGACTTTCTAATTTGAGTTAATTTTGATAGCAGTTCAGTTATGTGGAGTTCAGTTTGTCTTTCATCTAAAATATAAAGATTACTGGATCTTAACAGCTAAGTTTTCAAAGAGTGAAAATACAAATGAAAACAAAAATCTTTCCAAAATTAATCTGCTAACAAAAAAGTCTTAAATACAGCGAATTGTGATTTTGTTATTCCAGATACAAACTGTAACTTTTACCATGAGTGGCTACATGCAAAATTAAACTTACAGCAAGTGTTTTTAATATACATTTTATATTAGTTATGACACAGCCACTTCCTATATTTCACAATCAACCAGGTGGTATTACTAGACCTGGAGGCAGAAGGGGGGAAAAAAAAAGTGTTTTAGCAAAATACTTTGTTACTGAGAGATCAGTCAACTTAAACATCTATACTATAGCACATCTTCGTAAGATGTAACAGAACAGTAACTTCAGCCTTCCAAAAGCAGGACATTGCAAATAGCCTTATAAAAGCATATGTCCTAAAGGATTCACTTTAATTTTTCATATTTCCTCTATTCATTTTGGAGAAGTACATGTTCTACTGAAGATTTTAGAAATAATTATGTCCATGTTGGGTTTCATATGTAAAGACAGAAATCTTATTTTTAACAAAATCATATTATTTCCTTCTAACCTCACTGCTTTTTAAGGTAAATTTCACAGAGTCTTTATCTACTCCTTGAGTTTTGGGAGGAAAGCAGTACTTTAACTCTGTTACACAATACAAGGGATTACTTGGCTTTTTGAGTCTTAGGAAAATGGATCTCATCATTTCTGCCTTTTACATTCCTCATCGAAGAACAACTTTTACTATTATAACTAAAAATACCTATTTCCAAAACTTTATTTTAAAGATGCATCTGCATTCCTTATACATTCCATTCCCAATATTAACATTCAAAAAAGCATTTAAGATAGCTCTAAATGCCTATTCATATAGGCACATGTATAATCCACAAACATGCACACATATATACACATATACATGCATACATGAAAACTGTTACTACAACAGAAAAATACCTTCTGCCTTTGAACTGTCTACCTGTAACTGCAAATCTGTTGCACTTGCTAGAGGTACCTGACCACCCTCTTCCTCACAGGATACATAAAGTCTTTCATAAAGGGAAGAAGCAAAGCCTGATGATGCAATTCCGTCTAATATCCATCCCTCTGATTTTAGTATTCTCTCACATTTTCTCTTTTCCTTCCTTTAATTTCCCCTACCCTACCCTGTGACAATGTTCAACTCTACCAAGTCACAAGGCTGCAAGCTACCATGGGTATTTATCTGGTGTATTCCTACTGTATTTCTTATCAGATCCGAGAGCATCATGTGTCTCATACTGATGCCTGCTGGATATTTAGATACAATAAAGAATCCAGGTAGCTCTTATCTTTTAAAGCATGTTAAAATAATCTGCCCTTGCTAGAGCAAAGCTACAGTACTCTCAGCTTTTAAATAGTGTAAAACAGCATCTTTGGATGTTGAATTTCTGCTGAGAAGTGCAGATCATGGCTCCAGGTCGATGTGCCCACCCTTCCAGGTCTCAGAGTCTATCCTGAAAGTAGGAAAACTCGCTCAAGAACCTCAGAGCGCAGGAGAGAATTCTGTTACTCCAAACTGAAATGTTTTTATTTCAGTTGCAAAATCTAAGCAACCAGACTGATGGTAATCTCTTCTACTTCCCCTATCAGCAGCTAGATCAACAATACATCCTCACTTGATCAGTATTTCCTATCTGCCGGACACTTTTCCACAAAAATCCTCTGAAATTATAAGCCAGCTCTGGAGTTACTACTACTTTTCAATGAGATCTTTATTAATTTCTTTGAACACACATTTCCGTGCCTATATAAATAAATATATAATTAAACAAAACAAACGAGATTTTTTATATATACATATACACACACACACAAATATATATATAGCATGTCAATTCATGTTTGGTGAAAGGTATGTCTGAAGGGCAAGCTGTGTGTATTGTAAGCACTTTCAAAGCATTTTCATGTCACCTAAGAAAAGTTCAAAGTGAAAATCCATAACAAGGCTGCAGTCATGCCAGACCTCATCTTCCTCTGGGAAAGATGCTAATAGTTTCATCCTTTGAGTCTAGAGGGCTATAGGAAAGTAGACAATCTTCAGTACCCTGAAGATCTGGCAAATAACCAAAGGGGCACCTTACTTAAATTTCAACCATCAGCCACATTATGAAGACAGTAGCGAAGTTCCTAACCAATATCTCTACATTTATACAATTTCCAATGAACAGTGACTGTTCAATGACAATGAATAAACATCTGATCATTGTAATTTAGGAGCCTAAGAGCAGCAAAAGGGGAAGAAGAAAAGGCAGGAGGCATGAATCTCACTTGACAATCTGAGCTCACTGAACACATGTGGAATGTTTAAGTCCAATTTGTAAATTTTGCAAAATTAAGTACAAGCCTAAAAATAATAAACTTTGAAAACTTTGGGCTAACTGTTTAAAACATTATAAATTAAATGTTAAAGAGATAAAACAGATTAGTAAGCTATATTTGCAGCTCCTAGAAACTACCAGTAGTCACTACCACAGAGTTTTGATGGTATCATACCTTTTAGTATACCAATAAACATTAGAAAATCCATTAGTGAATAAATGCATTAATAATGCTTTGGTACACAGCCTGAATAAATGCATACTCTCAAATACCAAGTATCCTTGAAACTGAGGAATGAGATAAGATGTTGAAAACTAGTCGTTTATTCCACGTGGACAGTTTTCAAATTCATTCTAATATTGATACTCTCACAGCACAGAAGGGGTTAAAGGGGGAAGAAGGACTGTGTTAGAGCCCTAGTGGTATGATCATAACAGGGCCTGCAAAGTGAACAGTCCTTCACTCAAATATTTACTTGCACATCAGCATCTAATTTTGGTTTGAATCACACAATGGATGGCTTCATCTTAATTCTTCAGTCAGCACCAGGCAGCGATGCAAGAAAACCCTCATTTTCTTCTGCCTCTTCCTTTTTTCTTCAGAGTCACATTAATTAACTAATGTGCGACATTCTGGTTTCTGAAGGCAAATGAGCTTTTCAAACAATTTCTTTCCTTTTGGAAACTAAGACCTCAATCTCCTGGAACCTGACACAGCTTATAAATGTCTGGGGAGGGGAAAATACTGGAGGGGAGATATTAAGCCAGGCCTGCGAGGAACACAACTTTGGTGTGTTTGTAATAAGATGACCCCCGGCACCATTCATCATGCCTGTGACGGCTACTCACTGATCAGGGAATGCTAATGTATTCGGAATTTTAAAATAAATAAATGGAAGGAGGCAATATTTATTCCGCTGAGTTAAAAAGTTCAGACATGTCAAGATATATCAAAGACTAGCCCAGAAGAAAGAAATCAAGCACTTTTATGAGCAGCACTTTCTCCATCATTTTCAAGGCATCTGTTTTACTTCCATTTGGATGATCACACAAAAGACAGAAGGAGAAAATATGCTTTGTTTTGATGGAGTTATAGCTCATTTCCTCACACAGAAGGACAGAGCAACAGAAAAACAGGAGCTGAAGGTGATCTCTGGCACACCACACGTTCTCTAATGCCCCAAGAGCAAAGCACAACTACCTAACCTGAAGAATAACTTCACTGGAAGGTTGATGGACACTGGCATCATGCATATCTCTGTTCAGATTAATTGTAAGCTATTTCACTTTGCTGCTAATGTTTTCCCTCCAGTAGAACAATTCTATCTAAAACAAAAGTGTTTGAAGTTGTCATTTTGTGCATGTGAAACTGTTTTCTTACACCACACACTTATTTTTGCTGAGACTTTTGACATATTTCTCAAGACTCAGCTTGCTTTCTTTTTGCTATTTATGAGGGAATCAGGATACAATGGCCTTGTTTAATATTGATTTTTGAAAGCTGTTCAAAAAAGTTTACTTTTTACACAGAAATACTTTCAAAAAGAAAAGCTCTTCCTCCCCCACGTCCTACTTTCTAGATGTCTATGACATCTCGCAGTCCTTCCTCTCTGTTCTTTTTCATTATGAAGGTTTTGATCCACTCTTTTGGGCTGTGAGGCACCTCCTGACTTGCCCCTTTGATGTTTCTGTATATAGCACCATTTGCTGCTTTTCTGCTTTTTTAGAGAGTCCTCCAAACGGCAAGGCTGAACTAAAATACAAAAGGCCAGTGAGATCTCCTCTTCTCAGCAGGCAGCTGACGAATACGTTTGCTTTCCTGCTGCCCTCAAACCTACCTGTGCTTCCTCCAGTGTGCCTGCAGGGGCGGGGGAAAAAAGTGCCCTTCTAAGCAAAAGAGCAAAATAAATAATAAAAAAAAATACAGCCAATAACCCTGCTCTTAAATTCGCTCTTGCAACCTGCCTCTCCAGCCTAGTGCAAAGCACTTCCAGCTGACATCAATTAAGCAACTAGCGAGCTGTGAACTTCAGCTTTTGCTCTGTTTTGATTGCCTCTTCCCAGCCCAATGCTCCTCAAATGCACGGCCCGTTCCCTCACCCTGTTCCCACTAGACAACTATCACTCTCCGGACAGCCCCAAGTCTCCCTCCCCAGAGCCCAATACCACTGCTCTCTCCTCAATCTTTAGGCACCCTCAGCCCTTCACAAGCCTGGGCTTAGCTTCCACTCAGCACCATCCCTACAAATCCAACACAGCAGGAACCATCCGCGCTTTCCGACAAGTTGATTCTCTAAATGTATGTCACTCCAGACATCACTGCAGCCTTTCCTTTGGTACTCCTTGTGCATTCCAAGGCTTCCTCTGTTCACCACCCTGCTCATCTTCCCCTTTTTTCTCCTCTGTTCTCAAGCTTTGGCTCCCCCAAAGAGATAAGAAGTGCAGCTGTGGCCAAGGCTCTGAGGCTGTGCCTCATAAATCAGCTCAGTAGCACCTATCACGGGGTTTTTTATTAGGAGCTGCCATAACACAAAATAAAGAAAAACGTCAATATCAGGAACATGTCCAAAAGGAGGAATTGACCATCGCACGTTGGTTTAAGTTTTTAACCAAGACCGATTAAAGAACTTTCATTTATTTCTCCTTGTAGCACTACAGTTTTGTGCTACCCCCTTCCAAAAACACATTCAGAAGAATAAATAGTCAAGGCTGACAGCTGCTTTGAAAAAGAACAATCTCATTTCCAGAGAAAAGGGAAAGACAAAATTATTGCCAGACACAGAAACACGAAGAGGCATGACAAGGGAGAAAAAAAAACAAAAACAAAAGAAAACAATACCCTCCCACACACACATTTTTGTGCAACGGAAAGGGTGTAATGGAAGGCTTGCTAACATATACTTGCTTGACCCCTCTCTATCCAGCTGATCACCTAATACAAGATGCATTTCCAGGTATACTGATAACACCAGTTAAAGCAAAGTGATTAAGGACAGAAATTTTCTTTTTTGAGTGGTTCAATGTAAATGCCAACTCCAGAGTGCTACAAGCATGCTAGAAGACAGGCTCAATACACCAAAAACATTGTGTCTTATAATGACCAGCTAGCTTTTTTATTATCTCCCCCCAATTCCTTTTTAAGAAAACACCTAACATTTGATCATTTTAAAAGCTTATGATTCGAAAAACTCACTTGTGTTTTGGCAAGATGACTAAGGCAATCTGGAGTGTTGATGGCCTACACTTCAGTTTCTGATAAATTTCTACTTTGAAGAAAAACAAAACAAAACCAAAACAAAAAGACCCACCATGCTCCAGCAGGTAGGCTAAGCAAAGCCAAACCTTCTGGACATGAGCCCGCAGTGCAGTCCTGCACAACCCAATGTGCACTGGTCACACTCTTACTACTGGAATTTCATGAAGCAACACTAAATCATGTTATTCAGTTTCGTGACTGACAAATAAGGGTGAAAAAATGTCAAGAAGCTTGGCATTTTCATTTTCCCTCATCTTTCCAAAAACCTTCCTAAGCAAGTGAAGAGCCACCATGAAGGGAAAAGCCCATATACTGCATTCCTCTTGAACTTGGTGTAGAAGAGAACCGTTCCAACAATTTAAAGAATTGCCCAGCTGTCTTTTCCAATTGTGAATAGGACTTCTCCTTGTATTGTGAATTATGAACTCATGTATTTAATCCTGAAGAATGGATTATTTGCAAAAAATACTTAGCTGTGAGATAACAGAGCCTTTCTTTTTCTTCCCAACAGTGAAACTGGTTAAGCCAGTTGTAAACATGACATTCCAATTAGTTAACCTGATCATTCCTAACAGGAAGGGCTTTGTGGTTTTAAAAAAAAGCAACATTTGGTTAAATTTTGTAGATTCATGACGCCATGTGGTAGTAGGGGAAGAAGAGAAACAGCATCCCTGAGACATCTTTTCAGACTTAATTAAAATTCATGTTAAAAATAGGCATATATTTGTCAGAAGTGACTTATCACCTTGATTTCCTATTTGTAAAAGGAATATCCTCGGCACAGATAGCTCACAGTGACCCAGTTAAAAACCTACCAGATATACTGAATGTTTGAAGAGTAAAATGACTCAGTCTGTATACGATGAAAAGATTGTGAAGGGGGCAAAGGAAGCATGAAGGACATTTTATCTGACTTGAGAAGCTGAAAAGATTCTTCTGTGATATTAGTGGAAGGAAATGAAAACACTGTCATGTCTTCTGAGGGGAAACTAACAAAGATTATTACAGAAGTTCACATTGCAAGTTCAATTAACATACTGCTATTGACAAAGTATTTAGTATTCACTCGTAATGAAGTGCAAAGGGCTGACACACTTAAATGTAGATATCAGACAAATCTGCATAGCTTCCGTATTTTTAAATATTTAAGAGCTAGTCTACTCTATTAAAGCAACATAAAGTGATTTGATCTCTATTCAAGAGTCAAGATTATTTCTTACTCAACATGGGGCATGTTAACTTCTACTGATATGTATTCACTCAAACAGAACAAAATCAATTAAAGCAGAAGACGCAGCTGCCCTCAGTGCAGCAGAACTAACACACTGTCACGCTTGCACAGAGTTGTTAATGGTTTCATTATCTTCTCACTTAGAATTTAAAGGGAGCAAAGGAAAGCCATACACAAAGCCAATGTGTTAACTCAATATTATTAATGCAATAACAAAGTGGCATATATTTGGTAAATGATGTTGGGGTTTCATAAAAGATAACTTGTTAGAAAGTTAAGGTAGAGGACTCCTCTACAACAAAGTGATTTATTGTGGACTGGCTGATATCCTCTATGTTGTGTTAAAACACAGAGCAGAGCTGTGAGAGGTGCCAGCAGATTATCTGCAGAAACAACATGCTTTCCTAGAATATTTAAAATGTCACTTTATGGATTGTGAATTGATTAAAATATTTATGCAATTTTCTCAGTCCCACAAAATGTCTCACAAGACAATCTTCATAGCAAGACTCCTTGGGTAGAAGAGATCACAACTATTTCGCAGCATCTACTGAGCTACTGCTATGATTTGCCACAGTTTCTCAGACATTCATTGCCACGAGCTAAAAGGCTCAGCTGAAGGAAGGCAAAGGACGGCGTGAGCGCAGAGTATCCTCCCTAGAGACAACGTCTGCAGTCAGAGCAGACACAGAATGTGCTCTCCGTGCCACGCACAGCCTGTAGGAACAGGTCATGGAAAAAGAAACACACTTCTCATCATCCTCCACTATCGTCAGTCAGTGTGTTTCACACAAAACATTTAATCAAGAAGTTACAAAGCAATTTCTTCAAACTATAATTAAATAAAACCTTATGAATCAAATTTAGTAACTAGCAAATATCCACCTGTTAGAGGGGGAACAAGAGGTCCCTGTTTGAAGGTATGAATATACTTGGGCAGACCCAAGTGTCTGTCGGTAGCTTTATTCACTAAATTATCTAATTTACTTGTTTGCTCTCTTTAATTAGTTTAATCTTAGTCTCAGGCAAGATATGTGAATGAGTATCACTAGCTGTAGATTTTTCCTAGCAAAATGTTTTACTTGCACAATGTAACTCCCCCCTAAACAAATAAACAGTCACAGATAAAAATTTTGAGGATTATAGAGGACTCGTTGGGCAAGACATGCTTGTTTCTTCATCTAAACATGTGGCCTGTAATTCTTAGTGTCTCAAAAAAACAATCATCTCAATCTTTTAAGCAGTTTTCATTTACAATCAATAAGCTAAACTCTGAATAGTTACTACTTTAATTCCTCCAAGAGCTTTTTTATGTTTTTCCCTTTGCTTGCTTACATAAACAGAAAGACACAAGCTGTACTGATTCGGAGCAAAGATTTATCTAGCTCCCACAGCAGCCACGCATAAATACTTAGGAAAGAGTAAAAAAGCCTCAAGAATAAACATTACTTTCCTTGATCACTTCTAGACCTCACATTCAGGTTGGAAATTTCCAAAGCCAAATATAATTTTCTGTATATTAACTCACAATGGATTTTGTTTCCATCAATGTGTGCATTCTGCCTTTGAATCCATGCAAACTTTGAGCATCCTACCTTATGGTTACCTACTGAATGAAGAAATACCTCCTTTCATTTTGAACTTCACCCTATCGACTTAATTTGATACCTTTTCATTCTTGAATGGAAGAAAAGACTACAAATCTTTTGCAGGTCATTCGTGGTTTCACAGACTACCACATGCTCCTTGCCCAGGTATCCCTCACCACTCCATACTGAAGGGCAACTTGCTTAATCACTCCTCATACAGAGGCCGTTCCTTACTATTAATCACCCTGCTGCTCTTTTGAGATTTTTTTCTAAATTTGTTGCATCCTTTTGAGAAGATGGGATGATATACCATGCAAGAGATTACCAAAAAGTGGATTTACATGTTGTTTTATGTTTTGATATCTATTCTCTTCCTAATCATTCTTAACACTTGATATGCACTTTTAGCCACTACCAATATCAAGTTGGAGTCAAGTTTCATGGAACTATCTATTACTGCTCCAAGATCTTGTTCCCAAGTGGTAATGGTCAGCTTAGAATCACTAAGGAAGCTAAGGAAGCTAAGACTGCTTGTCCTCTGTACGTCACTTCACATATATCCACTCTAACTTTTATTTGTTGATTTACTGCCTGTCTGTAAGCTGTACAGTTCTGCCGAGGTACTTCAAAGATATTCTACCTTCTTTACCTGAAAAAAAATGTATCATTTCCAATCTCTGTTACTTGTTCTCCAGGTCATTTACGAATATGCTGAACATTACAGATCTCTATTGCTCTACTGATCTTCCTGCACACCACAGATCTCCATTGTCCTAACCTGCTAATTGCTAACACTAATGTGAATATGTGTTGACTATATCTGAACACAAGACCAGCCAGAAGACAGGACATAATCTAAGGACAAGACTTTCAATTTCTAAATTTGGTAAGAAAAAAGCCTGCCCATATATTATGATCTTTGTACATCATGACCCTTCAGCTCTGCAGCGCTCTACTTTGAAATGTGTTTAATTCAGGAGAGAGAGGGCAGCCAGGAGAGATGGCATTAACACAAATGTGTTATACTCACAAAAATATATATACTCACAAAAATATACTCACAAAAAAAGACTAACATGGTTACATTGGTAACTAATGAAAAACAAAACACACACACACACACACACACACAAAACAAAACAAAATTAGGGGATCTAAGTCTACTCCAGCTTCTCCCCAGCACCTACATGGCACTTCAACTGTTGCCACTGATCTCACTGCTCCATGTAACACCTACAAAGGGACTGTAGTGCAAATCGCCTTCTACTGACGTTTGCTACCGAGTTGCACAGGTTACACCCATACTAGTTAGTTGAACCGACACCCCCCCCGCCCCCTCCCTCCACCCCGAATTCCGGGTTGGGTAACGGGAAAGCACAGGGACCATTCCTCATAGGCTGTCTGGATGCAGCCACCTAATTCAGCAGGGTAAGAGACTTGAACACTGAGGAAACAAGTTTACAAGTCAGTTGGCCTTGGTGCCAGAGAATAGTCATCAGTGCATTAAACTTACAAGTACTGTAGCAATCAGAGTCTCTCTTTTGGCTCAAGCAATATTTGATTACACGTAAGTAAACAGCTTGGAAGGAGAAACAAGGCCACTTAATGTTTACACTGGTTATTTGATAGGTGGAAGATCAAATCCTCGAAGGTTGCAAAAGAGCTGAAACCACGACTCTCATTACTTAGGCAAATGCTTTTCTTACTGAGCTGATGAAGGAAAAAAATCCCAAAGGAAATAAGAAAAACACTATCTTCTTATATGCTCTATAATCTCAGAGATGAATCCAGCTGGGGAATACAAACACACACGAGTTGCCTGCATCCTGTGTCATCTGTCCCTCTCACATCAGCACTGCCTAATTCCTAACTTCATTAGCTCAGTGTGTAGGTTTATCATGTGGCCTGTTCTGTGGACCCTGGTTCTTTTTGCAGTTTGTAAAGCAGAAATACAGCTTAGGGCTGTGGGTTCCATGTGTTAGCAAAGAACCTGAAAGATAAAGATCGAAATATTTAGGTGTTGTAACATCCAGGTCATGTTTTAGACCTATTCTGTACAGGACAGAACACAGAAATAAATACTATGTTCTGTATTTGTAATCTTTCTTCACTAGCAAGATACTGAAGATAACCTTGCGAATGGAAGCACTAGATTCTGCAGAAATCTAGAACTTAAACAATAAACACAGTCCAAGTCAGGTGAGGTAAAACCTAAGTCAGGCACCTTGAGACAGCTTTACTTGTTACTCACAGTTAAAATCTGAAGGACTTAAATTTAGCATCAATGCCTGCCAGGTGCTCTTAGTCAGAAAATCAGGTAAGTGAAGCAAAGAAAATCGTAAAGGGGATGCACAAAAATAAATAAAAAGCACTGTCTGGGCTGAGAGACTAAGGAACAGAATATTATGCTCCTGCTTTGGAAATAAGGGAACACTAATGCCTAGTATTTATATGTTAGCAGAAAGAGGTGAACTTTAATTCTGTTCTAGTTCTTACAGATTCTTCTGGGACAATCTTGATCTTTCAGCTTTTAGCATGGAAAAGCTGCAGATTTACTTACTTATTTGCATAGCCTTGATATCCGATGAAGTTCAGGCTGGGCAAATAATTGAGCATAATTAGGGAAAAAAAGCTCACAATATAAGGAAGCAGGATACACATATCTAATGAGATATGTTCAAGAAAAGAAATCTTTTTCTTGTTATAAAACACTTTACATACAAATAAAATTAAAAAGGGAAAATTATACATTTCCTCCATCTGCTATAGGAAGGAAATATTTAAACTCCTGTAAGCTTTCTATGAGCTATGTTGTGCAGCAATTCCTACAGTAGCTGAGTCATTCCTGAATTCAGTCATCTTCTGAGTCCTCTCAGGCAGATATTTGCTAAGTGTTTCTGTTTCATTTTACATTCCTGTTTCTTTTTTATTTTCCCAAGATTTTTTTTCCTTTTCTCAACCCTATCCTGAAAATGGAAGCAAAATAATTCATAACCATATACTAAATTTATTTGAGGGATGATCTTTTTTGACTTTCAGATGAGAAAATAAAACTTCACGCTAAGCAAACAGGTCTCTTAAGTACATCAGCATAAAACAGGCTCTCCCAAAACAACATAGCAAAAACAAGAAAAAAAAACAAACAAAAAATGCAAATTCAATTCTAACCTCTCCTCAAGTGCAGTGTATTTATTGTGTTACAATAAGAAATAATGGAACTTTCTAAACTATTGATACTGCAATGCAAGTAACTTCAAAACAATGCAAAGCTGGCAAATACCAGACTTGAAATATTCCATAAAATGATAATCCCTTGCTCTGTGTCCATATGTGCACTGCGAGGTACAATATCATTGAGGTCCAGTTAAAAAAAAAAAAAAAAAAAAAAAAAACAGTAACAAGTATAATAATGAAAAGCTATCATAGTGCCTACACATTCAAGGGAATAGTTAAAAGTGCATACACCGCCAGAGAATCATATGAGGAAAGACTAAGCAAGCTGGGCCTGTTTAGCCTGGAGAAGAAAAGACTGAGAGGGGATTTTTCTGGGCTCCCCAGTACAAGAGGGACGTGGAGCAACTGGATAAAAGTCCAATGCAGGGCTACAAGGATGATCAAGGGCCCGGAACATCTGCCCTATGAGGTGAGACACCGAGCGAGGTCTGTTCAGTCTGGAGAAGAGAAGACTGAGAGGAACCTGATCAGTGTCTATAAATACCTTAAGGGTGGGAGTAAGGAGGATGGGGCTGGCCTCTTTTCAGTGGTGACCAACAACAGGACTAGAGGAAATGCCGCAAACCAAAGCTCCAAAAGTTCTACAGGAACTTAAGGAAAAATTTCTCAACAGTGAGGGTGACAGAGCACTGGAGCAGGTTGCCAAGAGAGGTTGTGGAGTTTCCTTCTATGGAGATCTTCAAAACTTGCTTGGACGCAGTCCTGTGCCATGTGCTTTAGGTGTCCCTGCTAGAGCAGGGGAGTTGGAGTAGATGATCTCTAGAGGTCCCTTCCAACCTCAACCATTCTGTGAGTCTGTGAAATCTGGCACCTCCCAACTCCCAGGTATATCCAGCATAATGTAGTCTTATTGCATAGAACCTGCCCACTTTCTTAATGACAGTTATCATTTCTTATACGAGCATCACAATATATCATCTGGGGGGGGGGTTGAACCATGAACCATTTCATTGCATGGCAACACAAGCATCTTTCCCATAGGCCTTGGGAAGCCAAAATAGTGTAGGTCAAGTAAAAAGAAGGGGGAGCAACATATAATGCAGCTATAGGATGTTTTGGATTAAAAATAAAGGTGGTTTTAGTTCATCAACCTCATCCCTTTCCTGTGAGGAAAAGCTCTACCTTCTATCTTGCCTCATCTAGACAAGGGAAGTCAGATCTTGCCCCTATTTGTCTTCCAGTTTTTCTGCTACTGCCCAGGTGGTGCTGCGGACAGATGGGTTGAGTGCAAGGACTTGGTACTTCCTCAGTGGCTGCAGGGCTTTACTCCTCTGGTATATACTGACTTGCCTGACCCGCTGTGCAAAACAGTATCAAAATTCTGATAAATCTTAGAGGAATTTCATGGAATAACAGATACACCTGTAACAGAATTTTGTTCCTTTCAAATTTTAAAAGGTAAGTTTAAACAAATGTCTTTGGAGATACAGATGCCAGAGTTGCAATTATGTTGCCAGGCATCTGGTACAGCAAAATCCAGCTTTTAGCAGCATATCGCATGTTAGAGCTTTTCCTTCAGTTATCAACTCTGTTCATATTTTTTCCTCATTATAAACCATACTACATATGTCTGTGGCCTGTTTGCAGAGCTTTAATTTCCTAAAGTTAGTTTCCTTTAGGAATATAGTAAGTATTCAGTCAGTGTCCCCTTAACATGGTGTTAACATAAATAAACAAATAGCAGTTTTCAGATGCAAATCTAAATTATTTGCACGTATCTTTTTACTGTGAGCTTCCCCAGGATATAAGAATATTTTGCATGAAACAATCAAAGCCTCTCCTGTTTCTAATCTGACAGCTCTCTCCTCTCTTTAAACCACTCTAAGCCACTAAATGGAGTTTCACTATCAAAGCAATTTGTCCTTAAAACATACAAGGGGCATCTAAATCAGATATGTTATCTGCTAGACCCTGGGCTACTAGTTCAACATTTCTTTCATCTTTCAGTTCTTCTCCTTCCCTCTTTGCCAGTTGGTTCAGATTTGGTGCAGACCTTCCCCTTTTCTTTCCTTCCCTTTAATTTTAGAAGCACGTGAGCCAAGAGTCCCTCTGACATGGGAGTCCTTCACAGTGTGTACAGAGACATAAGCTACTTGCATTTAACATGAATTCAGACATCCTGAGAAGTCTTTATTTCAACAGACTCTTGCCTAACAACTTCAGAGAGAGAATTTAAATGTAGGAGGAAATTCAGCTAATGGTCTAAACCAATGAATCCAGACTATCACCTCCTCAAATACATTTAGAGTCTAAAAGAGATTCAGAATTCAACAGTGACTAAAGTCCTGCAGTGAAGTATAATTTAAGATAGTACATTAACCATCCATCCACAATTCAGATCTCACTGCAGGCAGCAACACAACTTGCTGCAGGATCAAGCTTAAAAAAAAAAAAAAATCACCTGAAATCAGTAGAAATTTAGAACAATTTAAACTTAACCTTAGCAACAGGCCATTTCTTATCCAGTTCAAGAAAACGGGCAAACACATCTAAGCACAGACACAACTATTTCAGATGTCCTTTAAATCACAGATCGCCAGAGTAGCAAACCCTCCATTAGTATCAGTTTCCAGTGCATTTTCTCAGCTAAAACATTTATACCTGATGGTAACTTTGAGAACTCTCTCATCTAACACACTATGAACTGTAGTTATCACTCTCATTAGTGGGATCAGTGAGACAACAGGTCATTCAAGAAGCTCTCTGGTAATGCACTTGTGGTTATTACTGTTCCTTCTCCAGCTCTGAATTCGTAACCTGTGGCTCAGTTCTGCCCCTGGGCCATCTCAGGCCTCACGAATCCCCCAACAATGACAAAGCCTTGGCCAAGCCAGCGACAACCCCAGTAAACAAATACACAGAGTGTAAGATGGCAGAGAGTGCCATTCTCACCTATTTTTGAAGCGAGAACTAATTTTAAAATACTAAGTGATGTTCTCAAGGAACCTATGTAGAAACTGAATCTCTACCAGAAGCCCATCAAGTCCAATATAACAACTCACCTACATGATCAATTCATCTTCTTAAAAGAACAGAAGCTTTTGAAATTTTCCAAAATCTTGTTTTTCTCCTATTTCAGTACTTTGTGTCAGTGATTTAACTTTTTAATAAAAGTCATATTCCTGTACCAGCCTTTAAATGTTATGTTTTTGAATTAGATTTCTAAACTTTTCTATCTGAATCTTCCTGCATTATCATTTGTTATCTTATCTTCCTCAATGCTAACCTAAAATAGTTTACCTAAGAAACTCAAAATTAATCCATTAGACCAAATGGGATATTCACAAGGTAATGGAATATATATTTCAATGTATTTAATTGGTGAAAAATGGCAAAAAAAAATCCCATGTCCTTACATAAAAATTAAAAAGCACACTCAGAATTGCCTACGCAATGAGAAGATAACACATTTCTATCTTGCTCCATCTATTTACAGGCTTAAGAAAAAAGATAGTTCTCTGAGCACTGGAGCTAATGGAGTCTGATATATAGGTTTGCAAAGAGTTGCTGGTTGACATTAGCTGAGTTTACATTAAGATTCAGCACAAGCAACATCTCATCTGCGTATTCATCAATCGACATAGATGAGAGCTGTTATGAATGTCACAACAGAAGGACAAACTCCCATTGACTTTCATGTCTCAGATAATCCACAGGTCAAACAATCTTTACTTAAGACTATATTAAGTCTACAAAGGCAAAATCCCTACAAAACTCTCCCCATCCCTGAAGCATCCATAAGGACGTTCCTCTGAGTGAGTCTGAGTTATAATAAGACCAAGTTTATGTTGCTAAGCTTTCCTTGTCTGATCCACTGAAAAAGTCCTCTCTCGACACCTGACCTTGCAGTCATTCTGTGAGGGCTGCACTGCTGGGACTCCTACCTCTCCATTGCATTTGATTGAAATTGGGAGCCAGTGGTTCAAAAAACACTAGTAAGGCTACCAACAAATTGTGTCAGGGGACTAAACACCTCTTACTTCCACAGAAAACAGCCTGTAAGCTGAATAAGTAAGCTGAACAGTAAGCTAGGGAACAGAAGACATGCATACATAGAGGTCCATTTTGGAAACCATGGTAATACTCCAGTAGTTATTCCAGGTTATCTCATTCTATGCTACTGTTGTTCAGGCCTGAGGTTCAGGCCTGGAGCATGGTCCGTGACTGCCCACAGTGCTTAACTGTTGGTTCACTCCCCGTCACACAACTGATGTGCCAAATGGCAGACAAGGGGTGGTCACCCTTTGGGGACAGCACGTGCCAAAATCATTTCCAACAGGCAGCCTGGGTGCAGTCTCGATGTCCTGGACGGAAGAGAGCTTCGGCACATGGAGGAAAGTATAGAGGAAGGACTAGGCACTTCTGGCAGGAGGATGGCACTGAGAAGAACACAACAATGCCCACTGCTCCTTCTTTGTGGGCTCTGCTTTGCTAACAGCAAAAGGTAACAGGAAGTGTGTTGACTGGGACATTCATAGAGGGGTACCAACAACATCTCAGACTTGCTTATCCCTTTTCAGGAGATACAACATAAAAGATACAGGTAATACACCGACATAAGGTGGGAGCTGCCTTTTACCAGTCTTCAGTTCATTTCTCAACATATGAGCACTGAAATAATTAATTATGCAACTTGTTTGCAAAACCTTATCTAGAATCTGTTTATTAGCTGCATTCAGAAATGTTATTAGGATAATTAGAACCCAACTGCCCTGGAAATTGGATTCCTGTCAGTTTGAAGATTGCGACTGATTAAGAAGCACACCATGAAAATGTAGCACATAATTCTTTAAAGAGATATTTTCTTCAAATCTCTCATCGCTCACTAACATCTGGTGGTTTTTATCTTGGATTTTGTTTCCCATAAAACAGGAATAAAAACACTTTGAAAATCAAATCATAATTACAAATTCTGAAAACAGACTAAATACTGAGAAAGCAGATGATTTGGATCTACCTTTGGGGGGAACTACTATTACTGGACTTTTCACTGTTTTAATAAGACAGATTACCAGACAGAGTATAACATAACAAACGATAATAAAAATCTACCAATCCAAAAACACTATGCAAACCCTGATGAAAACATCTCTTTACTAAACAAATTCAGTTTGGATTAAATCAGTTTAAGATACTCATCTGTCCTACAGAATTAATCATTCAGCTCTGAAGAAGGAAAAAAAAATCTCATTTTGTTCAATAAATGTGATGACAGTTCTGTTATTAATAAGAGAAGTGTCTCTGCGCAGCCTTCACCGAACACAGCATCTGAATGTTTCTTTTTGGGAAAGGTTGGACTGTTTCAAGAATCTACAATTTCAACTTCTCCTGCTCCTACTGACTCATTTAAAGCTTCATCAGATCTGAGTACACATTCAGTACTCTTAAAACAAACTTTATAATCTTGAAGATTGAGGATGTCTTATGATCCTGGTCTATGCCCCCAATAAATCACGTTTTACATGCATTCTTACAGCTTTCTGACAAACCTGTCATTTTAGCATTTAGTAACTCTGAACTTTATAACTTTTTCACAGCCACTTGTTAGTAAACAGGGCAATATGCAGCAGTTACTGTTGTTGCCACTGCCTCATAGAAATAGTAACTACAATTAACTCCACAGGCCCTCAACACTTTAGAGAGAAAACAAATTCACTCTTTAGTGCTCACCTTTTGACTATGACTATACCTTTTCAGAGAAAATTTTTATACAACTCAGAGGTCTGGAACCTCTTGCCATAGCAAAGGAATGGACTATTAGCAATCAAAATCAAGGACGGTGCCTCCTAACTTGGTTAACACAGCACTATGACACAGGCTTTGTCTGTAACAAATCACAGCTCCGAATGAGTCCTTTGTATTTCTGTACAATTCTGTCTATGCCACAGAAAATTCTTTAACTTACATCCTGCCTGGCAGCATTTGAAATAAGGCAGTGAAAGATTTATCCTGAGACAGAAAGCAATTATTTTAAAATAATTCATGATTCAAGAAATTCACGACTGCATAATTGAAAAGTTGTCTACAAACAGGGTATGTTACAGAGAAGCATTAAAAACAATCTGCTGAAGTGTGTCTGCCTGTGACTAGGGTTTCACCACAGGCCTCAGAACAATCAGGAGCTCATTCATTACCCTTCATCTGCAAGTTTTCAATTCCTTCCAAACAAATAAGTGATGTAAGTAATGACTGCCATGCAAACCGTTATCACCTTTCAAAAAGCCTCATTGCTTTTTAGGTTCAATGTCTTCTGAATAACCCTAAAAAAGTTTGAGACATGAAAACCATAAGCAGAAGAAAATTTGCTAAGAACTAGCACATTCTTGGATCATCCTGGATTGAAAGAGTAACTAAGGAAAATATGTCTGAAAATATATCTGGCCATATCACATGCCATCTAGAACACTGGAAAAGCATTAACTATCCTCCTTTTATTTTTTAAAAAGTGAACTTTTCTTAGAGTAGAATGGATTTTTGAACATGAAGTCATTGTGAACCATGTACAAAGGCTCAGATTAAGCATTCAATATTACACAGGGAAAAAGGTAAGCAGTATCTTAGTTAACAACAAATGTGTGAAGTCTTCCTATTCTAATAATCCTGTTCAGAAAAATGGAAGGATGATGCCACATGTTTTAAAAATGCAGACACTTTTCTAAAAAAAGAGTCTCTATTTTCTTAACACTTCATAACAAGTGGCATTGTTTACCATTTACTTTGTTCCTTGTAGCAAACACTGCATTCTATAAATATCATAACAAAAGGCAGTATTCCTGTAAAGCACACTTTTGTTAAGACAGGTGCTTCCACTATGAGATACTTAGAAAATTACTTACAATCCTAACCCACTTGAATATACTTTGAGGTATTACTGAGTGGTCTGTACAAAATAGCAATTGAAAGACCTACAGAAATGCAGGTCTTAATTCAAGAAATAGAGACATTAAACTTAGTTTCAGTCGTATTCTAGACCTGCTTAGTTGCTTGTCTAAAACAGTTCACATGACATAATTTGGCATTTACTTCTCATAACTTCAGAAGCAAGCTCTCCTGCTGTCACAAAAAAACACAAGTTGAATTGAAACTATCCCTCCTGTGTTCTAGATTGATAAAAGCCAAGAAGGAAGCTTATGCATCTTACAGCTTTCTGAAATTTATGGCTCTAGACCAAAGGCCAGCCTTGCCCAGGCTCAGGATTTTTACAGCTGAATGGAGGACCATCTCTACTAAGCATCCCAGATGTTTACTCTTAGGTCTCTGCTTACTAACATGGAGACAGAAAGACACTGGTAAAGATAAGAGTCTGAAACTGCAATGACAACTTGGTGAGACAGATATAGAGAGTTCATAACTTCATAAAATACAGAATATGTGCAAATAGTTACACCAAGATGTTTTCTTTCATAGGAGAAAGAAAAAAAAAAAAAAAAAGGAAGAGTTCGGAGAGACAGGAAAACTCCCACGCAGCCCAATAGCAAAGGAGTGGAAAGGCAACTCAAAGTCTCTGGTTCAGAAAAAAGAATTTTTTAAAGTAGTCTTTCCAAAGCTGGAACATGGCACTATTAATTTGTGCAAGTACTGCAGTATTAATCCATATAAAGAAAATAGCAACTTCAAACTAACATCACTAGAATAGAAGTTACCAGGAAAAAAGAACTCGAATGTAATACTTCCTGGGGCTTTATGAAATCTCAATTAAAGATTTAAAAATTTATTTAGTCTTATAAATATTTACTAAAATAAAGTAGGAATGTAAATAAGTCACTGTATAGAAAAACACAAGCTCAAATTGAGGCTATCTGTTTGGAAAAGCCTGGAAAAGGGTAAGCTGTAGGTTTACCTTAGACCAGGCAGTACAAAATAGAAGCTTCGTTATCTTATCCATGGTCTTTCAAGGCTCTGTGCTAATATTCTTGTCAAGGTTGTCCAGTGCATCTATAAATGGGAAGGTGAACATGGGAAAGGGAGGAGAGCGCTACACTTATGCATTCTACATCTAACTGGAAAATGTCAACTTGAATGACAATGTAATTTATCATTTAGGGAACTGCTTCACTGCAACCTCATCACTGCACTAAACAGTTTTATCTACACTGTTTTATGTTTTTAATAAAATAGCATGGAAAGCATCCTAAAAATATTCATTAGGTTTGACATATTCTGCTTTAAAGAGGACATTAAGCAGCTACTCAGTTGTCCACGATCTAAAGTAGTTAGAAATATTATTTGTAGAAGAGGAAAGTGACATGCCCAACAAGAAGTTTAAAAGCATTAACTAATCCATTTCATTTGAAACTGTTATCACTAAGTTTAAATCAAGCTAGTGTCCGCTGACCAACTAATTAAGACAAGACCACACAACCACATGGCACAGTAAGAGCACTTGACAGGGAGAAGCAAAATACACAATCCATATTCCAGACGTGCTATCAGTACTAGTCAGTCTCAGAAACCTCAAATATTCTGTTTATGGGCAAGAAAACAAGTTTTTTTGAGGTTCAGTATTTAAAAAGGAGCTACTACAGTATTTATTCTGTCCCCAAAGACAACAAACAAAAACAAAAAAACCCTCCACCAATAATTAAATACTGTGGAAGTACAAAAACACTGACAAAAAAAAACTAACTCTACCAGCCATTCACAACAGCCATAAGCAACAAAGTACTACGATTCCTGTTCATGCTATTGAGGTTAAAAGACCAGTTACACAAATGACAAAAGCTAATCTAACCACAATTAAATGAAACAAATAAATGTGTATTCCAAACATCAGTAGATAATGCTACCTTTAGAATAACTACTAGCATTATCCTAAATTATTTGAGTGTTGTTTCCCAGTACTGCATATAGAGAAAACAAAGTTATAGACAAACCAGGGATCTTTTTAGGAAGAAAGATCACTACATCCAAGGAAAGGCATGAAATATTTTTGAAACATGGAAAAATAAAATGGTAAAGTATTAGCGATCTAGAAAACAAAATGAAATACTACTGAGGACTGCTTACATTATCTCAATTTTCCTTGAGATTTTTTTAAACACACTAAAGAACTAAGAATGGATTTTTCCACCCCTTGATATATAGCAAAGGAACCCAAAAGTTGGCACTGTGCATTTTCACACAAACTATGCATTGAAAATGGAGGTTAAGAAATATATACATTACATCATATATAAAAATTTATATATTACATCTATATAATATGTAAAGTATATATAAAAATAATTCAAATCTTACATTGTCTTAAACTGAAAACAAAGTTACAAACAAGAAGACATGTACCTGATATACCCTGAGGCTCTTTTTGTAGGTCACAGTACCACAGCCTGTTCACAGGATCACACCCTTCTCGGATGGACAGCAGGACATATCGACCATCATCTGATACCTGCACAAAATTACAGAATATTAAAATGATCCATTCTTTGGAAAAAAAAAAGAATAAAAGATAATAATAAGAAGAAAAATCAGAGTTGAAAAGCTAGTCCTAGCAAAAAATTGATGGTAGGCACTTGAGTAAACAGATGTACAGGCACTATAAGAATTCAGCAAAAATACTGACCACTTGCATCTCCACATAATTTAAGTACAGTGTGCTGAAATTTCAAGAGATCAGAAAAACTGCTGTTTTTCCCCCCTTTAATTAAAAAGTTAAAGGTCTACAATTACTAAGACAAAAGTATCTCAACTAAAGAGAAGGGGTCTACATGAGTCTGCATCAAAGAAAATTGTAGGATAGTAGAAGGCAAACTAGACTTCTGCTAATTGTTCTTTGTTTTACAAAATCACATTGAATTGAAACCTAAATAATCAGAGAGAGCATTCAGGGGGCTGCTCAGGTGGGACCAAGATTTCAGAGGAGATTTTTCATGTGTTTCTCATTAGCATTAAGTTGGAAGGCTGTAAAACCAAAAAGGGACTTGGCATTACACTTAAAATAGCACTGAAGTTTTGCAACACAACAATAAATATTGGACAGCATTTTTCTTATCCAGCCAGAGCTACAGAAAGAAATGCATAATACTGAAATACAGGTATTCGCACAAAACTCTCAGAAAAGCCTATTACCTTCTTCTAACGTAGGAGGTAAAGGATATAAGAATAATACTTGGTGTTCTGACAGCACTGTTTTATTCTTGTGGCTTTTAAAGTGTCATCATCACTTCAGAGAGCAGTCTCACTGAAGTACAATAGCTCCTTAAATGCCAACTTAAAACTTTTTTTTTCTGCAATTTTTAAAAATCCCTTGGTCCTGCTGTGGTTATTTGTATGTCCTGCAGAAAGCACTAGGGAAGAATGATGCAGTTGAGGTACCACAAACTGCCCCACTTGCCCTGCACTCCTCTGCTGTGCTGCAGCAACACTGGCAAATGAAGCCATCAATTCTTTTGCCCTTCAAATAGATGCATGTTTACAACTAGCTTACAGCATTAACCTGACTTTTTAGTAGCAGAGAACACACTCGGTATAAACAGCCAAGGTAAAGCCTGCTAGCAGGAAAAAAAACATTTAAAAGTCTCTCTCATCTCCCTCTCCATAATCTATGTATTCGGATGAAGAAGTTTATGTAAATTTATTACATCAAATGTAAAGCACAGCTTAATCTTGTGATCAGCTGCATTACCAGGCTTCTACTGAACTACAGTAACCAAAGAGAACCCTCCTACACCAATTAAGAACTTCACATAGTGCAAATTAAATTTCACAATGTTCCAAAGAAAGATGAGGTAGCCACATCTGATGATGCTTCTTTCTAATCATTGACCTTCTATCAACATTCAAATCAAATGCTAAATTATACAATAAGGGCAACAACAATAAGAAAAAGACACCACACCTGCCCATCTTTCTAAAGACTCAAAGGTGCTAACAGTTGTTTTGGTCAAACAAATCTTCAGAGTTTGTTGTGAGGATAAAGCAAAACCTTTCAACTTGAACTTCCCAACTTCTTGATAAAGATATTAATTCCATATAAAAAGAAATGCTGCCTCCACGACACCAGAAGGTCTCCTCACCAGGCTTCCTTCCTCTGGTAGTGGCCAAAAGGGCTGGTATATGAATCCTTCAACATTCCAGATGTGCTAAAAAGCAGTTTCATTTAGATCAAGCTTTCAGGATCCTGGTCATCCTTAGATCCCTAAGGCTACTCCCGCTCACAGTGCTGATTTTTAATTCTCAGGTCACTAAATAACCAGTCGAGACTGGCCTACAATCTTCTCTGCTAGAGAGGCACAGCTAGAGGAGCTCCGGAGCCCTGATTTCCAGTTCAGGGCTCAGTTATTCTCGGCTTCACACACTCCAGAAAGATTTGCCAGAGGCTGGAGCTCAGCTTTAGATTTTTGACATTTCGTTCCCAGGATCCTCCAGGGCTACCTGCTCCGAGTCTGCCTCCCGCAGAGCTAAGGCAAGGCCGGCAGTTCAGTCTCCCAGACTCTCTGGAGTTGCTCTCAGAGTGACTCTCTGAAAGGGCGACACTACATTCACAGCAGACTCTCAAGTTTGCACGTGATGGTATTAGTTTACCAGCTGTTTCTGTCACAAAACAGCACAAAAGACAACAACTGAGCTCGTGGTTTGTTTCCTTTGCACATCAGGCCAAATTGAATGTTTCATTTTTGCCATTTTTATTAGGTTTATACATAGAAAAAAAAATCTGTAGGTTGTAATTAAATGAACATTTTGAGCTACACCTGTATCATAAATTTGCAGATGAGGCTTCTTGTTTTGCCTCTGCATGAGGATGTACACACATGATAAAGTGACTTCCAAAACGGTCTCTGCTGTGCACGTATAATCCTCAAGGAAAGCTGCTTTCTGTCCAGGTTTCTCCAACGCAGCCTGGCAAACACAGCCTGGCAAACACAGCCTGGCAAACACAGCCTGGCAAACACAGCCTGGCGGAGCTTTGGAAAGTGCCAGTCTGCGAGGGGAAGGCAGGAAGTGACAGATGATCAGTTTAAAGCTTCTCTCTCCTGGCCCTGCTCTTCTGAGCACGTTCCAGAACTACCAGATTCTGTTGCTTTACCGACAACTCGTGCATGAAGCTATTTCCTGTCCACACTTTCCTATGACAGTCTCTAAAGAAATTTAAATTTACTGATAGACACAAATTAGGAATCACATTTTTAAAAACGTATCTTACTTAGGAATTTCAATGACTTGTTAGATTTACTTTGGTTAATATTCATAACACTAATTGTGCAAAGTATTTATAACATTAGCTATGCAAAATTAATTTCATAAGAGTTAGACCATCTATGCTGCTATTCAAATAGATTCACAGTTCTGAGAACGGTAGAAGGATACTTAGCAGAAGACAGTGACAAATTTCAGTATATTAAAGTTACCTAAAACATAAACAAAGGTTTCCATGTTGTCTTCTTACAAAGCACTTTAATCAGCAACTAAAACTACTATTGAAAAAAACAAAGTTCATATATCTGAAAGTTTATGCAGTCACTCAAGAAAAAAACACCTAAGATTCCGAGGGGAGCGAGAACAACATTAAGAAAATAGCTAAATATAGCTGGTTGCAAAATTGAGACATCTTTCCTATCCGTTCCAAGATAGTTTATACCCACCCTCCAAAAAAAAAAAAAAAAAATCAAAATTAGTAATTTTTGAAAGCAGCATCTTCACTTTTGCTAGGTTTCAGTTTTAATTACACTAGTTATTTCTGCAAGATGCTTAAATGACTTCCAAAAGCATTGTTTCCTTGTCTTGGTAGATCCACAGCAACATTCCTGATACGTTCTTTTCCTCTCC
Source organism: Crypturellus tataupa (assembly GCA_034781795.1). Classification (NCBI taxonomy): domain Eukaryota; kingdom Metazoa; phylum Chordata; class Aves; order Tinamiformes; family Tinamidae; genus Crypturellus; species Crypturellus tataupa. Next base: position 748,771 of record JAWLRI010000070.1, read on the forward strand.
TCACCAGCTTGTAGAGCATTACTAGTGAATGCTGCATATCCATATAAATTTGTGTTAAACTCAGGGCATAAAAGCCCTTCAGTCATGGTTAAAAGCCACCAAATGCACTTAATGTTGTGAATTAATGGTTAAAAGAAGCCTGTGTGCTTTATCCAAGAAACAAAACTTAATGGCAAATAAGAAACAAAATTTCTATTGCTGTTGCAAGGGCCATTCAAAACTTCTGATGACAACAAATCCGAGCACATCTAATGGGTTTTCCCCCTTCCCAGATGGCCTAGTGAAGAGCTGATAGCCGCTTATGTTAAGTTTGAAACGGGAATTCCCAAAGCACGCTGCTGGCGGGATGCCCATTAGATCCATCACTTATTGCTGTTCTTACACCAGTGAGTTCTAAAACCCAAAGGAATTTGACAGAAGCAGGACACAATACTAACTGCAGCATGCTAAAATGTTTAATATTACATTGCAGAGTTAGACACCCACACTGCAAAGGTACAGTTTGATGAGCAAAAACTTTGGCAGATTCAGCTTCACCAGCTTACATGTCCTCCACTTCTAGCTCTCCCTTCTGCTACTGGTACTTGCACCCTCCCAGGTCTCAGTTCAGTGAGCAGCTGCACGAATGTCTGAGCTGACACTGCAGCAAGCAGATGGAAACAGGAATAATATGGACAGAGACTGCTTAAGGCAGCTTAGATGGTGCTGCTGACACACACGTAAGCACAGCCTGAACGCTACTGATAGGTAAGAGTCAGGGTTTCAACAAGAAAAGAAACACTGTTTCCTTGATATGTGGCTTATACTTAGACAGCTGTATGTTCTTCATGAGGTCCCCTTGGCCCATGAAGCTACAAGTTCCAATTTTGCACCAGCATCTCACTCAAGTCTTATAACACTGCCATGGTTCACCTTAAGAGAGACAGCTGCAGTTTAGGAACCAAAAGCTTGGATCAGAAATAAGTTCTCCTGGTTTCCCAAATCCAATCTGAAAGAGAAACATCTCAAGAGTTTCTGTGAGAGATCTGGAACACTCTCAGTGCAAATTTCTCTGAAAGAAGTAATTTTTATCATTTCAAACAGCGCACGCTGTTAAAAGGTAAGACAGTTCTCCAGCAATTAAACATCTCAAACCCCCCAATGTGTTCTGTCAAAATAGGTCAGGGAAAAACCCTGCAGTCAAGCTCCTGAATACTGAAGCACTTTTCAAAGAGTTCAGCAAAATGATGATCGTACTGGCACCAGTCTGTAAACTGGGCAGAGGTAGAGCAGGCACCATCACAGGAACCCTGAACAGAGCTCAGGAACATTTCAGAGAGTTAATGCTGGCATACAGGATGCAGTCGTGTTGCTGTTCTGCAGCCAAGTGGCAGTTTGAGGGGATTAGATCTGTTATTTCTGGAACAGTCACTGTGACCATGTTTAGACCTTACAAATAAGTACCAGTATGACAGCAGTGCTCACAAGTATTATGTTGTTTAATATTTCAAGGATCAAATCCTTTTAAGTAAGCTTTCTTTGTAAAGAGTCTACTTTTTAGTGGCTATTTTTTTTTTTTTGGTTAGCAATTTTGTTTCAACTTTATCTGTCCTTTGCCTTTTCATTAAGAGTAATCTTTGTTTAAAAAAAGTATTCATAGATGCTAAGGTTTACCTGTGACTTGGATAGATTTATGAATACCAAAAGAAGAAAAAATAATCTAAACAGTGTGTACAAGTAAAAGGAATTTTCCAACTATTCTTAAATCATTATGCAAATAATATAAGGAGCAAAAATGAGTTGTGCTTTCTGTATTCATAGTGCAGTAACAATCTGTGAGATCCTCAAAAAAAATCCTATGTTAAATATTTTGTCTACTACCAACATATTTCAGACCAGTTTCATACATAATTCAAAAAAGCATGAACAGGAGAAGATTGGAGGTTTTTCAAACTTCCTGGTTTTACGCATTACTCATCAGCTAAAATATCCATGAGAGATATTAAAGTGCTTTGTTTCTAAGTAAAGAGGTATAACAGCATTCCCAGTGAATATTAATGTTAGTTCTTTGAATACCACCTGGTAGTAACCACTGTAAGACTTAGAATAGCAAAGAGTTCTTTTAGCTCACAAACAGGATCTTTTGAATGATGATATTAAGACAACTATGCATTTTAGAGAACTTGCTGTGTTTGGAATAAGATAAATTGTCCTCTCTTCTAACTCCAGACATTATCACTATTATAATCCTCATCTTGATGTTCATCTGTAGTTATTTTACAAACTACTGCTCTTCACAGACTAGTGTCCTCTGTATATCAAATAAGGTAATTACCATTGCTATCTAATGCATTTATAATGAAACAGAGCAAACAAATCAAAGCTTTCATGTAGAGCCAAATGGTCATAGCAGGAACTGGATTTTGTGTACTCAGAAAGTAGTCAAGGGAAGATAGAGCCTCCTCAAAAAGCGAGATGCGTGGCAATAAAGATTCTAGGCTGAAAACCTCATAGTATCAGTAAGCTACATTTTAACCTTGTGCCATCTCATTATATACTATGTATAAGGCAGCTTTAAACCACCGGGAGTGACTGATCAGGAATCAATTTCTTTAAAATGTTCATTTGAAGATCATTCCCAGCCACCACTGTAAAATGGACCAATGCTAGTTGTTACTTCCTGAAGTTTAAATGTATGTCACACTGAACCTGAACGCAGTTGGTTCCAGGAGAACCTGACTGCAAGGGGACATTTTTAGACTGATGAATTACCTACCTTACGCTGTTTATGAGCATTTTAAAGCTTCTTATCAAACAAGTAGAATAAAACCCTGAACAAAAACATCCCTTCTATAAAAGAATTGTCAGAGTATTTGGTCAGCAAAAGATGAGAACAATTATGCTGTCTAAACAGCTTCAAGTGCCCTAATGTCACAGACGTGAAGATGCACCCATGCCACTAAGTTCTGCTTGCACAACGACAAGAGTCAACAACCCACTCACCTTCCAGCATTTCAAAGTCCACTTTTGTTAGTTCTCTCCTACTAAACTTATTACTACTAAACTAGGTAAAATGATTTTATTTGTTTTTTAAAAAAATGCGTATAAACTATGATCTGAAATTATCTTTTGAGCGGTGTGTAAAACCACTTAAGCTGTATGGAGCAACTAGCACATTCTTATGTGCTTTTGAGAAGTCTTTTGAGAAGACCAGGATCAGCGCAACCTCTTGGTCTGTCTGCACAGTCCAGGCCCCCAAAGCCTGGACTCTATGACCAAAAATGCTTCTTGTCTTCTATTTGTAGCATTAAATCATTAATGATGATTTAAAAAGACCTAATTACGGGTGATCATAGATACACAGGATTTCAGGATCAGGCCCAAGAAAAACTACTTAATACATTTTGAAGAGTCAGACTGACATATGGTATGCACTATACGGCCTGTTATATGTTAACAAGAAGCTGGTCTGCTCTCTCCGTCCACCCTTCGGCTTAGACGAATTGTTCTGGAGACTAACTCAACTCCCTGGACGTGAATTCAATTCTTTGTTTCCAGGTGTGTTTTCATTCTTGGATGTCAAATACAATCAATGAAGGAGAATATGCCAGTATAAAGAACATTCCTATCTTCCCTAGTCTCTGCTAAGCCTGTGGTTGAAGGAAATCTACCAAAACCAGAGAACTGGGATTTTGACACTAGATCATCACGATTAAAACCATTCTAACTGGAACAAGGACACCGAAGAGCCTTGTTCAGAACCATAGCACAGCACATGTGTTTGCCTACGATCCCTTTCTTAAAATCTAGCAGAGCAAAACTAGCAGCTTCCTCTCAAAGCAGCAGGACATAGCTTGGCTCTACAAGAGAGTAACTTCTCCTTCAGCCTCACTTACAGACAGAAAGATTGTCTCGGTGGTGGTAAAACTCTCTATTCTATTGCCAGGGCTAAAGGAAAATATCCATATTCATAGCCCTACTCCTCCAAATTCAGCCTTGAACAAGAGCACATATGATTTTTACAAAATCAAACAAAACACAGCCCACAGCCTTGTTTTGTTCAGTGAATCTTGCCTGAGCAAACAAAGTGCTTTGAAGCCCCTGCCTGCATCCTGCTTATTCTTCCCCTGTGGATGCTGCACTTCCACGTCTAGCAGAGCCTGTTCCTCTGAGCTCTGAATTTCATTTCCAAGATCACCTCCCTTGTTGTAAATTGCTTATGTCAACTGACAGCTCTAAACTTTTCTGATCAATTTAGGAATTGTGCCTAGTGTGTGTTAGACAACATAAAATGATGTGTTATTTGAGCACTGACATGAGAAAACTTTTGTTTTCTTTTTTCCTCTCTTCTTTTATTCCTATTTACTTTCCTGCCACTCCAGACTTTTAACACTAGCAACTGTGAAGGGCTCTTACTAAACTTATTAACTTTGAGAGAAACAGCCTTACCACGAAAGAGATATATGCTATATGAGTGCAGAGAGGAAGCAAGAAGATGCCATAAACAGAGAGGAGGAAGCCAAGAACACTCCTCCTCCAGAGAGCAGCTGAGACATCGCAAAGGTTTTAAGTATCTTCATACCAGACTGCCCTCTACTGGGACGTTATTCAAATAGGTTCCATCCCTGCTTCTTCTCAACTCCCTGCCCGACTAAAAAAACATACATATTTTCCAGACTAATGAAGAGATCTGATGGCTGCTTCTTCTAAAATGATCTAGCTATAAAGTCTGACCCATTTTTTTAACTCACACACAATTCATTCAAGTGAGGAGCTGGAAATACATCCACATTTATGTGCCAAAACCATTTTCAGCATCACAGATTTTGTTTAAATCAAGCTACTAGTGCTGGAGTTGAATGAGTAAATAGGAAAAAAAAAAAAAAAAAGCTGCTTTATCGTGTGCTTCTTGTATTGTGCAATGTATTAAACTTTTATTTTATTCTACTCTCTTTTTTTCCCAATCAGTGACCTGCTTTCTTCTCTCTACTGAAAATACACAGCACACCAGCTATCTGCACTGCCTCAGTGAAGTATGAGAGCCATATCATTACTTTTACCATCTCCCATGTATCCCCCTTTTTAGGACGCTTTTCACCACCAAACAAGGTATATCTCCTCTTTACCCCACAGTTGACAGATCTGCCTTAAATCTGAGCCTGGAAATGGAAGCTCTGTCCATACCATAAAGGTTTCACAGTTAATATTAAGACTACTCATATAATTAATTGTCTTCACTGGAGCTTGTATAAAATACATGAGATATCCATCTTCTTCTGCCAATTTGAGCTCCATACAATAAAAATGTTTGCTTATTAGTGTGACAGGAATACAAGGGAGCAGACTTTCGTAAAATGTTTAGCTCTGCAAAGCCATATTTTGAAACCAGTGGCAGCATGTCAATAGAAGAATATCTAACAGAAAAACCACTAAGCCATATCATTTGACTTTATTATTATTATTAAAACTCCCTCATTTTTTCCAATTATTCTGCGGTCTTCCACTCCCTCAAACTCTACTTTAAAAAATGACCAGAAGATTCATCTGTATGGCCTAAAGAGAGATTGTTGACCTACTCCACAAGGGCAAAACCACATTTTTAATTGCAAGTTGTTCGTGTTTTTTTTTTTTTTTTTAAGATTGCAAAACACATTTTTTTCCCCTGCCCATTAAAATCTCTCTTTCACTAATATCAGGATTCACAAAGCCACACTTTACAGCTGGAGCTCACTAGACAATCCCAAAGTATCAGCTATTTTAAAGTTCTTTCACTTGGGCAAACTCATAATTATTTATCAAGGTGCATCTCTGCCTTACCAATTTGTTTTTAATCAAAAAACCATTTCTTCTTAGATTATCAAGCTCTTTCTGGAAGGTTATGTCTCTTAAAGATGAAGGAAGCAGTCACAGGAAGCCATGTAATTAAGGTTATTAACCAATAATCCATGGTAGTGAAATGTTTCTCCATTTACTATCATCCCTCCTTTCCTACTGAGGTGTTTTTCACTCATGGGGTGTTTCAACTAAGGTGACTTTGGAGCTGGTAGCTGCCCTTCATTATATAATTATCCTATTATCTTCCCACTCCAACTTTTTCATTATTTAATATAAGGGTTATATGTTTTCATCAATCACATAAAAATTACCTAAGACATTTCATACAAAAAAAAAAAAGTCACTTCGTTACGTTTAAGCTTGTCTCAAGATTTTCGTTTGCAGTGACAAGTCAGGAGATACAAGACTGCTGCTCCTCTGTGCCCTGGTCAGGCTAACTCCTTGCACTGTATTATGAAATCTCCAGACGTTGCTTCTTCAACATGGACAGGTGAAGGCTGTGAGCGTGCAATCATGTTAATGAAGAGCTAAACAAGACCCTGGAAGCCAAGCATTCCTCTCCATCTAGTCTGAGACAACTTTCAAGGCAATTTAGTATCATCCAAGACTGCAATGTTTCACTATCCTAAAAAGCTGTATATTCTAATGAATCAGACAATAATATTCTTCCCTCAAGAAAAATCAATTTGCCTTCACAATATCTGGAGTGTAGCTCATGGCACTACAAGCAGTAACATGCATCATTTGTGTGAATCAACAGACACATCACCACACAACATCTTTCACCAACAGACAGAAAAAGCAGCACATTTATTTATGGAACTGGAGAAAAATAAGGATAATGGTTTCAAATACCATTGTTATTGCCAACTTAAACATTTGCAAGTTTACAATAGTGTTTAGGTGGGATGGAATCCATCTTTCATAAACAGACAACATAAAAAGATTCTTTTTATCTATAGGTTCCATGACTAAACTGATTTGTAAAAAGAAAACTCCATGCAGTCTCTTTGCTTAGGAGTCTTTCACTTTCTGGTCCACTGATTTTTAATTTGACTGCTAAAATTCCCCAACGAATCAAATTAATCTTTGTTTTCTGTCAGTCCAAAGAAAATTAAACCCAAATATTTTCATGGAATGACTTGTTGAGAAGTGGGGCTGCATTTATAAACACATTTTTAAAAAGACACTCTTCAAAACAAGTAGTTATTGGAATTGAATACCCCAATCAAGGCAAAAATATTCTACATTTACCACAAATATCAGCCCAAAAGAGACCCTATATACAAGCAAAAACATACTGATTAAACATGGTAGCCAGAAGAGTGCAAAAAAAAATTCCAAGGGGATACTATCCTTAGGAAAAATATCAGCTGCTTTATTAAGACAAGGATCATTCCATTCCAATAGCACTTAAAAGAGTGTACCCAACAAAGCTCTGTTAAACCTACTAAGAGGAGCAAAACATACCTTAGTTAAAAACCTCAGGGTTTTTTGATTAATTAATGGAAGTCAGAAGAGAATATGGGTATCTATCATTAAGGTTCCCTGGAACATTCCGGTATATGCTTGTGAGTATGTGCTTAAGTATACTTAAGAAATCAATTCCAGCAGTTTCCTGTTCCATCCCTGGCATCACAGTATGCTCCACATTTGAGCCAGTACAGGGGAACTTAAACTAAAGAGTCTTCATCTGAGCACACAGTACTAATAGGGACTGCAACCTAAATTCTCCATATAAGTAAAATGGACGTATTTTCTTTCTCATATACAGATATATTTTCTTTTGAAGATACTGCAAAAATAGTGACTGAATATTTATATATTGTTATTAATGGGACAAGCTTTTGTGCGGGAAATGAAGGCTGGGGATCAACACTAAGAAGAAAACAGAATACTGAAAAATGATCTCTGCCTATACTGGAGTTTACATCAGGCTTTGCCCCAAAAGAAGAAAAAAACAAAATCAAAAACATCTGATTATGTCATTACATACAGACAGCAGTTGTTTTAAAGCAGACGAGTATTACTTTCAGCAATTTTTATTTTAAGACTCTTAGCTAAATGGTTAACTCCCCAACACTAATAAAAAGCATTGTTTTAATGAAACGTTCTCCCCTCATACTACTGCCAGCTGTTAGAATCTTGATAAACAAAACAAAACACAAAAAGCCCCAGAATATACTGATGACAAGCTTCAGGAGTTGTACCATACCTCAGCTCCGCCCATCCATTTTGGTTCATCCGGAAATTCAGCACACAGGATATCTTCCGACTGACTCGTTCCCAATACATGGTAATGCAACTTTTGGTGGAGATTAGTGGAGGTCTCAGTGCCTAGGGAAATACAAATGTTAAAATTAATCAGTTCTCAAAAAAACCCACCACCACCACCACAAAACAATCCCCGCTCAAAACACTCCTTCCCCCCGCCCTGCAATATCCCTCACAAACTTCTGCCTGCCTTCCCCTTGCATGCAAGAGGAGTCATTCAGCAGGCAGAACTATGACTAATCTGAGCCTTCAACCATTCTGACTTAGACACAGAGTATTGACAAAACCATCCCAAACAATCTCCAAACCACAAGGCAGCTTTTCCCTTGATTACAGGCAAGGCAATCTTTAAATGTGAGGCTTTGACATTTTAGGCTTCACTTTCCAGAAACACTAAACAAGCAAACAAAAACAATCCCTCCAGTCTTTAATGGTATTTCTATCTCGCATGAGGCAATTTAGGGGAATGAAACTTATTGCTAATTAACAATCATACACATCCATAGTCCCATTTGGTAAAAAGCAAAATGAGGTGTTTGAAAATGCTGCATGAAACACTTCTTGATTTTTGAGGTTTGTTCTTGCAACACTTTCCACTGCAACATTTCAGCTTCTGAACCACAGGCACATTTAAAGGTAAGTAACACAAATTAATGTCTGGTTTGTGAGTTTTGTAAAAACATAGTTTGCAAGAGTAAACACAGGGCTAAGGCCTAGGCTAACTTCAAGGTTTAACACATAGCACATGAAAAACTCCATTAAAATACAAACAAACAGAAACTTTTCAGCAGCACTGTCGTCTTAACCTGCCACTCAATTCCTTCCCTATTGATGCTCTCCAGTGAAATATTCTCCTTCCTGTGCTACTCCCTAAGTTTTCCCAGCACAAACATTTGGAATTGATATGCAGTGAAGCACAGGTGAATAATCTGGTTACATAACAATAACCCTCGCCTGTGCCCCAGGTAGTTCTTCATCAGATCAACTTCCCAAGTCAACTGACCTGTAAGTTCACAAGGGGCATAGATCCAAGTGAACAGACACCAAACACCCACTTTCAGCCAACAGCATTGTACTTTGTTACACTGATTTATGAAGGAAAAAGTATTCTGTATTCACAAATCACTACTTACCATCACTTTTTCCATCTTGTTTTGGATAGCAGTTATAGAACATGCCTTTTCCATCATGGGTCCATGCCATACAACTGAATTTAACTCTCTCCAAAGTATCTGGAAGATCCTCAGGACCTTCCACTTTCATGAACTTTATAGTAACCCAGTCAGAACCACTAGAACTCAGGCCATACGCAAAGTATTCGCCATCTTCACTGAAGGCATAACCTGGGAAATCAGAACCAAACCAGAATAAGAAACCACACAAGAAATCAGCATTTTCAAAATGTGTTGGTTATAATGCCACACAGCTTTTCAGAATATACTACATGCTAGCCAAATCCCATGGGACAGGAAAAAGTAGGGAAGCAGTTAAAAGAACTGTATTATTGATCACTGATAGGAGAGATTTTATTTTCTAAAATAAAATGTGTATTTACTATTATTTGGATTTCACAGGACTTTTCCAAAGACTCTGGTGATTTCTCAAATATTTCACATACCTGAGTTTAGGCAGGCATATTCAAGAAGTACCATTAGCAAAACTGCTTATGCCCAGCATTTGAATTATGACTAGAATAACAATTCTGCTGAGTCTGTGAGCAAGTAGAAACTGAAAATGCACAAAGGTTGGGGCCTCAAAGTAGAACTCTTAAGAAACTAAATAACACTACCAAACATCTGCTGGCAAGAAGTTCTTGCAGTATGAAAGAACATGTTCTTCTGTTTTGGACTTCACTCCCACTGCCTTCACTTGACATTCCCTCATTCTTTCACTTGGAAAGACAATCCATGTTCAGCCTTTATTCACTCCCTCCATAATACTTCATGTTATTATTATGTTGCAGTCTCTGTTATGCCCCTGCTAAGTTGCCCCTTTTCCAAACTGATGGGTCCTGGCACACTTAGTTGTTCCTGACCTTCACTCTATAAATTTAATTCTACATTTAATTATTCCTGTTGTCCTTCTCCAAATTATACCCTGAGCTGAAGGGACCAGAATTATATTCAATGTTCAGTGCTATTGTATAAAATCCTGAGTTGTCAACCTAATGATATTTTCTGTTTTGCTCTCTCTTTCCTTCCAATCATTTCTGACATTCAGTACGTTTATTAGTTGTTACTGAGAAACAAGTTGACATTTTCATAGAACCATCTATCATAAACCTGAGAATTGTTCCCAAGCGGCGATGGTCAACTGGGAATCTATTTCTCTACAAATTAAGCTTGGAGTGTTTGTCTCCTGTTCTGTTTGTCTCCTTAATTTATCTGCACTGACTTGTACCTGTTGATTGATTGCTCACTCGGTTTTTGAAATTTTTCCAACCAGTCTTTGGCCTTTACTCGAGTATCTTTGTGCCACCACCAAACTCTGCAACCTCACTAATCACTCCCTCTTCTGTATCATTTGTGAACAAATTGAACAGCACAATCTTTGTGCTGTTCACACTATGCCTTGTGCTATGCTATTGAACAGCATAGCACAGCACAAGCTACCAGCCTTCACTGCATCTCTCTGGTGATTCGCACTTGAAAGCTGATCTTGTTTCAAGTCTCTTGTTTCAAGTTTCAAGTTTCTCCAAATGCATTTGGGAAGTTACTTTGTTGTAAGCTTTTTAGAAATTGAGCAAGATTATATGAATTCAATCCTTCATATACACTCTGTAAGGCAGGATTTACCTCTAAAAAAGCCATACTGATTTTTTTTGACTAGATCACACTAGATATTTTTAGCTAGATCACATCATAGAGCCATGCTAGCATAAGAAGATAGCAAGGAGTGGAGAAAAGCCCTTGTGAACACAAGCCATTTTGACAAGATAACACTACGTTCCTTCACAGCCTCTTTCTTCAACTTGCTGACTTCTATTAAAAACGCAAACTGACTCATATATGTTAGAATTTCAAGTGAATTAGTCAATACTAATATATAAATCCTCCTTCCTAGCTAAGAACGGCCTCAAAATTAGCCCATGTTTCAGTGGAAACCTGTTCCACCATTGTGAAAATCATTAACTATGGGAAAAAGAGACCAATAAACTGAACCAAATTAATTGTGAATATAATGTAGGTTTAGAAGTTCTTCACAAATCTACCTATGGTTATCATGACTATCCGGATATAAACAAGCCACTGTAACCATACTTCGACAAGTGAAGAGTTGCAAACCATTTTCAACTTCTGCTGAAGACCCAGGTTTGTTCAGTAGGAATTTCTTTCTCACCAACCTCGTAAAGCCACAGTGCCATCATCAGAAAGCTTATTTGGATCAAGAAAAACTTTGGCATCAGCATCCAAGGAGTCTTGTACATATAATACTCGTTGGTTCTGCAGTCCTGTATTGTAAAAGTGAAAATATCTACAAAAAGAGAGGAGGGCAAAGAAAGCAGGAAGAATTAGATTTTCAGTTAGGCAAGCAAGTAAAATTTGTGGAAAACTGTCAAGAAACCAGTAATGGTCAAACAAATATGCAAGGGAAAAATAAGCTCCTCAACAGAGTAGGAATCATAACCTCTCCTAGGTCTATCAGGGAGTTTACTACACTCTAAAGGTGCTTCCCTCTTCACCTTAACACAGAGGAAGCCAAGACAGAAGGGAGCAGTTTTATCTCAACAAAATACAGATTGTATAGGAAATATCATAGGATGCACCTAAAATGTCTTTTACAAATAAAAGCTGAATTTGCTACAATGTGTTTCAAACAAAGTTCTAAATACTCCATAAACTCCATGCAACCATTACAAAGCTCTTACAACGTTATTGTTTCTTTATTATAAGCCCTTCTACAAGGTTATTTGAATTTAAACATCCTTCATTATTCTGTTTATAAGGAAGAAAGGAAGAGCAGGCACAAGAAGCTAACACACCTGGGAATCAGAGCTATTCCAGCACCTTTTGTTCTATACCACACAGCCTTACACTAACATGGGCTTAAACAGCTACTTTTTCTACCTTCCCATTTATTCTTCTTCTTATAACCACTGGTTACTTTTGAGTTGCTTCAAGTTCATCACCATCTACAAAGACATTCCTCACGTACCTTTTTCCTTTCTTGAAGTGGCAACTGTACTTCGGATAGTCGTAAAGTTCTGTCATTCTTTCTTTGAATAACCCTCTGACAGGACATTGCTCGAGGAAGGGTACCGTAAGCTTGTTTTGAGCCTCCACAAATGCCTAAAAGAAAACAATCCCCCGAAGAAATATGAGCTCAAGCTGAAACTCATACATCCTAGAGGAAACACTATTTTCTGATTAAGTGCATCACAGACATCTTTCCTCCATCCCCCAGGCTGCATAACATCACACCAGAAGAGTCTCAAATACTCAAACACAAATGAAGGTTCACTATGCTACAATACTGTAATAAGACTCTGATCTGATCTTATATCCTTCATAATTTCCTTCCACGGCCCACAGATGACTAATGAGTGGTCAGGTCAAAAGCAAAACAGATTCTTTCATTCTCCATCAAAAAATCCCCAAAGCTCTTGCTTTCAAAGACTGTCCTTATATTTGCATAAACGTCATCTATAAAGCTAGCTTACTAGCTTAACTGCATCACCTATATCACAGTAAATATATTGTGCTTCAATACTCTACTATGAATAAAACAGAAAGAGGATGGAGCACAGAAAGGAAATCCATTTTGCCCACAGAAAAAGACCATCACAGGAGTTGTGAAGAGCTAGAAGATAATACCAAATTCCACCACCTGCTCAGCTTATTCACATAGGACGTAAGGCTAGTTCCAGGCAACATTTCTTGAAAAGGCCAAAATATTGGACATTGCCAGTAGAGATGCATGTTTTCACAGTCCATAGGTCAATTTTCAGTTACAAAAGACAAGAATATCTAACCTCTGTCAAGAATCAGGTTTCTTAAAGATCACGCTACCTCATAGTCACAAACACTTAACTAAAATGGCCAAAAACATTCCAGTTGTTTGTAAGAGGTTACTATTTCAATGGCATGGACAGAAAACCTGTACAACTTTCATTCTTCACCATCTGTTTTTACAGTGATGAGCATTAATACTGGAGCATCCTAAAATAATAGCTCAGCCACAGCAGAAGGACAGGCTGCTTTGCTCTTTCTATTAGAAAGGACAGGATGCTCAGTATAGCAGAGCCAGCTTTAGAAATGATGGTTGCAGTATCACTCTCAGAACCCAAAGAGGTATCACAAAAAGGTATCAAGGCCTCCAGCCTAAAACCCAGCTCTGATCTCCTGCTTACACATGTTCATCCCCCTACTCTTTTTAAAGGGGGTTGTTTCTACCAGTCCTGACCACATCGCACAACTTCTATTTCTATGCCCTGTCTCCACCTCCTGCCTTACTGACACAGCAGTATATACCCAAAAGCTGCATGCCACATTTTATTTTCAGACACTTGTCATGCTGAAAGGTAAACGAGAAACTGCATTAATTATTATCCATCTTCAGCTGAGAAGCATTTGTTCATGTTTAACACAGCATACAGAAACTTGTAAGTTTTAAACATCTAATCCAAAACTAGTAATGCTCCAAGAGCACTTTCCCAAAAGCTAAAACATTCATTCAAAAACTCGTGCACTGGTTATGCCAAGTCACCACGATGCAAGAAAATAGCTCTGTGGCCGAAAAGAAAAAGATGCTGAAGGGGAACAATGAGAATATCTGGAACTTTACTCAAAGTTACAGATCGGATCTGGGATTCCCTTGGCAATGTGTTCACCTCTTTCCTTCTCTTTTCTCAGGGAATGTGATTTTTTTTGCTTCAGGTTCTCCCTTTGAGAACCACACTGTCTCCATGGCTTCAGCATCCTGTACGGCAGCACAGCACATCCCAGTGGCAAGACAGACATTGCTCCAGTTAGAGGAAGATGCAGCCCTCAGTACCACTGTGACCTGTGCAGACTCCCTTCGGCTGACAAATAGGCTGATCAAATCTTCCCAAGAATTATGAATAACTGAATTTGTTTTCTACCAATAGAATCACATGGATTTCAAAGAGAAAATAGATGAAAATTTAGACAGAACACACTACACAGACTGTTCAAAATGCTGTGACATACTCCAAAGAAAGATGCTTTATAAAAAAGATGTGTATAAAACACTGTACAGGAGACTGCAAGACTTTCTCTGAAAGGGCAAAGGTGCTTTTCAGTTTTGTTTAGTAGACAGAAGCTAGCAAACATCTCTGCTTTACTCGTCAGTAACATGGCCAAAACAGTAACACTGCTGCAAGGGAACCTTGCATTCTCCACTCTACATGCCCAGCCACACTCTTACTGCGTCCTCCGTCCTCCAAGTGCCTACTGCACATCAATATCCTCGCATAACTCCCTGCTGCACTCGCTCCTGAATCACCACTGTTTTAGCTTTTAGAGGAACTTAATGTAATTTCCCTTTTACCACCTAACATACACCAGAGATTATAAGACTACTCACAAAAGGGAATGCCATGCTATCCAAAATAGGAGCTAGGACTTGCTAGTCTGGAAGAGTTCTGCTGAGACTCAGTCCAGTTTGGAAACACACATTTCTTACTCTTTTGAGCAGGAGGTTATGCTCATGGTCAAAAAGCAATACATAACTGAAGGGCATATGCTTATGCGTTTTCCATAAAAATAAACTTTCAGAAAATACAGTCATTCTGGAATGTAAAAGAATTTCTACAATATTATAGTAAGATTAGAGATATTCTACTGAGATGTTCAGCCATGCCCTAAGCAGGTAACTGTTACTTAAAAATATATATCCAAATTTCATTAAAAGAAACAACCTCACAAGAACTATTAACCATGCTTTGTTATAATCCATTAGCTCTCTAGATGCTAGTATGCTATTCTCTCAAGATAACCTTCAACCAAGAAAAGTCAGACGCACTCACAGTATAAGGTTCATGAACAAGTCTTATGATAGACATCACTTTTTAAGAATTATCAGTCTTTATTAATCTGTAAAGAACTCATGGTTTAACAGATACCACATAATCTCTTTATATCTTTCCACTGAAAGGTAGTTCAATGGAACTCTCACAACAGAGTACATCTTGTGTTAAACAAAACAGATTGTTTAACAAGGGCAGATTTCTGGCAGTCTGCCTTTTAGCATTTACTTTAGCAGTGCTTTACCTTTTATCAAAGCAAAAATCAAAGTACAATTGGAAAGCTATAAAACATTTGTGAATGAATCACAGGTCAATTTTAACTACAAATCCATTTAATTAGATTTTTGGGAGTTGCAGTTCTGCTTTTAATCCAAATTGGATGGTGTTCACGTAACACCACAACTCAACTTTGTTTCCTACATGATCTCTTTCATCCCTTGCATATATCTCTTACGTCAAAAATAAGCTTTGAATTCCTGTCTGCACATTTTTTAGTGCAATAAGGTACTGTATATGACTGACATACAGTAGCCATACAGTATGGTTCTACAACTGACTGACGCAGAACAAAAAAAAGTGTTTATTTTCCACAAAGCATCATACAAAACAGAGAAGTCCAGCTAAGACAAACTCAAGACGCTAATAAAAGGGTATTTTTGCAGCTGTGGCCTATGTGTGGCCACAAGAATCATTTTGCCAGTGTTACTTACCACAACATTTCAACTGTGACAGGTAAGCTTCATCAGTTTAACTGTCTTAGTAGTCAATGTGTACCTCCAAACACTACTAGAGTATGAATCCAGTTTCTACAGCTCCCTTCTCCAAAGTTAGGCAACAATTCCCTCATCCAAACAGGAGCTCACTTTCTGTTTACGTATTTGGCAGAAGGAAAGAATTTTTGTGCACTTTTAACTCCGCATAACTACATCCACCAAACCCATTAGAAATAAACTAAAATAAAACACACAGATCATGAATATGGAAGGTGTTTCTTGAACAGTTAACTTCACTACAATAAACAGAGGGGATGTGGTTTGATGATTGGCTTTACCACCTCCAAGATACACATACACCAAGAAACAAGTCGGCTTACCCTTCTGCTTCTGGCTTCAGATTCAAATAACCTTCTTTTTATAGCAGCTATAAAGTAAGATCAGCCTGACTTGGCTGAAAAAATAAAATCTAGAGTTGGTTGAAATCTTGCCTAATTAAAAGTAGATGGTGTGCCACTACAAAAGGCAATGTGCCAGAACTAACCTACCAAAGCCTCAATCCCGTCCTGGGGTTATAAGATGGCTAAATCCACACAAACATCGAGTAGGTGCAAGAGGAGGGATGGCAGAAGAACAACAACAAAAACACCCATCTTCAGTGGAACCCTGCTAACTACTTTGGATCAGATACACTGCCATATGCACGCTTATCTTGCACCAGAAATACCCAATTAAGCCAATAACAACAACAGCGAAGAACCCACCCTTATGTTTACTTCTTGTAAAGCGCTAGCTCTCTATCAGAATCCCAAAAGTTCACTTGAACTAGTCACAAGAAAAAAAGAAAAACAAATATGATTCTTTACAACTGTTCTGGACAATTTCTGTCAGTCTTACTACAAGCTTGTATAGCAGACAAGAAATCAAACTGTAATGCAAATTTCAGAGTTAAAACTAATCTCACTTCCCTGTGCTCCTTTCTAAATGATTCAAGAGTTCAATTAACTCACATCAACATAGAAACAAAGTGAAGATCATCATTTTTTCTAACCATGTCAATACTCAACAGGAACATTTATGCTATGCCCTAAAAGCAAAAAAAAAAAAAAAAAAAAAAAAAAAAAAAAAAAAATTTACTGTATTTGTCTCTTTCTTCAATTGTACACATCAAACACTTTTTGACTACACGTGCAAAAGAAGTTTGCTGACTGCACAAATAAATTTAGTCTTTACTCTTTATCATAAACTTTCAGAAACTTCAGTTACACATATACATATCAAGCCAGCATATTGCACAGAAGAGTTGAATCTTGTTCCTTCACTGCAGGTAAGTATGAATTTCAGAGGAATTTTTCTTCTAGCTCTGTTAAATATTTAGAAAATTAGAGGTAGCCTATTGATGAAGGATATACACAGTGCATTAGACCCTTCTCCAAAACAGATGGAGGCTTGGGAAGTTAAGAAGCGCACAAAAAGATAGAATAACTTGGAAGAAGAATAGGGAAGGACACAGATGTCAAGGTCAGTGACTTAAGGACTTATGCAGCCTACAAAGCACACGCCAAATTTTTCTCTGAAGAGGGCACAGCCATTCAAGTACGTCTACACTAGTGTCTGATTACTGTTTGATGTGGTAGGTCCAGAATGGCTATTCTGCAGGAGAGCTGCAAAACATCTCAAGAAAAAACTCTTAAGAAAAGCTCGCAAGAAAAAGAATAGCTACCAGAAGCCTCTGCTCCAGGCCGCAAGACACTGTGGGATAAAACAGACAGGACAAACCTGGCATCTCCACATTTTTTTCCTATCTCTGTCTTCTGGGAAAGAGGTAGGACAGGAAAATATTTTAATTCCTCTTGTTCAGTAACTGCTGGAACTTAGGAAAAAGATCACGTGCCCAGGAATTTACACGTACTGTAACTGTCTACTCTTTGCATCACTCTACTATAGCACTGTGAATTCTGTGGAGGTGCGTGTTCTCTGGAGTGGAGGTGAGTGAGATTTAACAGTGTTTTCTTTCCAGACACCTGAAACCTGATGTCTGAGCTGCTACATTTTTAGAAGGATGCTAAAATTCCCCATCTCTTCTTTTGTCTCCTGCATTACCTCATTCCATCACTAAATTGCCTCCTTACACTATGACCTCTGGAGAATGAGGTTTCTCTCTCTCTCTCTCTCTCTCAGCTGTTCTCCCCCACCTTTCCTAGTATGAGATTAAAGTAATGAACATGGGGACACCAAAGGCCACATCTTAGCTTTTTAAATTTTTTTTTAGCCCATATCTCCCATGGCATCCTGAAAAAAAAATATTTTTATGGGTACTGGTAAAATCTCCATACAAGAAAGACATAACCATACCTCCCCACATCCCAGGATAATAATAATAAAAAAGAAATATTTCAAAGTTATTATACGTCTAATTTTCCATGTTAACCTGTTAACCCCATGGCAGAATACTTCACTAAAAATGAACTCAAATGAACCTGTTTAATTCAGACAAGTCTTTGTAAAGGTCAATGGATTTATAAGCAGGCAACATGATCCTGATTGATAGTGCATAGTTTATCTTAGAGTGAACATAACATACTATGCAAGCACATATATGAGAAAACCTACAAGGAAATCTCTGTAACAGAAGGCTATCTAGCAGGATTTAAAAAACAACAACAACAAAAAAATCCTGCTCTTTAACTTTGGTTTGACATGATCATGCACAAGGGACAGAAGACTGTTTTAGATTTGGAATTACAGGTGTCACAAAGTTAAGAGCCATTCTAGAAGAATGGCCATTACCTTCCTTTTGCTTTCTATCACTCTTTCAGCTCTGTGTTGCATGAATATCAGAATTGGTTCACTGCCCTGTTTGCTTATTTTCAGGAATCTCTTTCCTGTGCAACATAAAGGACCAGCTTCAGCATAGAGTCTAGTTATAAGAGACTGCTGGCTGCAAACACTACACTACTGTAATCTGTAATAATGCTACTGTTAGGGCCTACTTTGAGGAGGAAGAAGTGGAGGAAGCAAAAAAGATATTCTCACACAGTTGTCACTGTAAAATGAAGGTAAGCCAAAGAAAGAATCTTTCTTCCCATGCTTTCTTACCTATCTTGTTAGGGCAATTTTAGCTTTCCTAGGACAGTAGTTACAGTGCTCTGAAATGAGCATCTTTACATTCAGTGTGATGATACCACCCCAAACATTTGAATCATCTGAAAAAAAAATGGGTAAGATAAATTGGACCTTTTTGAAGATTTCCAATTTCTGTTCTAGATTGTATCGTTCCGAACTGTCCAGTTCTGCCCCCGCATTAACACAAGGGTACAAGATAACAGTATTGTTGTTACTGCTGTAAGATATCAGATGGTACATCTGTATTTACAGTGGTAAATTATAAAGTTATTGGGACACACTTACGAAAGAAGAGCCATTCTCACACATAGAAAGCTTACCTTCGTCTGCTCACTATCAGGGTCTTCGAGCCAGCAGTATGGGTCACTTATCTTATACCCATGGTAATCCAACACCTGAAATAAGAGACAATACTTTAAAAAAAAAAAAAAAAAGAAAGAAAAAAAGACACACACACCAAGCAAACTCTACTCATCAGGGAATGCTCCACATCAAAACGAAAGGGACTCACAATTTCACAGCAATGTGCAATGCTAAAAAGCAAAGGAAATAAAAAGCAGCACCTTGTTGCCAGCTGAGGCTAATATTAGCATTCTTTAGCTGGTGGTACCAAGAGAGAAGAAATACTCCCCAAAACAAAGCAAAACAATAAACAAACACAGACACACACAGAAAACCCCAAGGAAGCCCAGAACATCAACATAAGTTGCTTTGAAAAGCCACATGAGCAAAGAAATTAAAAAAGCCTGCCTCAAATCCAGATTTTCACATGAAAGCACAGAACCTGAGTACGGGAAGCACCTAAAATGTTGTTTCTATTTACACAATGAAGGTTGTAGCTTTCCCACTATTCCTGCTCAGAAGCACATAAACAAAGCACATAAATAAGGCCCACACAGAAGATTAACCTGTGCAGTTAACTTTGCCCGCTCCCTTTCTCCAACACACAAATTAACACTAGAGAATCCTCGTTAGGAGCGGCCTTTCACTCCGCTATAAAAGTAGATATGAAACCTTTACACCTGCGCTAGCAGCGTGCACTGTGGTTCACAAGTGAGGTGAGCTCTGCAAATCGTTCCTGCACTTGGGCCTCGCACACCGCTCTTTGTGAAGGAGGAGGAAGGAGCAAGTGATTTTAAGCAAACTTCCGCAGGAACCTTCGGCTACCACGCTGGCTGTCAGAAGCCCTTTTACCGACGCATAAACACCTAAAGATGTTTGTTCCTCTGCATTCTAGATTACCGCCCGGATTTTCCGGGAGAAAATAAAATAAATTAAAAAAAAAAAAAACACCAAAACACTGACTTGGGAGCTCCAGGTTTGGCTTCGGGACCGCGCAAGGGCCCCGACCCGCGGCCCGTAGCCCCCGCGGCACGCAGGGCGGCCCGGCCGTGGCCGTGAGCGCGTCCCGGGCACGCGATCCCCTGCCCGTGCATCGCCAGTAAAGGGCGATTTTTAAGACCCTGCGGCTGCCACGAGTCCTGTCCGTTCCCCATGGGCCCAGTTATCGGTTAAGAGGGAACAAAGCCCGGGCCGCCGAGGAGTCCCCAAGCGCCGCGGGCAGCCGTGCCGTCCGCGCGTCCCGCCCGGCGAGGACGGTGCCGCCGCGGCTCAGCCGGGGCTCGGGCCGGCCGTACTCACGGCGCTCTCGTCGCGGTACACCTCGGGGTACTGGAAGGCCTGCATGGCGGGCGGCGGCGCGCGGCGGCATCAATGTCTTTCTTTTCGCGGGTGCAGGTGGTCGCAGATCGCGTCGCACTAGCCGGGCCGGACGGACAACGAGATCAAGAACTACTGGCGGACGCGGGTGCAGAAGCACGCCAAGCAGCTCAAGTGCGACGTCAACAGCCAGCAGTTCAAGGACGTGATGCGCTACCTCTGGATGCCCCGCCTCGTCGAGCGCATCCAGGCCGCCGGTGAGGCCGAGCCCGCGCAGACGGAGCGACACAACGCGGCCGGCAGCGTCGCAGGCGACCCCACGCCAGGTGGTGCAGATGGATACCTGGGTGGCGTTCGTCCACGTGGATAGCATCGCCGGGTCGCCCAGGCTCGAT
>JAWLRI010000070.1:771415-846014 GCA_034781795.1 Crypturellus tataupa
TCTCCAGGCTGAACAGACCCAGCTCCCTCAGTCTCTCCTCATAGGGCAGATGTTCTAGGCCCCTGATCATCCTAGTCGCTCTGCGCTGGACTCTCTCCAGCAGCTCCACATAACAGCAGCCCAGCTGTGGTGTGCTGGTAGTGTCGGGCAGACGTACTTCGCACACATGAAGACCTCTGGTCTGCCAGAAGAGGTCAGACTAACTACATGTCTTTGGCCTAAATATTGTCCGGATTTTTCAGATTTCAGCAACCTGTTCAAACCAGTGCACAGTAATTACTGAATGGGCTGCCAAGCACCTAGTAATCACAGAAATCATCTTGTGTACTACCTTCCAATTTATCCTAGATACAGCAATATGCAAAGAAATGTGGTTATCCTGGGTAAGATCTTTGACTGGGCCTGTGTTTTACAAGGCAGAATTTTCTTTTGAAGGTGATCACCAGGGACAGAAAGTGAATTTTCTTTTTTTTTCTGTAAATTTCTGTTTTGTTTCTTTGAAGGGAGAGGAGGAGGAGGAAGGGAAGGAGGAAGCATCACATGCGAGCAAGAACAAACAGCAATTCTACTCTGATATTTTTTCTATGAGAAAGGCAGTTAATACAGGTTACATAGTGTCCATAATATTATCCAAAGCATGTTTTTCTTACAAGTGTCTAAGCACACCTTCAGTTAAAGAGAGTGCGCTATGTAGCCCATCAATAGAAATACTACAAACGATGTATCAGAGTTCTCCTTTTTTCAGTTTGCTCAACACAAAGTTAAAAGTGTCTAATATTAAGATGTAAAGCTTATTAAGCTTAAACTTTGGAGCCTAGCTTAATTATTTAGTGCTGTAGCAGCCTGTAAAACTTTTATTGAAGTTTTACTCTTTTATTAGGCCTAAACAGTCCCATCAGAACTCAGAGGGAATATCTGCTGAGTTTTGAGGATAGGTTGCTGAGTAAGCAGAAAAAAAAGCTTCCAAATGTTTGTAAACCTCTCATCAGTCTTTAACCTTTTATCATGTCCCTGTATTAATATGAATTTGATCATTTGAAAAACGTACATTGCTCTGTGCTGCCATTAATTATGCTTCTGCTGATCATCCAGTCATTAGCAAATTTCTTTCAGTTTAGTCAGCACATCCACGGTAACTCCCTGCAAGAAGCGTGTTGGCTTCGTAGGAAGTGAGCTCATCATCCTTGTAAGGGAAGATCTGACAAAAAAACCAACAGCAAATTTTGTCCTTACCTTTCCTTTTTGTCCTTTCCCCAAACTCATTCTATAAATATGATTCTACAAGGAATTGAAACTTTTCTGCTGTAGAAATAATTCAAGCCTGTATCTCTACTCTTGCTTTCTTAAAGATTCTTTTTCATAATTGGAAGATCTTAGTTCTGCTGTGCAGACATTTATCAACAGGGGTCAGCAAAGCCTCAGTCTTTCACTAACATCAAGTAAATATTAAGCACATTTATCTGTGCTGAGGAGTACTCCCATTTTAGAGGAATGTGAATCTGGAAGTGTCTGACTTGCTGGATTTCTGTTTCAAAAGCACCTGACTCAAGGACCTAAGTCCTACTGATTTTCAGAGAATTGTTGATTTCTAAAGTGTGCTCATCTACTGCACATTTTAATTATGAAACTTATAAATCATTTATGGATAATTGAAGGACTGCATGCCTACCGAATTTGATGCGATTTGATGTACTTGTTAATTACCAGGCAGCCC
The DNA here is from genome assembly GCA_034781795.1 of Crypturellus tataupa. Lineage (NCBI taxonomy): Eukaryota > Metazoa > Chordata > Aves > Tinamiformes > Tinamidae > Crypturellus > Crypturellus tataupa. The sequence continues at coordinate 773,130 of JAWLRI010000070.1, forward strand.
TCTGGAACTCGCAAGTTTTGGCACTGTGTACTAAGCCACCGGATCACAGTGTATTCCTGGCAATAAGCTACACTCGCATCAACATTTCTGGCAATGAAATCTATTCTAGCAATTCAACTGGGACTCCATGGCTCATATGTATTTTGGTGTTGATCTTAAAAAAGCCATTGCAGAAAATTTGGAAGTTTGAAAAGTTTGAAGGTTTGAAATTTGGCTGCTACACTCTGCTTAACAGTGGTGCAGAGGTATGACACAGAGCCCCACAAGATCAACAGGAATGTCCTCACCTACTGTTTCTTTCCACCGGTTTCACTGGTCTTTCAGTCAACCCTTCTCCACCTTCTCTCATCATACATCAAAAACAAACTGCAAAAAGAATTTCATAAGCATTATTTTCTACTTAATGAAATTATACTCATTCTGTTGTGTGGAGAGATAAAAAAGTTGTATTAATGAAATGAAAGAGAAGTGTTTATTTTTATATGTATTTGCTTTTGCCTTTCTAAACTCCTCTTTTTTTGTTGCTGCATGCTGCAGAAGTATTTTATAATCTATTTCCTGTGTTGAGTCATCAAAAGTAATTAACATAACCTTTAGAGTGAAAAAATGACCAAAAAAATATTTCTTACATGGCAGTATCTGAAAATGCAGATACATATAAATTGGAAGGAGGCTTTTTATTCTTTTCTGTCCTGGACAAGTAAGGATAATCGTTTTCTTGCTTTGGATGAAATTTTCTCCCTGTTGAAGTCAATGGAAGTTTTGTCACTGATTTAAAGGGGCTTGGGATGTCAGCCCTAATCTGGGCAGTAAGGAAACAGAAGGCAGCTTCCTGTTAACGGCTTATGAGTTGATGACAGAATTTGAAATACACTGAATATAGGGAAACTGATAGATTTTTCTTGGAAAGGAAAGCAGATTTAGCTGTTTTTAAAAGATTCCACATCTAGAAATAACTTCTTCTGTAGTCTTCTTCTATCCATGCTGAATTCATTTTGAATACATGTGTTCAAATGGCTTAGAAATAGAGCTTTCTATTGTGCCTCAGAAAACATTTGGTTCACGTTATAATGCTATAGAGACTGTATATCCCTGTAGAAAACAAATTAACTTTGCAGTTTTATTCCCAAACTAGACATCCACATACCTTCAGGAAGAATCCTTAATTCATAAGAAAAAGAAAGTCAGGAAAACTATATACAATTCAGTGACCATTGAATTAGAAATTCCAACTATATTGGATAATGTGCTAGATTACCATATCCAGTAGTGCTTTAGCCATCCTGTATAAAAAAATCATTTAAACCACTGCACAATAAATAAGAAGAAAGATTTCTATTTCAGAGGTGCCTCTTAGGAAAAATCCTGTGGACACCAAATAATGACATTATATTTGTCAAGAATCCAAAGCTGATTTTTAACATTCAAAGATAACTCATCTAACAAAGCATGAATTAAATCTAGTTCTGTAGCTAAATAACACATTCCTAGTATTTACATAACTAAATGTGAAGTCTCTGAACTTCTAGCATTGTGGTGTCCATGTAATTTAGACATGGACCAGACTTCTCTGTGCCCTATTCCATACAAGGTCAAACTGTAGAGATGGTCTGTGCCCTATAATCAAAGTAGATCAGATTCAGATCAAAGAAGAAAACATGAAACAACAGGTAGCTTTATTCAGGGAAGCAGAGGAAAGCAATAATATATTATTGGTCACCATGAGCATGACACTTGCATCACATCTGCAACCTGGCTCTTGAAGGCAGTGTAGAAAAGGAAAGCTCATGGAAATTTTGAAGGTGCATAATGGAAGTGTTGCATGTGTTTACAGAAAGGCGGTATAGGAAAAAGCACATTACCAACCAAGAGCGGAAAAAAATCCTTTATCAAAACCAGGGAGAAGCCTCTTGAGGGAACAGAAACACAAAAGGATGAAAACTGAGTGCGAAATAGGCTGCATGGATGTATGTGGAGGGTCATGGGTTTTAAGTTTTATGCCCTGAGATTTACGCAGAGACTTGATGTGACAAGCTAAGGCAGAGAAAGTTGCAGTCTAAAGATGCTGGTGAGTTCAAGGCATAAGCAGCAGACGGGGCAGTGCTGTTAGCCGCAGTAACTGGGAAAAGCAGCAGCAAAGAGAGCTTACAATAAAGATTAAGAGCTCTGGCAAGCCCCACTAAGCTTGAGCCGATGGCTAGACATTCGGAGAAGCAGGCTGAGATTGGAGTTTGGACAGAAGGGGCCATAAGGGTGGATTTGAGTCATCAGTGTAAGTAGTTGAGTTTGTGTTTACAGATGGGCTTATCTGGAGAGAGGGTATGGTCTCCAGAGGGAGAGAGGAGGAGAAACAAGCACAGAGCCCTTTGGAGTTGGAGAAAAATTAGGACATATTATTCCTCTATTCTGACATGTGATAATAATATTTAATACCGGGTTGATTTTAAATTCTACTACCAAAACTATTTAAGATACAGATTCTAATCTAGTTTGGAGCTAGTCTAGAAATCACTTTTAGAGATAAATTTATTCTCAAGTTATAATAATGTTACTGAAAATAGGTGTCTTTTATGTGTTTTCTTATTTCCATCTCCTGTTACGATATTCACTAATACAAGAATTTAACAGTTCCATAAAATACTAGAAAAAGTATCTAGCAACATTTTTCTTTAATTAGAAAGTTTTGTGACATTTTTCCCAACATTTTTTTTTTTCTATCTACAGTGTAGATAGGAAATTCTGTCTGGAATTCAGACAGAAAATGAGGAGAAGAAAGAATTGAGACAAAATTTGTGAAAAGAAGTTCCTCTTCTGAACATCATTTTTAGCTGTTCTTCCTTTACTACCAAGCTGGCTTCAGTCTAAGAGGAGGAGATGTCCTTTCCACTGATTGGAATAGTTTCTTGAGTACAGCCAGGAAATATGGAGCAGGTCAAGGTTTTACTTATTAAAGAGCAGAAATATGTATGATGGATCTTTGGTGGAAGAAAATTCCATGAAAAAAAATCAGAAACTTTCATCTAATTCATTCAAGGAGAAAGGGTATTTTTACCTCCTGGCAGGAGATCCAGTCCTGTTCCAAATCCTGCACAGGCTTGAGAATCATCAAAAGGCACAGGACAAGGAAAACATGAGTCGAACAAGGCCTCTGCCCTGCAACACCATGGTTATAGGGCAAACCTAATTCTAAAGCTCCACACAAATTACCCAGATTAGAAGGACCCTTTATGCATGTTAGGAAAATGCTCTTAATTAGCATTTGTATTAACTCCCATTGACGTGTCCTGTTTCACCTTGCCCCATCCCTCTCATATGTAGTGAAATACTCGTCAGTATTCAGCAACCATTTTTAACTTTTGCCTTCTGAAGAATTAAAGTTCACTGCTGCAGGTTATTTGATTCCTTACAAAAATTATTTAATTATCTATGGTTAAATATTCTAGAGGAAATAAAAGTAGCTGGAACAGAAACTTGAGGGGGTGAAATGCAAGAATTAAAGACTGGGAGACCACATCTTTTCCTACAAGAAGGGTCTTGCTTGTCTAGTACTTTCTTTGATCTCTAATTATGTTAGATGTTAATGTTGTAGTAGGCTTTTTTGATCCCTAATTATGTTAGATGTTATGTTGTTGATGTTAGTGTAGTAAATAACCCTCTCTGAATTCACTAATTAAAACTTTTAATATTATTCATTCCCTCCTACCAGAACTTACTTCAGTAATTAAAAATATGATGGTAACTTATTCTAGCTGTGTGACTATTTTGTTTAGATATTTATTTAAATAATTGAATTTTATTACAACCTCTCAAAAATTCATCCTCACCATTTAATTATATATGTATGTGAAAAGCCAAGAGGTACTTGCAGTCGAGCTGTGTTTATTAGCTTTACTTATGCCCTTACTCTTGTGAACTTCAGGGCATTTACAAAGGTATAAAGGGTAATAGTGTTACCACACCAAGTAAAACTTGCAAAATATCTCCGTTTGCTTCATGATAAGCGTGTTATCTAAATCTTGTAAGCACTAAACAGATCAGAGAAAGAAATGTACCTTTCTCTTGTGTAATGCTACCTGGATTTTCTTTTTGTCTCGTAGGAAACTGGCATGTGTCAAGCTAGGCTCGCTGTAAACCAGCTTAGTCACTTGTGCATTCACTGCACATACCAGCAGTAGGCATGTGTAGGTAGCTAGATTTTTTACCCAGCTCTTAGAATTTCTTTTCTACCAGAACTAACTGAAGGTTGCTATCTGTGAAAGGTCATTGCTTGTGCTGGCAGGTTACAATTCAAATTAGCAGGTTCAGCCTAAGATACCTTGGGGCATCAAGCAGGTTTGAGGAGTGACAGAGTTGCTTCAAGGTTCAATCTTTTGGAAAAAACTCATGTAAATTTAGTAACAGTGTCCCTACACCTTCCAGTGGAACTGAGCTGGCCCCCCAGCCTCAGGATAATAAACCTAGCAACCTCATTTCCTGAAGGGTGCTGAAAATAAACGAAGCCAGTCCCCTTGTTCCCAAGGATGGAAACGTTGGCAATCCATCTTCTCCAAGGGAAAACAAACAGAACAGTCCCTTGGTCCCAAACACAGAAGAAGAAAGCTCCTCCTTCTCCTCGTTGGAGTGCACAGAGATGAAGCTGGGTTTGATTGAGTTAAAATAACCTTTCTTCCTCCCCGTAGGCAAAGGCTGTCCGATATTCAAGCAAGACATGCCCTGAGCCAAACACTGATGTGGAGCAGAGGGTTTCTCTGCCAAGTTGTCTGCTTCTTCTAGCCCATGGTAGTGGGGGTTAGACCTCTCCTTATTTACTGCTGCTACTTCTCCTTTTTTGGAGGATTTGCTCACCACTGGGGGAAAGGACTCAGTGATCACAGAAAGGGCTATACCGACTGACCTGGTTGGTATAACCAACCATGGAAAATAGAGAAAATTCTGGAATTACATTGCTGGAGGACCATCAACACGTTAGTGGTCTAGTCTGCACCATCGCTATAAAGCAGGTGAGCTAGTGGCTAGACACATGTAGAACCAGGAATCTAACTCTTAGGCCTACAAGCTTTTGGCAACACGTTAAATCTGCAGCTAGGATGTCTTGGGTTGTTACTACTCATCCTGCAGAATCCCATACCCACCAAAGTGTTTGCACCAAAAATATCCTTCCCAGTACATGCTGCACTGCCCAGTGTTATAAAAAATGACCAGTCTTGTGGACTCAGGTCCCTCTCAGGACTCTGTTTTCCTTGCCCTTGCATACCTGCACACTCAGCACTTCCCTCACGTACAGCATGCAGATCTTCTTCTAGGTTTGCTTTGCTGCCTTATCATGGTCTCAAGAGTTAGTACTATGCAAAGTTAAAATCTGTTGAGTACAAGGGTATTTGACCCTGACCACAACCTGCTGTTCCTTTAACAAACAATTAAGACATTCCATGTGTGACTAAATTTGAAAGCAAACCCAAGAATTAATCTGCTTGTTTTAAATAGGGATATAAATAAGAACCAGCCCAGCCATTGCCTAAGAGATAAGCCAAAACGTCGAGGTTCAATAAAAGTTCAGTCACTTCCTCAGTAGTTTCTGAGGCAGGATTTGCCAGGTCTGTATTTAGGGAACACAATATTCCTCTTAATCTTGGAGTGTGTGAGTGAAGAGTTTTCTCATTTCTATTTGAGTAACAGCTTCCTCTGAATATGGATCATTCTGAAGGAAAATAGTATAACCGGTCCTATTCTTGCTATAGATTCAGAAGTTTATGGAACTTCTAGTGTACAGTAGAAACAGGTAAACTAGTTATAAAGATGTCCGCAGAGGTCTGCACTGCACATCTCATGCTTTGTGATCAGAATGCATTAAATAAATCTCAAAATTTAAAAGTAGTGGTGCCTTGCTCAAATATTTTTTTTAAATGGTAAGGATCAGATTTATATAAGAAGATCTAGATTAACCTCAATACTTGAGTAACCTAAGTAAAATAACAACAGACATGCATTTCCTAGGGATTCTTTTATCTATATGTTACAGTTTTCGGTCATATGATTTAAGAAGTTAAAGAAGTTAAAATAGTTTCAATATTCTATATAGGTAAAATGCTGTAATAAAAACCTCCATGTAACAGGAGAACATTTTTTTTTTTTAATCATGAAAAGTCTATATGGCAGAAAAACGAATGGAAGGACAGTTCTTCTTCAGGTGATAAAATTATGAGATCATGGAAAGTGATTATATCCACACATTTTTCCAGGTGATATGGAGTGCAGAGAGTTCATTTTTCAGGCTTTGTAGATTGGAGATTATATATTAACCACTAACCTAACTGATAACTCTATGGACAGAGTCCATTTTTTCTACATAATAGAGCGTCCCTTGTCCAGTGCATAATGTTTTGAGTGCTTAAAAGTTTATGCCCACTGTGTTTTCTTGCAAATTATTTTCCATGTAGGTTATAGTAAGTGAAAAGAGCCTTTTCTAAAGCATTCAGCAAAATATCTGAAGATTCGTCTGTGAGTAAAATGAAAGCTTACATTAAAACTATTTTTCAGTAAGATTTTTCTTTAGAATGCAAGGTGAGATGGTATTTATATTAGTTCGCTAATTAGGAAAAGCATTGCTATCCGTCTAAGAATTGCATACTGCTGCCTATCACTGCGGTGTAAATACCATTGAAATACACAAGTACCATGATTTCAGAGGGACTAGCTTTTAGGGAATATCAAAGGGAATTCAGAGGGAATGTCTTTGAGATCTGAACCTTAGTGGCCTCTCCATACAATTAATAGCAGTAGTAAGGGCCAAGGGGATTTTGTTTTGTTTCTCTCGCCTTCCTCTTTTGGGAAACAATGTTCCTCTCAAGGTAGCAGAGAAACTGTTAATTTAATATTTAATTTTATTAGTTGTTTGGGCCTGATTAGCAGAAGAAGGTAACTGTGTTGTTACCTTCAGCATGTAATGGTATAAATTTCTTTCCAGCTAAAATCTTTAATGTCTCATGCTAAATGAACTAAAATGATGTAGCCATTATAATAGGTTATTACTCAAATATAACACTAAAGTAACAACATTAGATCCTATTGCCTTGTATATCCTTCGCGATCAGTTGCTTGCAACCTTACATAAATCAACGGACTGAACACATGCTATCCATCAGCAAGTGTTTAATATGATTTCTGCTTTTGTACCATTAATGAAACATTTATTTCCATCATTTTCATGTCTCTTTTTACAAACATATGTTAACCAGTATTTTGAACACCATCAAATTGAAGTTTTCATTTGTTGACTAAAGGGAATGATTGATCTGTTTTTTTGTTTTTGTTTTCTTTCAAAATCACAATGATTCAAAGCACTTTAATCACTATATTCATATGAAATATTCAAATATTCATATGAAAAAGTTTGTACTGATACTTTTGCTTCTCTCATTTTGTTCCTACTTAATCACTCTAAGTTATTTTCATTATGCAGCATATTATACTAACCTAGTACCTAGTTTTTTAAAATCTATGAAATAATTAATGCTGAGGCATCTCAGAAAGATCAAAGCAAACAAACCTCCTGAGTCTGATTGTCTCCCCCAGAATTTGTTTTCCAAGAAATTGCAAATTGATAGTGTTTCCACAATAAAAAGCAAAGGTCAGAATGTAAAAATATCTGCTTCAAATAAGTGTTGCTTTATAAGCGGTGCTGGTGAATTTTCTTTTAGAGTAGTTTTCAAAATGTGTTTCTTCTCCTTAAGATATAAGTATGTTATCTTTTCACTCATCTGAGACAATCGTTTGACTATTTGAATCATAAAAGGGTTTTTGTATGTTTTTAGAGAGAGTATATCTTTTTCTTTTCCTGAAAACTCTAAGAAAGCAGAGTGCATCTTCCTGATGATTGCTTTTAGCCTGATTTGAGGAGGTTCCTAAAGATCAGAAAGTTTAGAGGTCAAAGAGATGATCTGACCCTTAGTAAGTGAACCCCTAATTACTGCAGACTACAGAGACTCTGGGATCTGGAATCTTCATTATTCTCTGAAGCACCAGGTTTCCACTGAGCTTTGCTGAGAGATCCCTTTCCTCAATCAGCTCTTTGACTGCCTGGCAACTCTATACTTTCTATTCTCCTTCCACAGATAGCACAGAATCTGTTAAATGGAATATAAAATATTTTTTCTATTTAATATGCCGATGACAAATGATACAAAGCAGATCATACTGTTTAAAACTAACAGTACATACTGTAATATTCTGCTTCTGAAAATAAAATTGTCTGAAACACAGGGCATGTCTTTTCAAAAACCTTCTGGAGTTTGATCCAAAGTCAGTTCTAGATGATGACACATTTTCCACTGATTTTAAAAATGTGATTCCTCAGAGTGCTATATGTGTTACATGTTACAAAGGAATAGGTATATTTTACATTCAGTCTTTGTAAGGAGTCTTTTTTTGAATAAGAAGTTTAAGGGCTACATAAAAAGCTCAGTGATCTCAGAAGACTGGATCAAGCTGAAAGTCGTGTGCTGCGTGAATAAATTTTTGCTAAGGTAAAATTGAACTCTTAATTTTTTCCCCATCACTGTCTCATTTCTTCTTTGCCTTCCTTTGCCTTGCTAGTGAAATAAACTGAGTGGTACCTAGGCTTTCAAATAAAGACCCTTTTACTGAGATATATTGTTTGCATTCAGATTTAACTATTGAGTAATGACTAATGTCACCATAATGCAAAAGCTTCAGTCTCTATATCCCCTTGACTCTTATTTGCACAAAATATTTTTAACTCAGATTCTGAAAGATGCTGACCACTATAGGATATTTTGTTAAATACGAATCAACACCAAACTAAGAATTAAAGATTTCATTCAATAAAAATTGCAGCCAACCAAGACAAAGCTGTGCCCAGGTGCTCTGCTTGAATTAAATTATGAAGTTGCTCTAATTCTGTAGTGCTGTGCACTGCAGTAAAGTGGCTTAGGTTCAGTATAAAGAAAGGCCAAGGTCTTGCTTTTCACCCATTTTTATTGCAGGTTCCTGGCTTTTATTTTCCATTTGCATGGCTGCAGTGGCAGCATACTGTGCTCATGTGCCCATGGCAGACTTTGTTTCCTACCTTTGGGAACACACAAAACAAGCGAGCCCCTTTCTCTTCCCCCACATGGTACGTGCAATATTAATGGTTATCCCCCCATGATAAGCCAGGCCGTATCGTTTTACATGACTTGAAAGGGTCATCCATATCGTCAAGCACAATTAACTTGTCTTGCGCTCACAGGACGGGGTGGGGGAAGGTGAGGAAGAAGCCATGCTTCTCCACATACCTCATCAAACAGCAGCGGCACAACAGGCCGGTCAAAGGGAACCTAAAGCTTCGGAGCAGCCAACACAATGTGCCCTTTGACAGAGGGCCCGGGGCTTGCGCTGCACCTTGTGGCGGGTGCTGCGGCGTGCGCGTGCCCACGCGGTGTGTGTGTCTGCGCGGCGTCCTCGCCCGAGGGGATCTCGTGGCGCCACGCAAGACTCGCCATGTCTGGCTGTGAGATTTAGCTTGCTGTTCATCCCCTGCTGCAGGAAAACGAGCTCTGTAAAAAGCTTTCTGGGAAAGAGAATAGCCTTTGGTGAAAGTTATTTTAGGGGTGTATCCAGCTTACAATAAAGTCTCTGCTGAAATTGTGCAGAACTTTCACTGTTTTTCTATTCTGATTTTGTATTTTTTGACCTGAACTCGGAATGAGTAGCAACTCTAATCCTTGACACCCCCTACATGCTAAGACTTCTCCAGCTCACAGAACTAACAAGTTTAATCAGGGACATTGTTCTGAGGAGCAGGTATTCAGGAACGCTTGCGTTGAGTTGAGAGTGATGTTGGTAATTTAGCAGCAGGGTTAACAGGAGGCAGCAATGACACAGATTCCCAACTGATGTTCAGGCTAGCACTGTGCTCTTGGAGTTGCCATCAGTCAGACGAAATCATGTTGACCATGAAATGATGTTGAAATCGCTTGGGCTACGAAGAACAGCATAGTACTTGTCACAGTAACATGGCTATTACGTGTGTGACGTGACCAAATACCAAATCAAAATATTACGCGGGCCACATGCATTAATCCTGTGATTAAATTAAATATAACTCACTTCCTGTCTTAAAGCACTGGGCAGTGTTACTGCTAACAATGTGCTGACTTTCAATAGAAAAATGATTGAATGTCAATAATATATCACAGTTTACTTTAGAGTTTTTCTTCCTAAAATGTTTTATGATCCTTTGGGAGAAAACATCCTCATTAATGTAATCTTTCTATTATGCTACAACACAGTAGCATTTTTGAATATGCCATTTTCTTTCTAAAAGTAATCTAAAAACCTTTGCAATGACAATCATTTTGTGTCTATTCCCAATTTAATGTACATGTACAGGGAGAAGTGAAAAGAAGACAGCTAAACTTTTTACTTAGATAAACTTTAAAGTAGGAAAATAACCAAGAAGTATCTCTTCTCTTCCATAGCTTTCAAAGAGAATATAACAGCTGTAAAAAAAAAAAGTTTTAAAAAGGATCAGAAAGCCTTTACTCCTATAGTAGGAGTCCCTACTAAAGGGACTATACTATAGTATAGTTCTTTTTAAATCATTTCCCAGTGGTGAAACCATTCCTATGTACATATTTCCCTTGGAAAGGAAAGTAAAACCAAAAACTCTTCAGTGTTCCTGTCTGATTTCTTCCACAAAGTGTGAAGCTACATGGGCACACATGCATGCTCCCCCTGCAATACCGGGGTGGCAAATATTTACTAGCTCTAAGTCTGCTTGAATAGTTGTGAGGTTCGCAGGGGGTTTAAATAGGAAGCTGCAGAGAGCAAGTACTGCCTGTAACCAAGGGAAGCATCATGGGGGTGCAGCGAGGGGGTGTCCCAGAGTGCCCCGAGGTGGGACGAGCACTGCCCGCGTTTGCTGCTGCCGGCTGCTGTAACATGAAGCTCTGGGGAGGTCAGCAGCCGCGCTCTGCAGTCTACTCTCGACCTATCTGTGCCATCTCTTGAAATAGGAGTGGTGTCCAGGGCTCCTTCACCTTCTTGCCTCTGGGGCCCCGCTGCCTCTCTGGCACACGTCCTTCAGCACCACTTCGCTTCCTTGAGCTTTTCCTGTTGTCAGCACAGAGACCTCTGTGTCCTTTATTGTCTTATGTCCTCTCCTCGCTTTGCTAAAAGATGATCCTTGGCTCCACAAAGAATCTAAGGTCTCCTTTATAGAAAGGATGGAGATTGAATTTAGGGGAAAAAAAAGAGAGAGAGAGAGAAAGGGTTAACGAACAGAAATGTTCTATGATGTCCTCTTAGGGAGGGGGAAGTCCACCGCGCTCTAACTTGCTCTAATGGGTAAATCCAAACATTTGCCTTTAATCAACTAATTTCTCATAACAGTACCCTAACTTTGCGAATTTCCTGAACAATCTATTTCTGACCTGTTCCCTTGGAACTTGGAAGCGGTTCATTTAACAGCAGCTTCCATATTACTCTGCCAAGAGACTTACCAAAATAGACCTGCAGCATTGTTTTTTTTGAGGATTCATGACCCTTCATTAGTTTGTTTGTTTTAGTGGGATTTTTTGTTTGAAGCTGTTTTGTCTTGGTGGCAATGAAAGTTAAAAAGGGTGTTTAAAGTAAGAAGAAAGTAGTTGTTTATGTCTGCTGTGCAAATTATTTCGAAGGACCTACATAGCTATAAGGATGGGAGTTCACATGCAACTGCATCTCTGCACTAAAATAACAAGTATTGGAAAATACATACTCTACTAAAAGCTTCACTAACCTGGAGCTGAAAGTAGATATAGAAAAGCAATTTGCTATATGTTTTTAGGTCATAAAGTGCTACTCAAATTCCCCTCCAGGGAAAACCAGGAGACTGTCCTCCCTGTGGGAGCTCTGCTGGGGACTTTGGGGCCATGCATGGCTCCTTTTCCCGTGGGTTTTCTCACAGATATGCCAGTGATGGCCTTTAGCTGCTTAGTCACTTTGCTGGATACAGAGGGAAAAATCTGCAGTGTTTGAACCAATATTTCATGTGTGAAAAAAAATCAAGCAAGCAAACAAAAGAGAAGATCTGTAAAGCACATAGAAGTATCTTGGAGATAAAGATTATTAACATTATAGTTCTGTATGATGAGTTGTACACAGAATTTTATAGACTTTTCATGAATTCTTCCCAGTGGCAACCAAAATGTTTAATCAAGGTTTCAAATGAGATGCTATTATTATTATTTCAAATAAAGAAGACAGTAGGACCTATGCAAAATTAAGGTGTTTAAAGTAATAAAGTTTGAAAATATTTATAGTCTATATATTAACTCTATCCAGACTACTAAGAAATGTGCAACTTTCCACAACACTACTCATGAATCCAAAAGGCATGCAAGCATTTACAGACAGATCGATCACAATAAACTCTCAAAAATGTATGCTAAAGCCACATTATACTTTAGGAACATCTTTACATCCTCTGTACTGAAGATATCCCATCTTCTCTCTTCAACCCTGTGTATCTACAACCTACCTCAGGGCTTAATATTTAAGGAGAGCTCTGAGCACTTAATAAATACCTTTGCAAAGAAATGCTGTGCATATGCAAGTTGCCTTTTCAAACAGTGTGATATGTACTCATCAGCATCCCATTTGCACTGCTTAAGTTCTTTAAGTCACTTTTTAACACTAGGCAAACCTCAGCTCAGGACTTACAGATACAGCGTATCCTGATTGACTGGTGAAAGAAAGTTCCACTGAGGGATCTCTAAACTGAAATTCACATTATCTCATTCAGATAATAAGCACTCTTGGCTCTTATAAAATGCATAGTTTGCTGGTCAACACTGATGACTTGTAAATATACCATAGTCAAATGCCTTTACATACCAAACACCCTGCTTGTAAGACTGGAGAAGTTCTATGCCATTTACAAGTTCATCTACTTGAAACTACTATTTTAAATTCAGAAAAATCTGCCTTTCCAAATGTGGAATTGAAGCACCCTGGCAAATTTACAAATAATTCTCTGCTTTCACTGAATAGGTGACGTATATAGGAATATACATGGACTTTTGTCTCCCAGAACCTGTGTTTAACATTTAAAAATGATGACCAACACATTCCCCTGAGAGATGTGGTCTATTTTCTTTTACTTTTCTTTTACTACTCTACTATACTATTACTTCCAGAACAGCTCGTTTCTTGTACAAGGTCAAATAATGAGCAAAGAGCCACTCTGAATTTAGTCTGAAATTAAACCAAGACAGGAATTTTGTGAATGGATGGTGAAAAATACTTCTAAGAATTTATAGCCATGGCAACTTTAACAGGTAAATTTGGTCTGTGACCTAGAAATATTGTTGGAAAATGCAACAACCTTTCTGTCATTTCTGGCTAAGGAAGGTTTTCTATAACATTTCTTCTGTAACAAAGTATATGATGATCTAATTTTGCTTATTTATATCACCTTGCTGGGCTACATGAAGTGTCATGCATGGAGCATTCAACACTGAAGAAATGGCAGGAGTAGTAGGAAGAACTCCTGAAGAAAGGCACTGTAGTATGTAGGCTACCTGAATATCGAACTCTATTTGTCTTCTGCAAAGAATTATGTGCAAAATCTGATAAACTTCCTAATTCTTTATGGTGACCATGTTCGGCAATAGCTTTCCTCAACTGTAGTGAAACTATATGTAATAAAGATAACAATCTTTGCCAAAGACAGATAGTCAGACCCATGAAGGAACACCCGAGAAGTCTAAGGATTACTCTTAAGCTCCCTTCCAAGCCTGGCCTTGTCTTGCCTACAGTGATCACTTCTAATTAGGCTATAAATTGAGAAATATTTTCCATCCATTAAAATGGAGTTCCGAAATTCCTTCTTAACAGGAGAGTGGAAGCAAGAAATCAAAATTTCAGTTTTGTGGATTTGATTGTATGACAAGGTAGTGATGAACCTAGAACTACAAGTTAATGTGTGAGCTATCAGTCCTTTATCCTTTCTGTTCTGGACCTTGCAGTCAGCACCGGGAGTAGGCATGGTCCCTTTTGTTGATAAGTTGAATTGTGTCTCCTTTGCTTGTAGTAATGAAAGGCGTCATGTTTTGGTAGGCCACCTCTCCTCCTTGACATCAAACTTAGCTTCTAGTTTGCTTTCTTTTCTAAATAGTTTCTTGCTTTCTTTTGCAGCATTAAACACTGTCTATAGACTAAGGATATCACACAGGATGGGGTGGAGCTCCAATCTGCTGTCTTGGGTACCTAAGGCTATCATCAGGTTTGGCACTGGGTGCACATTTTTCCTCTCGTGGTATTGGCAGGCACAATGTGTGTTTTGGAGACAGTGGGGACTTCTTTACTGAGGAGTAAATGCATTATTTCCTAGTACCATCTGAGCAAGTCAAATAACAACCATATCCAGGAAACTGTCAGTGTTCTTGAATTCTCTTGCTTCCTTCTTGTGACACTGCAGAGTCCCATAAGGCTCTTGAAGAATCTTTTCCTCTGTGGTGGGCTAGTGGCTTGTGGTACATGGAGACATGTGGAACGCATGTGCTAGGCATCCTTATAGGATTGCCCAAGATAGCAGGGGTCTGTTCTCCCCCAGTCTGTGGGATAGTCTTAGATTCCTACATGGTCATGCGTATATTTAAAAACACAAATGCAAGACAGAAAAAGACCAGATCTCTGTACCAAAACCAAACATTTCACTGTGTGCCTCCTCTCTTGGGGAGAAGATGAGAAAACAAACAGGGTATAATAGACACAAACCATGCTGCTTAGAGCACTAATGACAATTATGAACTTCTGGTGATCTATCTGTAAGACTCTTCAAAGCACTGCAATAAAACAAGACAAAGTAATATAAGCAAGTAGGGATTTCTCTATATAATATCATAATTATTTTTAGAATGCTAAGCATGAATTCCTTTCACATTATGCAAAGAGGGAAACACAAAGGTAAATATAATTACTAATATTCAAAGTGTGTGTATATTTGAAATGTGCTATTTACTGAACTTTTACACTAGGAACAAGTGTACTTAAAGACACTTGACGTAAAGTGTTACTAACTGCTAAAGATCTCTTCACTTAATGTTTGTAGAGTCCTGAGTGGTTTGCAAGTCAATTAAACACTGATGAAACAGAGATAAATGCTTCCTATTGAGAAATGTCACATCATTCTTTCTGCCTCATTTCATTGTGCCATTTAATGCACTGAAAGGCATTCGAGTGACACAGCACTAGCCTTAATATCATAACATAGGCCATATAACATGCTGAGTCTTGTGCAGATGGGTAAACAGTATTGTGATTACATAAACTTGCTCAGAGAACACAGAGAAGACGCCATGTATTTACTTTTGGGGCAAACTAGCATGCAGTCTGTGTCTTGATAAATGGATTTTCTCTCATGAGTTATTCTGTAACTGGCAGCATGCAGGCATCTACAATTTAACACCCACTAGTTCTCCCTTCCTTGAAAATCAAAATGTCTGGCAACCAGCACTGATCCTTTTAGGATTGGGTTTCCTCTTGGTTTCTACAAATGGGAATGTTGGCAAACGCTGTCACTCCACTCAATGCATCACTCATGTTATTCAGAATAATAGATAAAGCACTGGACATTTAGAACTGCTTAAAAAATTACAGTTCAGTTAATGCTTACATTTAAAAAAAAATTGCTATAAGGGAATAAAATACAGAAATGCAGAAATTTATACCTGTTATTGATTCTCTTTAAGAAGAGTTCAAGAAGACTTCTTTCCTAAAGGCTATCAAGTTACAATGGAGGCAAAAGAATACTTAACTTGGATAATAACTTGGATTGGGAATACTTGAAAGTTTCCAAGATTTTATTTCATTGTTTCAATGCTCTGCTCTTGCGGACAGTATATTGTTTGATAATGGCAAAATCTATTTTCAAAGTTAACTTTGAGTGCACTGCTATACTGAATACTGTGATTTATTAATTATAAGTATTGGAAAAAATATTCAGGGAGACAAACACCAAACAAAGAAAAGTTGAAAACTGAATGTGTTTAGAAGCTCTCAGACCTAGTCTTGCACTTCAAGTAAATGTTCATGTCATATGATTTATACTCTATGATAAATTAACACAGCACCCGGAATTATAAAAACTAACAAACAACAACAACAAAAAAATCAACAAAAAATAGTCTTCAGCTCTCAGAAAAAATGCATGCATTACTGTTGAATCAGAGCTTGGCAACACTACCACTGGCACACATAAAAGAAGCGTCCTTTCGTCTTCTGTGCAGATATTTTTGGAACTGTGTTTGGAAAGTACCGTACAACTTGAAACTACAGCAAGCTAAGGAGTGCTAGCTAGCCTATATGGCTGAATATAATGAATGAAGGTTGCTGCATTTCCTAATCAAAGCAGTGACGCAATCTTTTCTCTGTTCCTATTGCCAACCTGTGGTGTTAAGCATTTTTCCTACCATGACAGAGCAGTGCTTCCAGCTGTAGGTACATTAGGTGGAAGAGAGTTCCTCTTTTCCTCTTTTCCATCTATGCCTTTGTTCACAGAAGTCTGTTTGACCTCGATTATTTTTATATATTTGTGGCCTTTTTTTTCATGTTACAAAAGTAGAAAGAAAATTGGAATAAGAAAATGTAGTTGAAAAGTCATGAGGATTTCATTTCACTTTTTGGATTTGTGAAGAAACAAGATGTGAAAAGCAGGATTTCCTATATGTTTCTTCTCACCCTACTGTACACATGGAAAAGTCATTAAAGTTACAAGACATGACATTCTTTTTGATGATAAAATTGCTTTGTCAACAATAGGGCCAAGTATATAAATATGTAATGTATCATCTCCCTCTTTTTATGTATTATATGCTTGCTGGTTCTAAGTATAATAAACTCCCCAAATTCACAGCTTGTTTCAGGATTGAATGTAAAGTTAAATGAAAACATATTTTACATTGAAAAAGGAAACGGAACCCACCAGAGTGTTTGCAACTGAAATACTTTGGCCTTGGAGTCCATTCTCTGAACAGAGAACGAGCTCAGTGAGCGCTCAGGACCTGGAGCACTCTGGCTGCATGTACCTGCGCCTGGGGCACTTTGGACAAAGGGGAATAGCCCACCTGCCTCTATTCAGACCCTTCTCAGGAGAATATAGCACCAGGTGCATTCTTATTTCCTCTCCTTATGGACCTTTGACATGACCAGTCCTGGTTCAACCTGACTCATCTCTAGCAGGAAGGGTGGATGCTTTTCTCTCCCAGAAGTACCAGTCTCTAGGTGGTTGTAGGGTTCTTTTGCGATACAGGAATCGTGCAGTTAAGCCTTCCAAGGCTGAAGGTACAACCCAGGATGAAGATGCACAAGGGGAGCATGGGTACTTACTTCTTCATCCAAGTTTGAGGGAATATAGGGCATAAAATTGCTACCTTGAGTAGGGAAAGATGTTAGAGGCTCTGAAGTCCAGCCTTGCAATGGGACCAAAGTCCAAGTAGGAGAAAAATATTCTTGACACCTCTTTCTTTAGCACTTCCTAGAGCTTAAGACATCCTGTCCTGCCAAAAGCTTGGTGGTGCAGGGTCATTGCTAGGTGCTTGCCCTTTTCCTTGCAGCCTCACAGGCGCACAGCAACCTCACCCAAAAGTGAGACGCCTGCTCACAGACGGGCTCCATGGAGCGGCACTTCATTGCACAATACTGCAAATGCCTCCTGGGACCTTAACTTTGACATGATTCTACTTAAATAATAGGTGCTTAGCATTGATGTGAGCCAGCCACTTGATGATAAACAGTGGAACAATGTTCCACATCCTTGTTCTGTAGTGGGCAGCACATACCATTAAGTGCTGAAGGTCAGCAGGAGGTCACCTAACAAGCTGTAGGCTCAATATGGATGCATATGGCCTCAACACTCTAGAAGGAGATTCTCAGTTCCTCAGTAACCAGGACCCAAAGCCTATAGGAATTAAAGAAATCCCTGCCCTTCTACCTGAAAAAAAAGAGCTCCATTAACCTCCTGAAAAAATGAGCTGTTTATTCCAGCACAATGCAGCTGTTCAAAAGCAATATTAAGTCTGCTAAATATTGATGAAACTTTATGACCTATTGTGGGGAAGATTATTAGGAAATCAGATGAAATTATTTAAAAATATTTGAAGTGGATACACTCAACTCTTCCCAAACATGGAGCTGAGTACATATTACGGAGAGAGTTTAGGTAAAACTATCTAGTATGATAAAATCCTGAGATAGGCATCACATCTCAGGAATTTTACAAAGAGCCTGGAGTTTTGTGTCAAAAAAAAATACATGAAACAAAATCAAAGCAAACTGATATGGTCATAACCAAAATGCTGCAACAAGCTACTCCTCAGGCAGTATCTCAGGCTGAAACTAGTACGTCCAGACTCATTGACCACAGAGTGTTGTGATATGAGTGAGCAATACATGGCATGATTTGTCTTTTCATATTTTTAATCCTGTCCAGCTTAACCTTTTAAATTGCTGCTATGGTGGTATCACTGCTTAAAATATATCTTCCCCAGCTCCTTATGTGTGTTGCCCTGCGAGTTACTCTTGAAGCTAGTGGAAGGCAGGAAGTTAGGTGCTGTTATTTTTTTCCATGTGTATGTAAAACATTATAGACTAAACTAGTGGGGTCAACAATAGGAGAAATTAAAACAGTTCTAAAAATGAACTAGACAAGAGGAAACAATTATAGAGCTGCTATTTGGAGGAAACAAACACTGGGTGGTTCGATCGCTAACACAATGAAGGAGACAGCCCACGATGGTGCTTCTAAACTCTTCCTGGTCTGGTATTCCCAAACTGTCTAGTGTTGTTTACTTGCCTGGAACGATGCCACAGACACATCCTGATAGGTTAGGAATGATCCTCTGTGATTTCCCTGAGAAATAGGAAGTGGGCAGAGAGGGCAGAAGCAAGTGACGTCTGCTAGTTTGAGGAGCGAGTACTTGCGTGTTCCTTAGCCATCTGAGGCAACGCCTTTGGTCAGAAAATAACTCCAGAAGGTAGCATGGGCTGGAATGAGCATCATCAGATAACCATCCTGATTTCTCAAGTCTGTCTTTAAACTGTCAAAGTATTTGGTGGTATTCCTGCTGTCATATCCCCAAACCATGAAAGTGGCATTAAATAGTGAAATAAACAGAGAAACAACTTCTGACGGATGCATTGACCAAAAGCTCAGAGGACTTGTGCTCATTTCTGTCCTGTGGCACAGACTCACATGGTATCCTTGGACTGACAACATAATTTTTATGCCCCAGCTTTGCCCCAGTGACTCTCATTGCTTCCTTTCTCCCAGCCCTTTGAATGACCTATTTCATCTGCAAGGGGTTTGCACTAGGATCTGCCTCACACCAACTGTATGTACTATATGTTGCATGGCAATACCAGTTTTCGGGCTTTTATATTAATAATGAAGAGGGACTCCCGCATTCATCTGCCTTGCTGTTAGTTAATAAATTTATCTATAAAACCACAGATCTGTACAATATTCATCATTCCATTTCTAATGGCGGAGATTAGCGAGACTCTGATTTCTTACTAAAGGTTAGTGACTCATTAAAAAAAACAAAAAGTTCATCCTTTGTCAAAGAACCAGATACATCAGAAAGGGAAGGTACCAAGAGCCTGAGCTATATTCTGCAAATACTAATCAAACATGACAAAGAAAAGAGAGAGTTCTGCAGTGCCATTCCTTTGCCCTCCTGAAGGTTTCTGGTAAGTGGAGGTATTTTAGCAACTTTTATTCAAAAAACTGAATAAAAAATAATGAGACGCTCTCAAACCTCTGCTCTGAAAGAGTTGTAGAAGGCATCCTGGGTCGATACTCTTGTCTGTCAGGTATTATCATGTGGGGTGAGAGTGGTGTTTTTTTTTTTTCTGAGTCCAGAAAACAATGCATACCACAAACAAGTCAAGTCATCAGCAGCTTACCACACAGTTATTCTTTTTTTTCTGCAAACATTTTAATTGGAGTTGCAAAGGACTGAAAAATCTTGCCTGATAAGCATGCTTTTCTGCTTTAAAAATACAACTGAACACTTTTGTTTGGCAAGCCTGTGCAAAAACTCATTAAAACAAATGCATGATCTTTGAAGGTAAAAGAGTATAGAAAGCAGGTAGAGAAAATGGAAGTAGATTATTATCTCATTAATATTTGTTCTGCTACTGCACCCACTCTGCTGTCATTTCTCAGTAGCATCTTATCAGAGAGCTGCAGCCTAGCTGGTGGCTGTAGCACAAGAAGGGAACGGTGCCACTCCTGCAAAGTGAAGGGGGTGGTGAAGGCTTGGTGTCAGTCAGACTAGAGGGCTGTGGTACGCCAGGGAAAAGTGCACGCTATAGGCAAGGCAATGTAGAGAACAGCAAGGCACCTGATCCTCCCTTTTCAACAAAGCAAAATGCTGTCGTTGATGCAAGAGTACTGCTCCGTGACTGCCAGAAAAGTGTTCGCTCTTTCAAGACTTCACCACCTTACAGCACTAGTTCAGCTGCTATTAGCACTCCTGCTGTTGAAAAGCGATCTCGCGCAATGCACGTGTCCCGCAGCGCACCCAACACCTGCAGGCCCTTCTTTAATAACTGAGAACTCAATGTACTATTTAAATACAGGTTGGCAACAAGGGTGGTGCAGAGCTACACTGTCCCCGAGGCAAGCAGGGCGAATTATGCAGGAGAGCTGGAATTTGTCCACAGCTCCCGCGGTGAGGGGCGGAGGATGCAGGGACAGCATCCGCAGCGATACCCCTCTGGGGCATGTGCACCCCCTTCACTCCCACCGCATCCTGCTTTCCAAGTGGGCCTGCTGCCTCTCTGTTCCTGCTCTCCTCTGGCTTCTTCCAGCCAGTACCCTCTGTATTTTTACCTCTCCCACTCTCCTCCTTTTTCCTTCCTCTTCTTTCCCTTGCCACCAATTTTCTCTTCTGATCCTGTTCCCTTCCTTGTCTTTCCATGTAGCTAGTTGCCCCCTAATTAAATCCCCTCCCAAGAATTAAATTCCCGGCTCAGTAAGCCACTACCTCTTCTGCTTTCATGTTTTGTTTTCCCTTACCCCATCTCTAGCTTGATTACATACACTAAATAATCTGCCGAGGTGGGGAAGGCCCATGATTTTAGGTTTCTACAGCATCTAGCTCTTTACCCCCTTGTCTTTCACTCTCTAATCCGCTAATTGGCCCTAAGGCCCTGAGTCTAATAAACATAAATACAATTGCATGTGGTTTTGACGTGCAATCAATCTCATGCAATGAGACACCCTACAGAGGATACCTATAGGCCATGCTTCATTTTTTAACTATTTCCTTTCCTCCTCATTGCTCCTGTTTCCATTGTGTCTCTGTTTTTGTTTGTCTCCTCTGCCCCATTTTTCATGCAGGACCTTTCTCTGGTTCACCCCACCCTTGCAGCCTCACCTCACAGGAATGCAAACCAAATAACCATTCAAGGCTGATGAACTTTAAAACCCATGACATTCAAGTGGGTTGGAAATTAGACCAAACAATTTCACCCATCCCTTGTTTAGGGCCCTGACAAACAGCTCGCTGCAGTTCTCAGGTTAATGTGCAGGAGGATGTGCTGCTGCATGTCTCCCTTTCATAAGGGAAATGCTGGAATGTGGCCCTGTATCAAAGAGCCTGTTGTAACACGGTTTGTTAGAAGGACACCCTGGATCCCCCATATGCATTTCATATATAGTTCTTTTCAGTTCACCACCTTTGATAGCAAGAACATGCAAATGGCAGGATGAGTCTTGTTGATTGCTTAAGTAGTATAAATTTTTAGAGTAGTGAAGAGACTAGTCAGCAAATCTGCTTGGTGCAAGTTGAAGATCTGTCCCAAAGAGCTGAATAGACTTTTGTTTGCTTGAAAAGGAAAGGAGATTGAAACAAGTCCTGCGTTTTAGTTCTTGCTTTTTATAAACCATTCCTTGAGGCTGCTGAAGAAAGGCATGTGCAAGCCCTTTATTTTCTTCCAGAAATCACATCCAAAATGGGTTAAAAACGTATCCAAGTTTCTTAAGGAATGTGACTAGGAGTGGACAAGGGACTGGCAGGCATGAGATGCAGAGGCCTCTGCTTCCTTGC
Source organism: Crypturellus tataupa (assembly GCA_034781795.1). Classification (NCBI taxonomy): domain Eukaryota; kingdom Metazoa; phylum Chordata; class Aves; order Tinamiformes; family Tinamidae; genus Crypturellus; species Crypturellus tataupa. Next base: position 795,227 of record JAWLRI010000070.1, read on the forward strand.
CCAAGGTGGGGAACATCCTCGGGCGGCCACGGAGTATGGCCGCGGGTGGTCGCCCTCCAGGTGCCTGGGGAGCAATGGTGGGTGCCGGGGCTGGAGCAGCCGCTGCCCACGAGCACCGCGAGCCCTGCACCGCGAGGGCGCAGGGGCTTCCAGCTCGTGCGAAGCAGCACGCCCGTGCGCTGGTGCTGCACGCAAGGGCAACCAGGGCCTGGTTTCGCATGGCTTGTTTACTCAGCTTGCTCGCTCTTTCTTTTCACACACAAAAACAAGCTTGTAATTAGCACAATAACAAAACTGGAGTTGAATTTCTTTTCTGGAAAACCATGAATATCAATTCTTTTTTTTTTTTGGCTTTCACAGGGCAGAGCCATTCTTTTTACAGGAAGAGACTTAGATAATTTCTTGAAAATGAGCTAACAAAGTGAAAATGAAATATTTGAAAATCTAAGGGAAAGAAAATGTTTGAATTCAGATTCCATCTGATCTCTAGGGGCATAAATCTAATTTTCCATGCAATTAGTTTCAAATCATGATAAGTGACAGATGCTTTCATTTACTTGGCTGACTTGGGACAATATTTTTTTTTTTCCTACAGCCCTCAAAGCCTGATCCAAAACCTACTAAAGCCAGTGGAAAGACTCCCACTGTCTTCAAATGGGCTTTGGATCAGAGCCTAATTAGCCTCGAGCAAACCAATAAATTCAAATACTTGAACTGTTGTATGTTAAGTCTCAGACCATACTTTATTTTCATTCTAAATTTACTAGAAAAACTATGAAGTTTTCTTGTCTCCATTTAGGAAAATTTAAATAAATTAGATTGTGTGAGGAACCCCAAGAAGTAAAAATTCTGCCCTGGGAACATTAAACCTTCACCCTGTTAAGAAAGAATAGGAAAAGTGTATAGTCCTTACATAGACACAATGTACTTTTCAAACATACCAAGAGGCATACCCAGAAATCATCCTCCAGCATGGTCTTGTATTCACTAAACATAATCTGCTGTGCGCCTATCTATACCATATGCCTATCTATACCATTGCTGTGGGCATATGCAATATATAAAAAAAGTTTGCTTATACAGAGATGCATATCAAATATAGAAATAAGCATTTTTTTTTTTTACTGAAGAAAATAAACTACAATAGCCGAAGGATATTTTTCTGATATAATTATATCTCCATTAGAGCTTTTCTGGCATAACAATGTGCTTTAGGTGAATTTTTCACACTTCATAGCTGGCAAGACTTTTAAGAGTTATTAAGTTGTAGGCTGGGTAACATTTTATTTGGCAGGGTGTGAGCATCTTGACTTGCTCTGCACTAATGTGATACAGTAGAACTTAGCTAATGAGCACACTGGAGAAAGTACTAAATCAAAATCCTGCATCCAGAATGGATCCAGTGCCAGTTGCACTGTTTTATAAAGGCTAAACCACATGGGAAAGGTACACAAACATGTGCAGACAATTGCCTTTTCACTCTTTTATATTTAGAATAGACTGTATGCTTGGTCACTTCAGTTCAAAAGTCAGGTAGTCACATTATTATTGCCACATATTCCTCCAGCAGTACAGTTTATTAGCCTGGACCTGTTGCCATGATAGCAGAGCTACATGGCTTTCCAAGTAGACCTTGCTAATGTCTGGCTAGTTGAGAAAGGAGTGATGCAGGAGTCTGTTGTATTGTTGTGGTGGGTGGGAGTCTTGGTGCAAAATTAGATGCATAGAGTGTAGGTGTCTTAGTTCTCTAGATTGTTTTTAGAAGCAGGGAAGAGAAACAGGCACATCTGTGGTTCAACTCATCTCACTCATGGGTACACATCTAAAATAGGCGAGAGGAATTATGCGTACAGGTGTCTAAACTTAGGTGAGGTGATTTCCAATCATCTTCACAAGTGGTTGCAGCTTGCGTTTGATAATACAGAGAAGTCTCCTTTTTTAAATAAAAATAAGATGCTACAGCATGTCAATGAAATGAGTGGTCATGCAGTCATGACCATGACATGAAGAAGAGATGTGTGACTATGGAGGATAAAGCCTAATACTATCAAAGACTCTGCTGCAAATTCCTGTTTTAGAGACAGATGGAATCATTTATGCTGTCTAGTAAGGTATTTCCTACGTGTCTGTATTCTGCTAATACACTGGAGGCTGCTGGAAGAACAAACAGGAAGGTAAAGCAAGGCTTTCCCAGATACTCTTATCTCAGAACAAACCTGAAAAACAATGAGGGAGATCAAATGGGCTAAGCAGCTTTTAGAAGACACTGTCTGTGAAGAGAGAGGTAGATTTTGAATAGAGACAGGATCATCAGGCAAGACTTAGTGACCTGGGTGGGTCAGTGAAAAGGTGGGTTCCACGAGGATATTCACAGGGAAGGTGACTAGACAGATGGTAAGCTTGCTGATAGTTGTCTCATTTTGAGATAAGGCTTTTGGATTTCTTTTCTATACTGCCCTTGCTCTAAGTAAACACTTAACTCCATCTGTTTGCTGTCCCTATTGTGCAGAGTGGGGACAGCAGTGCTAGGCCTGGATGCAAGTAAGCGCACACAATAGACATGATAGTAACCGTTAACGTCAACGACTAATGGAGAAAATTAAATTGCAATCCAAAGGCAGGTTAGAGACCCCCAAACTCTCTCCAAGTCCCTCTCTACACAGGACAGGACAGTACAAGGCAGAGCCCAAGACACCTGAGCCTAGTGGTGTTGAGACCACCTCAGCTGCCATGACCTGAGTACAAGCTCCCACGGGCGGTTCATGGATCATCAGCTTGGCAAACACCACACTGGGGATGTCCATACACATCTGAGGGTGAGAAGAACAGTTCCCCAAGTTCACTTATCTAGGCTTGGTTTATATTTGTTTGCCTTACATTTATGTACTAAAATGGGATAGACTAAACCAGCACAGACTGACACATTATTGAACAAGCTGAGGATGTTCAATTGCTCTGAAACTGCAAAAACAAAATATCTTCCTAGTGATGAAGAGGCTTCACTGCAGTGAAAGATGGCTATGTCAGCATCCAATATGCCCTATTTAATCAGATCATTTGCATGAAAATGGCCAGCTCAGCCTTAGATGTTTTTAACTGGTGCTGTCTATCAGCAGCGATCCAACATGAGACTTTAATCTTCCAAATGAATAAGCTGATTGCTGTGTGTCAGACACTTCTCAGAGAGTTTGAAAGGAAAACATTAAAAAAAAAAAAAACTGTTCACGCAGCAGAGTTCCATATGTCCAATCCCATAATTAGGACAACTCTACTGTGAAACACCCTGTTAAGTAAATATATCTGATCTGCAGCAATTTTCATCGGTGTGCAGATGAGTTAACTCAATACGTCTTTAAGGAATAACTCTAATGAAAGTGGGATTTATTTTGTAAGAATACTTTTAACAGATTTCATCCGTACAGAAACAAATAAACAACAAAAAAGGTGTGTTAAAAAACTGCCAGTAACAATCTTGCATCTTCTGTTGGGAAGGCACATCTTACTCTCTCTTTACATGGAAAAAAAGGAGGTTTTGTGTTTAATCCTTCACACTCACTGATGACCAGATAATCCTAATGCTCAGCACATTTCAAATATATTATTTTCTCTCTCAGTTTCAAAATTAAACAAATCCCTGTCATTATAAATATGTAGAGGTCAAGGAAGGATATTTAAAACCATTTGAATGAGGTGCAACTCTCACCCACTCTCTCCCATCTTCTTTGGCTTCCTGCATAACTACTACCAGAGCATGTGCATACAAAAGTAATTGAATCTAAATCAACAGCCTGCCTTCATCTGTGATTTATTTCATACACCTGATGACTTTTCAAAATTCCCACAAGATCAGCCTTTCAATGGAAACCATGTATTATTTTCCTTCTGAAGAGGGATGACACTATCAAACACCACTGACTTTTCAGCCCGGGAATGCATAGCAAGAAATACTCTAAGCAGTAGATACATGCACTCCTCTACCAAAGGCTGTCAGGAAGGATTTTATTTTCTGAGTGGGAAACATTTTTCCCCTTGTTGATTCTACCTCCTAAAATCACCTTATATAGATGCCCATGGAGAGACTTAACTTTTTCATACCATGCCTTTAAGTCTTTCAATTGTAGAGCAAGTATTCAGCCTCTTAGAGAGTGTTACTAGAATCAGTAACAATAGGGAACCTGAAGTTATACTATACAACTTCATGTCCTTTAAAATGCTCCAAGTGTCCAAAGTGCTCTTCAGATTGTCATATTTTCCTGATTCTTATGCCATATGGGCAATTTCTAGCCTTCAGACATTTGTTCACTATTTTTTTGTAAGGAGTGATTGGCAACGTAGTCCCTGGGGCTAACTGATCCAACTACAAAAAAATAAGCTTATTTTTGCAAAGGTGATTGGCAAAAAATTTCACCGATGACTTCCCCAAATCCTTCAAAAGAGGCTGTACATAGCTTGGCATCTCTTGTTTTGGCCAAGGGTAACATGTCCTAGCAGATTGAACTAAAATTTCTGTGGGTAAATACACAGTGTAAGGTGAGACAAAGGTCAGGGGATGATTAATGTCTGTCTGTCCCTAGGATGCCAAGGTGTGGGCGTAATGCACTCACATCGTTCTTGGGGCAAGTCAGCATAAAGAGGCCCTGCCTCTCCCAAAAGATTTGACTGCCTACAACACCAGGCCTTTTCGGCTAGGAGCGTGCATCAGCTTGTTTGCCTTCGAGTGATTAATTAATTGTGCTGTAAGGTTTTCTGGAATTGATGGTTGGACGGTTGGACTCGATGATCTTGAAGGTTTTTTCCAACCATAATGGTTCTATGATTCTATGATAGTAGAAATCCACACTGAGCCTGTTTGGTCTAGCTTGTGCACTGACTGCTCTCATGGTAAGGGGAAACCTGGGATCCCAGACCTGTTCCATATGTCATACACAGACCTCCTCTCCCACTGTGCTCTGGTTTCCTCAAGGCTCTCACTGGAAATGTTTGCTTTCATTAAAATATTTTGATGTGCTTCTGCTTAGACTGCCACTCAAAAAAACTTATAAGCACTAAAACCAGACTAAGGCCAATGCGAAATGTTATCTGCCAACTGTTTTGTGACTGACCTTACTTTTTTTTGGAAGTATTGCTGGAAATCATTTGGTCTCTTTTAGACCAAAGGCCAGTCTCTGTTCACCTGTGGCCAAGAGAGGTATTGGAGAGCGGATGGATGCACAGTAGCTTTCCTGACCTAAATATATCCACAATAAAATGAAACTGTGTTGTTACACTTGGACCTACTATTTTCAGAACCTTATCTCAGTGGGCAATTAGTCATTGAAGAATGAGATAAATGCTTGCTTAGAAACTGCACCTCATGAGATGAGTCAGAAGCAATAAGACTGTCAACCTCTGCTCTGTCTCCCAACAGGCAAATCCTTACTCAAATATTAGTCATCACAGAAATTACAGATTTATATTAGCCGATCATTTGGGCAGAAGTTCTATAATGGTGTGAAGTAAGAAGAAGGGATATTCCTAGATGTTTTACCCATCCACTCATCATTAGGATGAGGATCAAAATTCCCATTCTCTGAGAGATATGCCAAAGTTCACATAATTTTATGTTTAACAGTTTCATTCATAACACATGAAACATTGCACATGTCTTATTACAATGGAGAAGAATGAATGAAGTAATTCTTTTTCCCCTTGGAAATTTCTTGGCACAAGTTCTTTAGTACTTTCAAATGTAAATTTTGAAATCTCTTTCTAAAAGGCAGAAAGACAGTGCATATTTGCTTGACGTTAAATACAGATAGATTTTCAGCCCCTGACTTCCTCAGGCACATCCTTGAAAGCAAAAGGAATTCCCTGAGCAAAATGAGTTTTACTTGTTGTGAGCCTAGGGACAAGCTGCTTTTCAGCTCATACCCACCACCGGTATTTTAATCCCTACACATACTACCCATGTTGTCCTGTTACTGGGTTCCTTCAGCACTTCCGAAACCCAATTCCTAGAAGGACTGCGTTACCGGATGTATCCCAGCAACAAGCCAATGCCTACGCTGGCTACCCTAGGTTGAGTGCCCCCAACTGTGCCCACCATTGAGCAGATGCCTTGCTCTGTGGCTTGCTCGCTCTAGCACATCTCTCTCAAGGCATGAGGTGAGGCCCACCTCAGGGTCTCTGTTCCCTCACACATACCGTGCATTTTTGTAGGTTTTGCAACATTGTTGTTTGGGGAAAGCAAAAGTGGTGATATAGACCACTGAAACCAGGCAGCCCCAAGGGGCAGGGGTGATGCTGAGGTTTCTGGAGAGGCCCGTGACAGTCGCAGGGCTGGAGCAGGTGTGAGCTGGTGGCAGGCAGAGGTGTGCAACAAAGACATCTGCCTCCTGTGGTGTGAGTGGTGGGGCCCCTCTCGGTTCCTCTTAGGAACTCCCAGGAGCAGGGTGCTTCAGGGTCTGAAGAGACAGAAATAGCCTCTGCCAGTGCCACGACCTTTGCAGGCAGTTGGTCCAAGTCTGTTTTTTGCTCTCTCATCAGCTTTACCTTTCTCCCCACTTCTTCTTCTTCTTAAAATAGTGGCCAAAACACTCCGCAGACTTCTGTTACTCATCCTCTCATCTAAGCTGCTCTGACCCAGAGTCTCTAACCTTCATTACACAGGCAACCGCGCTGGCACAAGAAGAGATGCTTCTTTCTGTGTTTTCCTGCTTTGTAATAATTGCCCCTGGGGAGGCATCTTTAGAAATGCCTTGGGAAGTTCTCTTAAGAGAGGCGGAACCTTGGCCCGGAGAGTGATTTGGGATTTGTATCCCTTTCGCTATTGCTTCTTCTATTTGGAACAGATGGCATTCAGAGTGTCCTGGGAATAACTTGAAGGATTATTCATTTTATTCAGCAATGCATCTGAGATGTTCCCAGAGCTACCTGAGACCATCTGTGAAGCGAGTTCCTTCACAGCCCCAGTACTTAGAGGGGCCAGAAGCTCTGGTGGGTCAGGTGAACAGATCAGAAAACACAGGCCTTCAGCAGCATATGAGGATACTATTTTTTCTATGGGGTTTTGCTCTTCAAAGAGGCATTGCCCAATGCATATTTAACAGGTCATTGGCTAAATTACCAGTCTTGATTTGAAGGCCTGAAAGGAAAGAGTGAGAGTTGGACTAGGTGCTGTTGACACAGTCGGCACACTGCAGCATGGCAGGACGGTTTCCCTTGTAATTACCAGTCTTCTCTGAAGCTTTCCTAGGAAGGTCCTAGGAGCTGAGGGTAGTTTCCGAGTTCCCAAGTGTTTTCATGACTCCTGGAGGATTGTAAGACACCAACCATGAATGTCCTGTCCTGCAGTACCAGACTTCAAAGCCTGTTCATTGAGCACAGCTCGTGTGATTGAGGAGAAGGTTTTGTCTCAGGAGGTATGAACCATCTTTGCCTCTTGGCTTTGTTGCATACTGGCTTGTGTCTCATCTCCTGACTTGGTGACGTGGGAAAGGACAAGCTGCAACTCCTTTCTCACAAACATATGTGCAATCTCAGTGAGGGTCACCGCAATCACTGCTTGATGATGATGAAAGAGAGGCCACACTCATATATGCCCTGTGCCCTGGCTCCCAAATCCTGGAGGGAAGAAAGGAGAGAGGCCTTCTCAGTTCATGCAAGCACCCAGACAGGCCAGCTTCGTGTAGGTGGAGTCTGGCTGCCTTGTCCTCTGTGGGCTGTTACGTGCAGACACAGACAGCCCTGGGGAAAGGGTGCAGAAGGCTGCTAGTCCAAAGGTGTGTTGTCTCGCTCACTTTGTTCCCTATCCTCTGCTTTTGCTAGAAGATATTGATGGATATCATTGTGAATCAGGCAGTGCTTATGTGGTCCACCACATTTCTCCTGTGGACTGTAGGTATTTTGATAATTTTCTTTTTTTTTTTTTTTTTAACTCTGATCATAATAGAATTGAAAAAGTAAACCTCTATTTGGGAATTTGGCTCATTTCTGTATTTTACATAAAATGCTCTGTTAGCTTTAACAATCAGAGACAGTCAGAGCACCACAAGTTGTAGCAAAAGAGCAGTTTCTGGCCCACTCTGGGCCATGGTATAAATGCAGAAAAAAGAAAGCTGTGCCACCAGCGTATTGTATGTCAGCTACAGCTATTTCTTAGAAATCTATCAGTTGAGCTGACTGACACCTCAAATACCAAAAGTTAGGCAGGGTGAAAACAAAGAATATTCATCAGAGCTGGGTTCTGTAGTGGATAATGGGAATTTGTAATCTTAATGGGCATTTTAAAATAGGCATATTACTCAAACCCGTATATGGAACTCAGCACATGCAGTGAATATTTATTTCAGTTGAATAGCTGAGGCTTCATTGAAATAGCACAAGTCTCTCATCAGCCAATGAAAGTCTCAGGACCATATTGGCTTTGGCCTGTTTTATGAGATGGGCCGGAATCATTTTCGCCTGCTTCTCCATTAGTGTTAGAGCACCCTAATAACACATCTCTCTTGTCAATTTAAACAGGAAACAGCATTTCCGGGTAGTATTAGATAAACTTCATATTTGTAAATTAACTTTTCAGTTCCACAGAATCTTGCTAATAGTGGCAGCCAAATACTTTTTGGCTTGACCCATGGATGCATTTTGGGTAACTGGAAATGGGCCAAGGAGAATATCAAGGAAGATACAAGAGGAGAAGGCTGCAGCAAGTAAGGTGAAAAATAGCCTGGGCTTGTGAAAAGGTTTTCTTAGTGAGAATGGAGAGTAATAATTTATTTTTTAAAAGACTGTAGGAGTAAAATTTACTGGGTTTAGTAACTACCTCTAGAGAGAAAAGAGCAGAATCTAAGATGACTTCTGGGCTCTGTTCCTCAGTCAAGCAAGGGCAACTCTACCACAGATAAGTCACTCTACAATTTTTCTTCCCTTTCTAGTTTTTCTTTTTCTTCAGTTCGCTGGGGGAACAAAAAGCAAGAGAAGAAAAGAAGACATGAAAGTCCTATACAATTATAGAAAGGCCTATACAATTATTTTAAAAATACAGTCTAAGAGGGTCAAAAGCTCAGAAATTAACCAGCATCATCTCCAAAATTGCCATGAAAAATCACTACCATTTTTGACCAGCTAATAGCAACAAAATACTAAGCATGATTTTGCAACAGTAGGGTCACAGGAAAGGGTCAACATAATTTTTGGCTGTAGGGCACAGACACATCTCATTGTAAAATCTCCTTTCTCTGCTAACAAAATAGATATTCTGCAATTGGATTAAGTGCATGAAAAAATGGTGAGTAATTTAAGAGAGAAGATTTACAGATTAAAAGCATGAAACATTTTTATAGAAGGAGAATTTCTAATAAGTGATGATTTCAGATTCTGCCAATAAAGGAATGAATTAATCAGAAAAAAAATATTTACAGTAAGATCCACAACTCCATGTAGAACTGTGTCCCACAAGACTAAGTGAAAAAACTGACCAAACATTAAAACTGAGGACTGCCATGCATCTTTATAAGACTGAACTTCATAATCAACCTGATTTCTCTCTTTCATGAAATTTTCTTTCAAGAGAAGCTCATTTTGTTTTTGAAACGAAGCATGGGAAAAAGCACTTCAAAACAGGTTAGCAAAAGATGAAAACAAAGGCAGACAGTGCTACCAGGATCTTTTCTAAACTATAGATATGACAGGTAGCATTAACAGTCCTGACATCTCTGGAGAAGTTACTGTGTTTTGTTATGCAAGAATAAAAAATACTCTATGATCACCTGGGGCTTTTTTCACTAGTTCTGAGTGAGCCAGATCAAGCATAACTTGGTCCAGATCTCTGAACCAGGTTCCTATGGGACTTCACAAAATCTTGTGCCAATGTAAGGAAAGCAGCAAGGCTGAGGCAGGAAGAGAGCATGGTGGCTTCTTGCAGAAGTGCTGGCTTTGGGGAGCTGCAGTACACCTCCAGTATAAAGAGCATTCCTGGAAAAATTAAAAGCTAATTCCCAGAGAAAGCTCATGCAGACAATACATATTCCCATATGTTCACGGGCAAGGATGCACCCTTCTTTGGGACTGGACTGGGGCAGGGAGTTATTCTCCTAATAAAAGAGAACATGACAGGCACAGAGGACCTTTCCTAATGGACAAAAGGACCCTTTTGAACTGCTTTCTTCTGGGATAAAGGCATCTTCAAACGGGTGGAAATTCAAACAGTGACAGTTACAAAAAGGAAAGTAAGTATTGAAAAGGAGCCATCTTAATGGGACATTACATTTTTCACTAACTGCCAAACCCATTTCCCATGCAGTTCCTCACACTGCTTCCTAAGGGCAGGCTGTGAAGTCTGATGATACAGCAAACCAGTGGGAACTGGGAGAGTTTCAGACTGTGATTCCACCTAAACTTACTGAATCATTGTCCAGCTGCCTAAGTCACTTGACCTCTTTGTGCCTCAGCCCACCAAGTTCAAGATCTGGGCAAGACATGGAAATCAAAAAGAAACAGATGCTGAGTTAAGCTTGTCTGAGTCAGTCTGTCAGAAATAGGTAGCTGGTAGTGAACATCTCTTTTTTTTGTGGATTAAGGTTTATTCTATATGATGCTTTGGACAGAAACAGTATGACCGTCACAGAGAAACGGTAAACACAGTAAAATCCTGGCAAGCTAAGGAAACCCATGGCAAACCATCTATTTAGATGAGTATCATCCATATAGACAGCAGCTGTTTCAGTTCCTATGACCTCTAGTAAACTGAAATGCCGCTTTGTAGTAAATTTGGTTGCTTTAGACAACTTATTTTTGCACTGCTTCCTATGGTTTTCCTAATAGACAAGGTTTTAATTGATTATTTGATACTGCCCTAGTGAATGCATTCATTTTAACTAATCAGTGTGTTCATGCCTTATTTTAAAGTTCTTTCACTCTCCTTCCTTTGCTGTAATAGATGTGTCAGACATGCCCTGACTGATTTAGCTTTGTCTGCCTGTCTAGTCAATGAGAACTGGAAAATTTACATTCACACAGAAACACTGAGTTAATAATGATGAGGTGCTGAAAAAGTTTTGGGCTACATCCAAGCCTATGTTTCTGAAAATGAGACCCAAGGCAAAACTACAAACTCTGAAAAATACAAAATTCAGATTCACTTTTTAACCTTACAAGGGTCTTTGTTTTCATTTCAAAGGAAATTCTGTTCAGTTACGCACATGAAACTTCAACAATTTAAGGATGTAATCTTGTAATTCTTTGTCAGATGAGTCTCCCGTTGAGTCAGTGATTTCAAAGGCACTCTTGCCTGTGTATGAATGGCAGGATATGGTGCAAATTTATGGTCATGGAGAGCTCTGTGTCCTACCTTCACTTTTTTTTTTTTTTTTTCTCTTTATGGGAACATTATGGGAAAAAATCCTGGCCTGAATTCATTCAGCTGGAGCTTTGCCACCAACTTCAACAGAGCCCGAGTTCCCTCATTCTACTTTTCAGTAGACGAAAAATTTGCACTACATCTGAGAACAATATCTGTGAAGTGAGCCTTGAATCAGCATCCAAATACCACCAGAGTGCAGGTGATTAATTTTAAGTTAATATACGATTTCTTTTTTAGGACATGATGAATCAAGGGAGTATGACTTGATGGCACTGGGACAAGAAAGTGCAGGTTGCAGGAAAGACCTTGTAGTACAGTGACTCTAGCTTTTGACAAGCAGACTACCTATGGCAAATGTGATAATCTACTTATTCTCACAGCCTCCTTTTTAGTACCAACTCTCTTAATAAAAAGCACCGGTTAGGATAGAATAATAGAATAGCTTTTCCCTAAGTCATGTACAAAGTATGATCTATAGCAGAGCTGGGGCCATAAAATAGAGATGTGATATCATTGCCTTGACATTATCTCCCTTGCTACCCTTGAACTCTGGAGACTTAATGGCCTTCAAATAAATGTTATTTAAACAAACCCCTTTTCAAATGATCTCGTGGAACCTATTTAATCATTACCAGGAACAAGTGATCATTGCTAAGAACTAGATTTTCCTGGCTCCTCTAGCAATAGTCAGTATGCTCAATTCCTGAGGATCAGAAGTTGGTTTAAAAACTTTTTGAGTGCAATTACTTTTTTTAAAGCAAATTGGAAATGATGCTGCAGGTTAACCAGTTTCCAATCACTGCTTTATTATCAGCAACATTCTGCAAACTTCTGTGTATATACTGTCCACATATATATATACACATATGTCCATATGTATCTTCTTAGCCCTATATTTCATAATTTTGTTGTGCACTAGGGCCAACAAGAGTATAACTTAATTCAGGGTTGGGGCCAAATTCAGCAATGGCTAATCATCATGCTTCTTATCCTGGAAATAAGATTCCCTATTCTTTAACCAAATATGCAATTAGTCATAGTGGTTACTGTAAAAACACAATAAATCTGACAAGACACATCTGCTTAGAGAGAAGAAAAACCCAAACAACTGGAAGTACTTTCTTTCTGGTACAATTTCACTAATGTAGCAGCAGCAAGAGTTCTCTGAGCAGAAGTTAACTCTCCGAGCCCATCAATGGAGTGCAGTGGCAGGTATATATGCATGCTGTGCATCAACCCTTTGACAAGTATAACGATAGTTTCCAACTATTCTTATTTTTCCACAGAGTGTGCTTTAACCTGTTTTGGTTTTACATCCTATGCCATCACTCACCTGAATGGGTAGCTGTGGCTCTTAAACACTGGCATTTATGTGTGAGATGTAGTAAACTGGGAAGTTAGATGGATCATTGTAGACAAAAAGGAAAAAAAGGAAAAAAAAAAAAAAGCTGTTATCTAACAAAATCCAGTGCTCCATATGCTGTCTCGCAGGTGTCCCTTTATGTTCTTGAGCTGAGTGCTTAATGGTTCTACTTTTTGCATAAGCATTGACAGATTTTCTTTACCTGTTTATATCGTCATGTCCACCACTCCACACAACTATTTCCTGCCAGTTATTTGCTCCTCATGCCAGCTGAATGAGACCTTGTCCTTGCTGTCTATCACTGCAAGGTATGAACTTTCCCCTCATCCTGAAATATTTTTTCAAAAAGCTGACCTGTTTTGTGAGACGAGGTGCTCATCTGTCTTGGCATGTAAATCCAATGTCACGGATGTTTAAGGGCAGAGGAATAACCTCAGTTCCACAGGGCAAAGCCAGCTTTCTCCTCACTACAAATTACTTTGCCTAGAGATACGGAGGTTTATTTTACAGATGGAAAGCCTCAGCGCAAGTTGTGCCTTGTTGTAGTTCTGTTCTTCTAACACTAGTTGGGGCTCACTGCAAACAGAAAAACTTCGGTCCTTCCCAGTTGGCTTTAGGCAGCACTTTCTTCGCGGAGAGTTCGGCTCAGTGACATTACTATACTCATTAGGTCTTTCTTGCTTTTATAGTAATGAATTAGAGACACTGCATCTCCGATTACCATGGCAGTATCTACACTTCTGGAATGCCTTTCATTTGAGGAGCTCGAAGGCTCTGTGCACCTCCACCAAAGAGCAAACACAGCAGCTAGCTAATTATTACCACTCGGCATTACAGGTATGGAAAACTAAAGTGCACTTAAATTAAGCAACTGTCTCAAGGGCACAAAATATGACTATTGCAGATTTCTGCATAGGACCTTGATCCTTTATCCTTCATTTTACAACTGAAGGATTTCTCATTTTAAAAGGTGCCCAAATCTGTGCTTGATTATAAGCATGGAATACTATACACTGAGCTATCATCTGAAATGTATTTGTTTTATTAATATATCTGTTGCTTTACACACAGAGAGTTGGCTTTGCCAGCCCTAAAGAGGAAACCTAAAATAGAATAAACTGCAATATCTAAGGTCTGGGCAAACTTTCAGTCTTAATCCTAAATAGCCCTAAATCCATTCTTAGTAAGATATGAATCATCATGTTTATAGTCAGAGCTACAAAGATAAAACTCAACCCAGTCTGTAAAAACAATTCTGTATTAAAATGCGAAACTACATTTCCTCCTCAAGTCCTAAAACCTGATACCTGATACTAAAAAATATCACCAGCTTACTAGTGATGCCAATTCTATTCAGACAGGAAAACCTGTCACAAGACTGGTCTCCATTTTCTCCTCTCTCAAAAATTTGCCTTTCATGGTCAAAAGAATTCAAGACACAGAACAGATTTTCTTCCATATTAATTTTTTTTTCAGGTTTGCTTGTTATGTCCCCTACTTATAACGCCTGTTCCTCTGCTACAACTGATAAACAATGTCTTTTATTGCTATAGGCAGCAGGTCCAGGCTAATACAATAGCAGGCAAGACTTGGCGGGACTGCAAAGTGCAGGTGTTTGGAGTATTGTGGTCATCCAAACCAGATGCTGAGGAGATGGAGCACCTGTTTCCCTTCTTTTCTGCACTGGAGAATACAGACTGTGCAGGCTACGGAACACAGTCTGAACTTAATAGTGTTGTTGCTGTTTTCCCTTGACAGGGTAACAGAGATGTACCATCTACTTGTGAGCACTCCTGTGAGTGCTCATGCACATATGCTGGATCGTTTTTTTTTTTTTTAAGAGCACCAGAAGGGAGCCAGAGACAGGTTTGTAACTTTGTTTCTTTCCAGATTATTTTATTTATAATTAGCCATGTCTCAGCATAAAAAGATGATGAATTTTATTGCCCAGACAGCAATAAAGTTAAAACAAACCCTCTCATATTAATGTACATTTTATTTTTATTTTTACAGGTTCTACAAATGTCTCTTTTGGACAGAAAATGCAGTTACGGAACTGTGCTCAGGATTGCTGACTCACTGCTACTGCCTCTGCAGGCAGTGGAAGGCCTTCCAACAAGGAGAAAGAAGTCAGGATCCTACCAATTCTGAAAGGTGGGAGTTATCCTACAACATATGTCCCAAAATGCTGTTCTTAAAAGTGTTCTCCTTCCTCTGTCGGAGAGTCCCCAAGAGCTGCTTGGCGGCAGTGTTTTCAGGCAAAAGCTGAGCTGGCAACCACCAGGCTCCAGCTCATCAATGCAATGAGCCAGGGCACTCTCTAACATCAGCCAAAGTTCCTGTATCCCCTTCCTTCCTCCTGTTCCCCAAAAGTATCCTGATAGGGAAGAGCAAGCTTTACGTTTCACTCGTGTGTGCTGCTGCGTCCAGATGACCAAAAACTCGTGCAGGAAGGACTAACCTCTTCAGAGGCAGAATAACCGTGTCATTAAGAAAGGCACAGCCCTTGTCTGTGCTGTGCTGGGGACTGCCATCATTCTTTAAATGAAGAAACAGAGCAGTTTTGAAACTCATGTAGAATGTAAAAATGCTGACAGTTTTATAGTGACTTTTTTTTCTTTTAGTTTAAAAGAATGTAGATGTTTAGCAACATTTTCCAGTTTCTGATAGTGCTAGTCACAAATTATTTGCATTGAGAAAAAAAGTAACTATTTGGAAAAAAATGCTAGAAAAGAAAAAACTAAAAGCTTTAAGAAACTGTGGCCATGTCAGTTTTAAGAACTAGAACTATAGTTTCTCAGATTTACTGCTTATTTAAAATGCTACTTACTACTTACTTATAAAATAAAATAAAATAGAATAAAACAAAACAAAACAAAAAACAGAATCACTTCAGTTATACCACAAAATATTCATGCTAAGGTCTGACTTCTACAGGAGAAAAATACTCATGATGATATGGTAATATCACAGTAAGATGAAAACACCTTGTTTTCACTATGATTTTACCTCAATATGGTTCACAGTCACTAGTTATCTCTAGGTAATTGATGCAACCACTTCTAAGCGGTAAAGATGATTGTGCAAATACTGCCTTCTCTGGCTTTTCTTTCCCCCTCTCCCATGCAGCATACATGCTCACAAACATACACAGACAAGTAAATATGCAGACAAGGCTCCTACTGGGAACAAGAGCCACTCCAGCTCTTCATCAGCTAAAGCATCTCATCTGATGCTTTAATTTCACAAATATTGGACTAACAGCATCTGTGCAAGACACAGAAGCAACAACTTACATCACTAGATGTGTGCCCCCTCCAGAAAAGCTGAAACTGCTCCTGAGTTCCTCAGTCACTAGGCAAAGCCACAGTAAGGCCCCAATTAATTGGAGTAAATTGGGATATTTTCCTTGGTTCTTGCAATTCCCTGCGCAAAAAGGCTTTTTCATGAGAGCTCCTCATTACTATCAGTTGGCATTTTTTGAACTCACCTACTCCAGGAACATGCCCAGCGTTGAGCTTTTTCTGTTATGTTCTTCAGTTCAGCAGTAAGCTTTTTCTGTATGTCTGCATATATAAACCACATCTGAGCTAAAACTAGCAGTATTCAATCCCCACCACCTCTCTCCCCTTGTTAAACAGACAGTGGTAATGAGCCAGAAACTATATTTTGAATCAGGAAAAAAAAGGAAAAAGAAAATTTTGGCAAATAGTCTCATATTTCTGTAGGGATTCAAGATTAGGATTAGAAAAAAGGTTACAAAGAAGCTATTTACTCTGGAATCCCATTAAACAAGAGAGAGGAAAATCACCCAAACTGGGAGACAGGCAAAAGAATGGCAACCTGGAAGACAGATACGCAGGGTAGACTTCAAGGTCTACAAAAGATTGGTTGTCTCTTTTGGAGTTTACACTCTCATTGTCTAATTAGACTAATAGGGGTAGAATGGAACTAGGGGAGATTAGAATTCATGATAAACAAGGCATCTTTTATTTGATATTATTGGAACTGGTTTCACTTATCTTCAGAAATCTTTCTTTTTGTGCTCCTTAATTTGTCCTTGAAGTCCTGTATCTAATCATTAGTTGAGCAACCAATAATCCTTTCCCAGCCCCTCCACCCCTTTTTATGACCAACTTTAATCTTTCAACTCAGTGAAAAACATGTTTCCCCTATCATAACTAGTTTAACAAAAATTCCCTTTCAAGTTTAGATTGCACAGATACAATGGCTTTCCTGCAGCTTCATGCTGGAGAAAGGAATTTACATTAGAAAAAAAAAGAGGGAGAGATTTATGATAGCATTGTATTTCCATTTGAATATGGAGAGTTAATAACATGCATATGTTTTTTTTATTATTATTATTTTAAGGTTTAAGCTATGCCATAGGCAAAAGGAAACCTGGAAACTGTGGGACTGGCAGGGCTCAATGAATAACCTAATCTGGATTTCATTCACAAACAGCAGCTCACACACAGGGAAAGGGCTGGTGTGTTTCGCCAAATCGGAACTGGAGTAAGTGCCAGGATTTCCTGATTTGTTTACATTTCTCAAAAAACGTTTTTTCCCTGGATGAGGCTAGAATTAGACTTCCTTTTCCACTTTTGGCCCTTTCCAAAGTATTCTTGCTTGACATATTCTCTCCTTTTCCCTGTATTCTCCTTTGTTCCAGTCTCAGCTGGCTCTTTTGTCTTGGAAAACAGAAAAGGCAGTGAAAGATGTCAGACTATGATAATAATGATAATGTAGCCAGGTTTGCATGACAGCAAAACAATGCCTCAGGCTTTTCCAGCACACTTGGATCCACCGTTCTTTTTTACAAATATTCTGAGGGGAGAGAGTGTGATGTCTCTGGTGCCGCGTGCTATATCTAAGTGACACTTATACAAGTGTATAAGTGTTATAAGGTAAAAGAGATGAAAAATCAAAATGAAACCAGCTTGCTCTGTTGATGAAGCCCACCAGTTAATCAGAAATTGGAGACAATCCGTTGCACGACTAAATCACCTTTTCATCAACTGACTGGGCCCTCCAAGCCACTGAAAATATCATTTCCCTCCTAGTCATTTTTCACTTTCACTAACTTTACTGTACTTTAGCCATTGTCTGCAACCTCCGCGCAACGCAACGATTGCAGAAACTTGTTTTGGAGACCTTCTGGGTGCCTTTGTTTATAGCCCTTTGATCATCCCACAGAAAGAAAAACACTGTAGCTTGGACCTAAGCCACTGTTTTCTTAACAGGACAAGAAAGGCAGCTTGCAATCAGTCTTTGAGTAAAAGGGACTTCACGAAGTTATTGGAAGACTAGCAGAGATAGAGCATCTTGCTGAATAACTGGGAGGCTTTAAGTCCCCCGACCTATCCACTCAGCCCTTGCAGCCTGGTAGCCAGTGTTGCAGAGCTACAGCAAAGCGAAGCTATTGCCATGTCAGCTCCTTTTTGCCTCAGCACCTTGACTATTGCAAGCAGGCATGGAGAGCCCCTTGAGAGCCTTAGGCTTTAACTGCACAAGGCAGCCAGGAGGGGCTGGCTGGGCAGGGAGACGCAGTGTGCAAGCGAGTGTTCAAAGCAAGGAGAGGCCGGGCTGCAAGACTGAATCGCTGCATTTCAAACGAATGTTGTCAGCCAGATTTTTAGCTGACCTTGCTTCACTGACACGATGCTGATTTACGCCAGCTGATGAATATGCGTCGGTAAGAACAGAAGAGAGTGATGGGGCAGATGAGAAGTTACTTGAAAAGGAAAAGGAAGCAAAGGAGAGAAAGATGGAGATAAAAGAGGGAAGGAATGACAGACATGAATGATTGTGGGATTCAGGAAACATGAGTTGCAATGTAAGGTTGTGGGAAAATGATTAGAAGAGTTTGCATGAAGCAGAACACCAATTTTGCAATTTCTGCAACACCTTTTTTAAGATCCTAAACTGAGATATTATGCAGAATTTGCGTGGCTGGATATCCGGAACAAGTCTAAGCAAAGGGCGAAGGTGATCAGTCATCTCTATTTGCTAGTGCTATGGGCTAGTTTCATGGGTGGTCATTGGAATACATGTCTACTTGGTCATTCTGGTCTTCACTTTTAAGTATTTGTATCAAATTTAATTGCTTACATTGTATAAAACAACCATTTTTAGCACATTAATTGATATGGGGCTATATGGATCAGAAATTGCTGCTCCACTGGTGTGTGATGGAGGGGTGTGAGAGACAGATGGGGAAAAACTTCATGAAATCAAGTGATGAACTTACCACAAGAGGAGCAAGCTGATCCAAGGGACAGTAGGGGATATTTTTGTACATGATCACACTACCCACTTTCTTTCACTTTAGGAAATCTGCAGAAAAAGAAAAGGTCGAAAGCTCTTCCGCTTACCGATAGATTTGCCTGATTTCAGTGGGGCTGCTCATGTGAGTAAGGTGAGCAGGAAATAGACTCATGTCAGCAGGCAGTCTCTGCTAGAAACTCACACCCATCATTTCTGCTTCATCAGTTGCCTGAGACTGCAGTTTCACTATTAGGTTTTGGTGGTTCATTTTTAGATTTCCAGTCACAGCTTGCATGACAACAGCCAGTAGCCTACGTCTGACCAGTTACTGCTATTTAACTTGATGAGAACCATCAAGAAAGTACTCTTCCAGGAGAAAGGATATATGAAGAGACAAGTATATTTCTGCTGCTTTCAGATAATTATAATTCATGGCTTGTGTCAGTCAGGGTTCAGTTCTCACTGACAAATACGTCAGTAAGAGATTCTTACTTTAAGTAAACTCTTCTCTCTCTTTCTTTCTTTCTTTCTTTCTTTCTTTCTTTCTTTCTTTCTTTCTTTCTTTCTTTCTTTTTCTTTTTTGCATTGCTGATAGCTAATACAGATAAAACCACAAATCTGAAGAGTATAGACTTCACCAAATGTTAGTCCTCCAACATTTGGAATAACTCAGTACTTGATGGTAATTGATGTTTAACTTGGACATTCATTTTCCCTTTTCTTACAGCCCCAAATATACTTTTGTTTTCATTTTTCTTACCACTCCTTATGTAGCACTGATCACTGGACTAATTGAGCATAGCCATAATTTGCTAAAGCAAGATTTTCTAAAGTTGTTTTCCATGTCTCTGCATTGTGAACCCAATAAACAGAAGCTGAAGACTACAGATGAGGCCCAAAGCAGCTGTTTTTCTCTCTCTGCCCAAGTGCATAAGTGATGATCCCTGTGCCATTCTGTTGTAGCCCTTTCACTCCAGACCTGAACTTCAGAACACACTGAGAATATCAGCAGTTCACACAGCAAGGGACACATTAGCAATGCCATGGGATTACCTGCCTCAGGCACTCCTTTTCCCCTGGCAGCAGGACACCTCTGGAAACTCATGAATTCCATCAGGTGGAAAAACATGGTGTGAAAGACACAGTATAGGCTGATACTGATGATCTCTGTCCTCTGTATGAACAAGATGTTGCCTTTAGATAACCAGGCCTGTAATAAAGGCTGTGGGTTCATGGGGCAGTGGCAATCAGGCAAAAAGAGCTGAACATTCCTGGGCAGGGTAAAAAAGAAAGCAATTCTGTGTATCGGCTTCACATTTCCTGTAGAGATCTGCCAAAAACTGTGATTCTGAATCCAGAAAACCCCTTCAAGTTCGAACTAAATCCATACTTGAAAGCACAAGTTAAATTTTACTGTCCTCAGAGTGCAATATAGGAAACATGCCTAACTAAGAAGAAATCTCAAGGTTCCTCACAAAGATAGGGAATTCCCTTTCTGATACAGTGACAAGACATATTTCTTTTAATTGTGAATTCTATTTGAAATGCAACATCTTCAAGAGCATTAGCAACAATACCTGAACAGGATCCAAGGCATGGTTTTTCTCTTTCTCTTGATTGGATTAATACTTTTTTTGTTGTAAGCATGCAGAGTTTAAGTAAATTGACCATATTTTTACAGCAAGACTCCTTCCGCCACACCCTTAGGTTTCTCCCTGTCCTTTTGTGATCACATTAAAATCAGCACACATCCATGACAGAGGCGGAATGGGGATTTTTTTCAAAATTCCACCTAATTTTTTTTTTTAATTGAATGACCATGGTGGGGACAACCAAGTCCATGTAACCCAGTCATCTTTCCTTGACATTAGCCAACTTGAGGTTGCCTAAGGAAAGTACATAAGAAGCAAGGGAAATTCAAATGACCCTCCTTTGGCAAGGCCATACGACTGCTGACAATCAGCAGTTCAGAGAATTTTTGAGCCAGAGGTTGCATCTGGGCTATTGTTTTTAATGTTCATCAATAGACCTATTCTTTGTAAAATTCTCTATTCCTATTTTGAATCCATTTATATCTCTTGGTTTCCACAACATCCTGTGGCAATGAATTCATTATGCTTTGGGTGAAAAAAAATTGCTTAGTTCATTTTGGCTTTAAACACAGTGTCTGATAATTTCATTTAATGTTCCATCCTGCATGGCAAGAAATAGTGAATATCATCTTCCCTAAATCACCCGATAGAGTAGATTTGTTATTTAGTCCTTTTTTCAGAAACTGAAGAATTTTAATTGCTTTGCTTGTTCCATACCTCTTGTCATCTTTACCAGCATTTTGTCTGCATCTGCTCTGCTGCTATTATAGTTTCTTAGAGATGAGGTGGCCAGAATTGTTGTGGAGTGTGACGAGGTGACCAGAACTGTCTTGGAAATAGTCTTGGAACATCTATGCACAATAATGTCAAATCACGTGTTTTTACTATGCATTTCATCAAATGGCAAAACTTCTTCTTAAGACGCAGTTGCTGGAACTAACCAATGAAAAAAAAGTAAAATCTGAAGTGGAGCTTTTGATCTGTTTCTAAAGTATATCACTTTTAAGACTATCTCTGGGCTTTGCTTCTGTTCTGTTGATTTTATTAGGGAGCCAGATTCATGATTTGGGGGGTTAGCAATACTTTGCACATGAACTTTCCAGCACTGTCTTAGGTTTCTAGCTCCTCTCTCTGTCTCACACTTATGGCAAGATGATATTCAATTGAAATCAATCATAAATAAAATATATCCCATTTTTTGGTGTTATGCCATGTTAGTCTTTGAGGGAAGCTCTCTTATTTACAATTTTATATCATGTTCAGGTTTTTGATCTGAGCCCAACCCATTCAAAGATAAAGACATCAATTAATTAAACAGTTGTTCAAATCAGAAATCTGACACCCATATGGTGTCAGATTAGTGCCTGAAAGCAGTTAACTGCCAAGAGAAGCACATGCATCTGTTGCAAGAGATTAAAATGAAGTATCTATTAATTACTATGAGTTTCTCGATTGACTTTAAAATTATATTGCTGACCTGATTCATTTTGTGTTCATCTTTAATGTCATCACTTGTAAATAAAGATTCGTTTCAAAAACATCAAATTCCAAGTGAATACTGAGTAACATCTAAAAACAAGCAAAGGAAACTGGACAGTAAAGAGATGCAACAAAGCATGTGCTATGTTTTTTCCAGTGCTAGGAACTATATAAAACCAGATGTATGCCGAATAGATATAACAATGAGTAATAAAGAGTATCTCACAATCATAGGATGCATGACACAATAATGAATTGTATATTACATGCTTAAAAAACACAATTAAAACTGTCCATTTCTTTCCAGTGGAAGTTCATTGGCAAAATTGGGACATAACAAAAATTCCCCTTCAGGTCTTTCATGCTATTTTCCTGTTTTCCTGCACTCATGAATAAGAAAAAGTGCAGATGTTACAAGCACATACACTGTCTCCCTCTGTATCCAAGGAAATAATTGTTTTAAAATACACAGCTATCCGGTTATCACTGGCTTATTTTTAACATCCTAAAGTCAGAAATCCATCTGCTTTGATTACGTGGGATCACAAGTTAGATGTGTCTGTCTTAATCAGGCCTTTTGATGCAGAAGGAAGTATTCTGGCTAACTCAGATGGGCCTTTCTTTCTTCTGAACCAATGACTTGAGATTATTTTTATGAGGATATATATTCCTTTTCTTTAGGCATGCAACAGGAAACCAGGCAGGATGGGGATGGGGAAAGATTCTACAGTAGAAACTCCACAGCAAGGAGAGAAAGAGAGTATGTGCACATATGCCTTTTAGGAAGAATGCTCCTCGTTTGAATATATATCGTTGCTCAGGCATTCACAAAAGAAAAATGTTAGTTTCTGCAATTGCCCTTTTACTTTCAGTTCCCAGGGAATGCTACACTGCTGCTAATTTATTCCAACGAAATGCCAAATAAACACTGGATCATGGTGATCATTAAAGACCTCAGAGAACTGGTGATGCACAAATCCAGCACGGGCAAAGTACACAGGTAACTTCATCCCAAGCCATTACAGATGAGCTTACAGACAGTAGGTTACACCTTGACTCTCCTCAGAAGCTCTTGGAGAGCCAACACAAATCCCGGAGAACCGGGACAAATGCTTCAGCTGTGAAATGCCATGAGCTGAGGGGACCTCGTCCTACACAAGCCCCAGTGGTACGGGATCTCCATGCAGGCCAACAGAGCACCCACTGCCCCAATCCTGCCCCTGGGGGAAAGCAGCTGGAGTGACTGTGACCAAGCTCGTGTCAGGCAGCTGCAGCTGGGCCATGGCCCCAGGCCAGGAAGCCCCAGCTGAGGAAAGTGCAGAGCACACCTAGCTTTTCTAATCGCAATGCTAGCGGAGTGTATCCTTCTGCACACAAAATCCTTCTCCTTTGTGCCCAGGACTCAGTCTACATACTTCTCATCAAAGCTGCCTGCTTTTTACCTGCTGTATCACAGGATAAAATGTGTAGGAAAGCTTATTTGGAGGTTATCAGCAAGCTGACTAATTTAGAAGCTTTATCTCCTTCTCAGTAGTCCTTGTGGAGGTCTTCTGCACATGCTATATAAGAAAGTTAATAAACAGCTGCATGTAATGCTCTGTCTCTGGAACAAAACTATAGCTATCTATTCACTTTGTTAGAAAAAAAAACAGGAACTAAGCTACTTAATGCCAATGAATTTCTCCACTTTTAGCATAGGCAGATCAATAAATCTTCAAAAGAGTGATATCAAAGACTAGCAACAAATCTAAAGAACTCTGTAGACATTTTAGTCTCCTCAACACAGATAATGATTGATGGCACCTTTGTCTAACAGCCAGACTCATAAGCTAAATCAACAGATTTAAGGAAATTAATATTTCAAGGGAATAACTATCCTGCCACAAGATTCCCATTGGCTTTTCTCCAAAAGGGAAACTGAAACAGACAGCAAGATTATCAGGAACATAATTTTAAAGTCTCTTTTGGGGAGGAAGTGTTTGGTTCAAGTCAAAGTTTTCTGCTTTGTCAATGATTTTTTTTTTGTTATTTTTCCCCAATTTCATTTTCTACTTTTCCTTCACATTTTATACCTTAATAAAAGCCATGACTTTTCTTATATAGGGAAGTAGACCCTCCAAATAAGAGATGTTGCAGGTGTAACATTCAGGAGAGTTACCCCAAATGCTTCCACATGCTGTTTTGTCTCGACTAGCTTCAGGTAACCCTGCAGGTAAGCCCTGAGAAATACAGTGGCTCTATTTTACTCCAGGTAAAATATTTCTGTATACTTCCTCCCTCTGTTGTCGTATGTGGTCCCATTTCTTTCAGAGGATCGCTATTTTTTAGGCATATGTGATGTAATTCTGCAAGTTTGGAGGAATGCAACTGATTAAAGACATGAGATATTCCAAGATTTTTATATTACTGGAGTTACAAAAATGCGAAGCATTCATATTACCTTGCTGTGAATTTGTTCAGAGCTTCAGATATTCTAACTGATGTCAAACACTACCAAATTTCTGAGTTTCAGTGCTCTAACAGAAATCATCATCATGTGCTTCCAGGACTGTGTCACTTGAGCTGAGGAATGAAAGAAAAAAACACAGAAATGATGCACTGGTTAAGACATGCCAATATCAGACCTAACTTAAGAAATCAAAAAAAAAAAAAAAAAAAAAAAAAAAAAAAAAAAAAAGCAATGAAAGATTTAACCACTTTCATTCATCAATGCCTCTCTACTGTTACCTGAACTTTTCTGTTTCTCTGTTAAAAAATGAAAAAATTACTCTGATTATAGCACTTGTTATGTGATGCCAAGAATAATTATTATTATGTTGATGTTTAAAGTGAGTTCGATCACTTACAGTTGCAAATGCTGTTGCTGTCTTATGAATTATAGCCCCCCACCACAGGCAGGCAGAAGCTCGAGGAAGGATGTAAGTATTAAAACTGGTCCACCAACATGACAAAAGTGTCAGGATGAGCTATTTGTGTGTCTGATGGCTTCCCAACCCCACAACCAGCCATCTCACTCCAACACTTCTCAAAAAGCTATCTGTTGGTGACAGGTCCTCTAAATACACATACCATAGATGACTGAAACTGAGTAAAAAAATGCAAATCCAGTCCCTGAATGGTAAATGGTTCTTTCCTCATGGGCTGGCCTCGTGCAGACTGAGCCTATAAATGTCCCACTTACTCCCTTGTGCCAGGTTTTAATATAACCTTACTTTACAAGGGTCAATATCTTTACTGTAGTAAAAATAAAATTTTGAAATAATGCTTACTTGCAGGTTTAGGGGGATAGCATATGTGTGCTATAACCTCAATACGTTACATATATTTTTATCTTGATAATATTAGAATCACACGTCAAGAAATCTAGCCAGGAGTGACCAAGCATCTCAAGATCCATTCTCATATATGTATCGATATCCTGCAAAAATATTGACAGCTTGCAGAATAAGAGAGAAGCTGTTTTTAAAGGCTGGATGGCTGTTTATAAACACATACATTAAAAGATAAAAATTACCAACACAAAGCATCACAAAATCACAGAATCACAGCACTTTACCATCTTTGCTGAACTTATTTACAAAGTTCAGTGGAGATAAGCAGATTCAGCAAGACTGAGTTTTAAATCCACTTCTATTGGAGTTCACAGAAAATTAGATCATATTATAAAGGGGGAGAAAAAGCTAAGTTTAACCTTCACTTTACCACTTTGAGTGACACAGGCTTCTTTTCTATAGCCTGCCTGTGCTTCAGGCTCCCTGTAGCTACCAACCTTTCAGATTCCTTGCTATGAAGCAGGAAGCAACCATACACAGAAGCACCCTCAAAGCCAGAGTAGCTCTGTCCTTCTCTTGACTTGGGGTTTTCCTACACATATTTGGGTTTGTATTTTCTGTCTTTATGTATACTTTTTTAATGCACTTCATAGACTCCCAACTCTATAGCTAGGATAAGCATCAGATTTCGAGAGCTATGCTGAGCTTTTGGCAGCTTAAATGGGGCTCTCATACACAGCTTGCTGCAAGCCTGCAGTGAAGAGATATTGCTATAAAAATTATTCCCTGCTGTAGAAAGAAGTATGTCAGTTGGAATTAAAGTTTACATCTATGCAATGTACTGAAATCAAAAATGACTTGCATTCTCTTGGTTACTGCAAAATTTTGTCAGGTTTATCCAAATCCAGAATAACTCTTGTTTAAGTTACTGGAAAGATTAAACAATATATTTGAATGGATCCTGAAAGAGTAGTAAGCTCGAGATCTTATAACCATGCGTAAGTAAACAAGCTGAATTTCCCCTTCAAGATCATGAAGACTGAGGAAGGTTAGCTCGAAGCCCTGGACCCTGTGCAGATGCAAGAAAAGAGAAAGTCAACAGTGCAAAAAGCTAACAATTTAAATGAAATTAAGGAAAGAACTAATATTTCCATGTTATAGCAGTATTGAAAGACTAGGAATTCTATGCCTATTGCCTACTGTAAGAGATTATTTTATTTTTTAAGAGATTTTTATTTTTATTTATCTCTCCACTGATTTCAAAAAGGCCAGTGTCTGAAAATCCTGGACAATGGATACATAAATTGCTCATCCCTCCTTTATGCAACTTGCCAAAGCAACAGCAACAATTTAGGCTCAGAATCTCTAGCAAATAATCCTAGCAAAGTAGCATCCAATCCAGCTTTGGCTCAGAAAACAAAATCAAACAAATGAAGGAGTGGTTTCAGAGTGAGGACTGCATCTGTGTGAACTCTACTTACTTGTGGGTTTGCCCATGTATTTCTTCTTCGTTTGTTTTCCAAATTCTGATACTCAAATCAGTTGGAAAAACTGCGTGTCAATGACTTATTTAGGAGGATGAGACTAGGTACGTTTAAACTGAGTTTCTTTTAATCATTTTCCATGCGTTTCTTAATTGACTTGTTTTCTTTTTTTTTTTTTCTGGCTTTGTTCTCCAACACTGATTCACTCATTTCCTGAAGTTTCACTTCACCTTGTCTGGTTTTTCCGTCTGCAGCATGTTGTTATACACATTTGGTGATGTGAATTACCTTAAAATAATCTGTACCATAATTACTGACTTCAGACTTGTTTGTGTCTATAGGGAGATGTCCACGACAAAACAAAACAACAACAAAGAGGGAAAACTACCAGGTTCTTCCATATTTGGACAGCCCAGATGTTATTTACAGCATTGTTTATGAAGCTTTTTCTTTGCCTTGCTGGCTTTGATCCACACACGTTGTCAGTTCTGAGCACACACGTCCTGTCACATGGTGACTGTGTGCCCCTGACAAGTAAACATGCAGGAATGCAATTTATAAAGGCAGACTAGAGCAGCAATTAAGGAAAAAAAAAAAAAAAAAAAAAAGAACTACAAACAAGACAAAGGAAATTATGCAGGAAGATGAGCTAAATCTGGTCAGAATACAGGATACCGAGGCAACTGCGTTGCATGTCATTTATGCTTTAGTCACTAGTAAGTGTCAACATTAGTACGTGATGTCTGCACTCATGAAACTTTTATCGCTAGTCTCTGAGGATTGCTCAGAGGGACTTGTTGCTGCAGAATCCCTGAGTGTGCAATCTTTAAAGGGTGATGCAGTTCATTATCACATTTGGCATTTATTCGGAGTGATGGAGCTCTTCAGGCACGTTTGGCACAATGTACAGACAGAGGATTGTAAAAACTCCTTCTCCTATAAAGTTGAAGAGGGAAATGTTTCCAGTAAGGCTTCATAGAATATGTAGGAAGAGGGAAATATCTGACATACGTTCTCTTGTCAAAGCAAAGTAAGGTTCACAAAACATTCAGTGAATGTTTCAGGCCATAAAATTCAGTCACGCAAATGTCTGGGTGATAGCAGTGAAACCTTATGTACCCAGACTCATGGACCCTGGGAAGAGAGTATGGCTATAGCTTAGCTCTGCATTCACAAACAAACAAACCCCAGGCAAATAGTGGGATTTGGCAAATTCATTCAAAGGGATTGTGGGCTGAGTAGCTGAGTCTGGAGTCTGCATTTAAAGGAGTTCGCTGTGTTTCAGTGTGTGCCCATTGCCTCCTGCCATTCACATACTTTCTGTAATGGCATCGTGGCTTCTCGACGTGCATATTCAAGACAGTAAACCAGCATGTGGTTTATGCGATCACTTGGAAAGACTTGTCTGAAGGATTGCTTGTCTTACATTTAGCTCACCCACTGACAATACCTTCCACTGGGAATTCTTTGCTAATATTTAAGACTGCTCTGGCTTGTGTTTGTATTTACTTGTATTTACAACCAGCTGTTGAGTAAGTGTCTGAAAGTAAGGACACATCTGGAGATCTGGGTCCAGGTCTGGGCTAACCAGCACACAAAAAACAAGGCCACGAAGATGACTGAGGGGCTGGAGCATCTTCCATGCAATGAGAGGATGAAAACTGGGACTGTTTACCCTGGAAAAGAGAAGACTCAAGGCATCTGATCAATGAGTAGATACCTGATGGGAGGGAGCAAAGAGAAAGAACATGGAATCAATCTCTTCCCAGTGGTATCCAGGGGATGGACAAGGGGCAATGGACACAAACTGAAGCAAGAGGAGCGCCTTTTAAATGCGAAGAGAAAGTTTTTATTACTGTGTGGGTGGTTGAACACTTGAACAGTGAACCATGAGTTTGGTTTGAAAATTGAAAGAAGAGTTACCTTGCAGTTGTTTTCAATTGATTCATGAATGACACCAGGGATGAGATGGGCTTTTCCTCCCCGCTAGTAGTTAGTGTCTTTGGTCCTAGTCCCTCCAACAGTGACAGCAGCACATGCCAGTCTAGATTCAGAAGGCTGTGGCAAAGCCAAAGCAAAATCACAAGCCATGGCTGTTTTACTGCCTCAGGCTAGTCCAGAACCAGTTCTGACCCCTCACATATGTGAAAATAGGATCCAGAGTCTTAGGGGCCAGCATAGTCTAAAGAAGATTGTGATAAATGAATCTCATGTTGCTAGAGAATGATACCTTAAGAAAGAGTTACAATACGTATGTTTTAATTTCTTAATTTTTTTAACGTTCACCTTCCCCACCACTTTTCATCTCATTCTTTGCCCTCTTTTCCATTTAAGGCAGAAGAAACAGCTACTGAGGACACGGTCAGCAAAGTTTTTTCCATCTTCCTTCAGAAGACTGATTTATTTGTGTGTTAATATTCTTATCCGCATACAAAAATGTGCACCATATAAATAGTTTTATAAGAGAAAATCAGCCAACTGGAAATCCTTCCTTTATTTTAAAGATAATAGCTCTATTTGTTTACTGCTTCTGCTGTTGACTTTTTCCAAGCAGAACAGCAAATCTGCTCTTGGTTAGAGCCATGCAAACTTTCTGTAGTCAGGAGGTTTAGGCCTGAGTTCAGAACCTATCGCAGGGTATCTTTCAGTGGCAAAATATGTTGCCGGTTTCAGTGAAGCTGCTCACAATTAACTTTTCTGGACTCAGAGATCAAAGTAACACGGCCTCTCACGAAGAGCCTCAAGGTTAGATTCAGATGGCTTGATTTCCACCTAAGCTCCTGTGCTTGCTCAGCAGGACGAGTTCGCTGCAGCCCAAGGGTCATCCAAGGAGGATGGAGCAGGTAGGAAACTCTGGCTGCAAGGGCCCCATGGAACGTGTGAGCATCCCTCAGACACAGACACAGCCCAGCTACTACTGTGCGATCAAACCTCGTTTTGATTCAGCTGGACGGTCAAGGGGATTTTTTTTTCCAGTAAGAGATATTTATAAAAGTAACTTCCTTAAACATGATTTCTTTTCAGAAATGTGTTACTTTTTCCACATGTTTCTAAAGTAGGGTAGAGAAGAGGTGCAGAGAGATCAGCAACAGCAAGTTTTTTTTCATTTAATGACATTGACAACTAACCATTAATACATGAAATGTAGTGAAACCATCACTACCAGTTTTTTGTGCTGATTTTTTTTTCAGTGGTTTAAAGGAAATGCTCCAAAAATCCATAAATGGGTTGCAACAGGATGCACACTAAAAACAACACGATGAGTACACTTCTAATGTAGTATTCCTCTGCATAGGAAATTAATACCAAAAAACGATGACACTATGACACTGGTAACTTTATCATTGTCTTGATAGCTAACATGGTGACATTAAAGTCCCAGGCAAGTTTCATCTTTCTCCCCATATGGGCTAGCACTTTAAGTCTTAGTTTCCTGACCAGCTCATTATTTTTCTCATAGGAATTTTACATTTATTTATTTTTAGATTTATTTTTGCTTTTTTTTTCACAAATTTACACCGGAGAATTGCCTTTAAATTATGTTCTTCCTTCCAAGGTGTTGTATATTGGACTGTATCATTCTGAATCCTTTTTCAAATGTGTTTTTGCTTCAAGCAGGATATTCAGAAAGAACCTAGTCCCATAGCTATCACTGAAAGAAAATTTTGGGATGCACTCAGATGACTGTGTACCTGGGAACAGGGAAAATGCTTGGGAGGTCTTATTGCTCAGCTGCCACCAAGGAAGAGCCTTGCAAGTCTTCCAGAGAAGATGAAAGTACAGGCCTGGGTCGATGTTTTGAGTAACTCCCACAGGTGAGGGATGAGGTGTGCGCTGTGACAGCAAAGGCAGCCAAGGGAGCACTGAAGCAAAGGTGCAGGGGGAGGAAGAGACGTCTTGCCATGACTGATTAAAAGGAGTATATTACTTCTTATCATGAGCTGGTCCGTAATACTGTAGTTTATATCCCATGTACCTCAGATACTTGGCTCAGGCAGCAAAAGCAGTATTATAGTGAAGCAGCCCTTAACACGGGTCGGATTCTTGGCAGTCTTGCCATCCTTTACCAGCACCTCTGTGCCCTTGTCGTCATATTCCACAGGCATGTGTGACCTAAGTCTAGAGAATGAAAAGCTCAGATTTCTCCAGAAAAAAAGTATTGCTTAGTCAGGGCCACTCATTACAGCTTCCTCCTCAGTATGTAGTTCACAGGAATGCGATCAAGCAAATGTATTCAAAAGCATGATTGCTCAAATACAAGATCCAGGAGTATATTTAACTAATGCGCAGCCAGAAAACAATTGTTTAAGAGTTTAATGTGATTTAGCATGCTCTTGTTTTCCTCGTAAAACACCCTCCTTAAAGAATAAAGTGGTTTAAATGGGATTTTTTTTTCTCTTCAGCATCTGGACACTATGACACAACGCAAGATGACTGTAGAAAATTATTCATACAGTTGATTTTGGGAAGGACATTCATTCTCTTCTGCACAACTCATGTGAGATAACTTTAAAGCTGATCTCTGAAAACACCAAAACAAGTAGCTTTATGCACCATCCAAACCTTTTCTTTGTGAGAAAGTGTTCATCGGAAGTGCATGTATATCAGTAAGCACAGTGGTTCAGTCAGGATAGCGTCCCTTCTACAAAAAAGATCAAATGTTTATCCATAGCTGAGCCAGGTAAGCCACACTACTTAGGCCTAGAAACATAGCCCTAGGGTCAGAAAGCAAATGAAAGTTAACACAGAACGGGCCAAAAGGGGACAGTAAATCAATTATTAATACATTTCTAATACAAAGCTTCAGGTTTTCCTGAAGTCTGGGTTTTCCTTCATTTCCTCTGGGGATTTTTTAACAGCTGGATGAGTGGGATAACTTGGCTTAAGGATGCTTTTCCTGTACGGACTGCTATGTTTGCAATCAAAAAGGACGGAAGATCACAAAGTGCATTCCATTCTGGAGAACAACTGTCTCCCGCAGGTACCAAGAAATACGATACAGTCAATGGGCCGCGTTTGCAGGAGGGCTTGGGGTGCTCTGTGTCCTCCTGCTGAAACAAAACAGCCCTAAACCTGGACTGGCTGCGGAGTGGGGTAAAGCAACCGGAGCCTGATCCACAGGCAGCAGCATTATCTGTCACGCAGGCTGGAAGTCCCAGAAGCGGTATCACTGCCTGACACTGCGACTTTGCCCTTGTAATCATAGAAATCAGTACAAAATGGAGCATCTTCAAGCCAAGTTATTCAACTGCTCCAGCTGGTTGCGAAATTCCCCAGAGAAAAGTAGGAAAGAGTCAGAACATTAAAAAAAAAAAGAAAAGAAAAGAAGAAAAGATATCTCTGCTCTGTAAGAGCAGCTATCGCAGCGCTGGGGCCACTCTGCGTGGCCAGGGTGGGACCAGGCTGCTGGAGCTGGCGCAGAATCAAAGCCCGAGGTTGCTGCTTCCTGCCGCTGGTTCAGGCAGGAGTCACGCAGCCCCTCGCGCTGCGCTGTGCTGCGCTGAGCTCGGGAGGGCGTGCGGCAGCGGCAGCAGCAGCAGCGCTATCGGCGCTGCGGATCTGTCGCTCACTGCGCTAGGTCGAGAGAGGGCCCTGCAAATGTGTTACCTATTCCCGGGAGAGTCCTGCGGTTCAGGCTCTAATCCACCGCACTGCTGCCTGCCAAAGTAACTTCCCTCAATTACGCTAGGTACTGCAAGAAGTTTCATGCACCAGACCTCTGTCCTAAACCTCTAAGCCGCCACACAGCTCAGCGCAGGAGCACTTTGGCTACGGCCATGCTAGCGAATAAACCTGGAAACATTCCCAGGCTGTGGAAAAAGCAGCTCAGTGCTGTCAAATCGCTAGAACAGCCCCTGGTGTGATGTCGGCTCACGGGCTCCTGGGCACAGCCTGAAAGCTAGCAAAGGTCAGAGACCACTGCTGATGGGCACTCTGCACGCGGCTGTCCTGCTTCGGAGGTAAAAGGACGCAGCTCCCATTGCAGTGGTGGCCCCCTGACACTGAGCATCCCATCCACACCGAATTAGCTAGTAAAAACTTCATTGCTGGGGATCCTGGAGCTACCTGGGATACTGGGCATCCAAAAACCAGCCCAAGTTTCTGCCTTTAACCATAACTGTGCCAGTAGGAAGGAAATGCTTTGCCTCAGAGGCATGTGTAGTGGAAGATTTATAAAGGCAAGAATAGGCTTACTTGAGGCATATTCTTTTGTAATAATGGCATAAAATTGCAAAGAACTAAAACAAATCCACATTATTAAGAACAAGCTTAACAGTAAGAAGTCTTCTCTGCTTCTCCAGCCTCTTGGACACGATGCCAGGAAGGCTAAGGAGCTGCTCCAGCCAAATGCAGGTGAGCTGCCGGCCTCTTCTCTTGCTTGCTTGTTGGAAGACGACTCCCAAGGCTGCCCTGAGCAGTTACTTGAGTGCTTCTCTTCCACTATGCTGGGGAATGACCTACTTCTTCTTCTCCCTTCCTGTTTACCTCCAGTTGTGATTGGATATTGAGGTACAGCCTGGTAACATAGGGAATGAAGTCATTTCCTCTCTTCATCCCTTTGGTCTCTTAAGTCATTTCCTTCCCCCACCCACTCAACATTTCTCAATTAATATTTCTGTTGTATAACCTACTTATCACTTTCTGGGCTTCCTTCTGCTTTCTCCTTTTATAGGCAAATGAAGATACACTGGTAAAATATTCCAAATATGATCATGAGAGATATGAATTTAATAAGATTGATATAATAGAGGGTACCTGCATTTCTAATAGATCCCCCTCATAATAGTGCTAGTTGTAAAGGGGCTAGAGTGGGGCAGGATAATAAAGCTTCTTTCCTTTACTGTTTTAGAGCTGTAATGGGTAGATGGCCACCTAGAAGTTTTAAAAGCCTTATCTTGCAAAGACTTAACCATGAGGAATAGCACCAGCGTACCAGAACTTCTTCTTTCTGTGCCAGGAGTCAATCAATCACTAACTGAAAAAGTAAATCGGATTAATGTGCCTTCCCTATTTCCAGGAACCTCGTTGTGCTGAAGCCACAGCAGATTTCCAAAGGCACCAAATTTTAGAGACAGGGAACCTGAGGCAGAGCAATCCTGGCACCCTTGATCATCTCCAAAAGTGAATAGGAAGGGGTTCCCACCTGGTCTGTGCAATCTCAAGTGACTATATGTACGTTGTTATCCCTGCACTAGGGAGATGCCACAGTACTGAGGCACCCTCTGACTGCTACCATTTGCCATCAGAGACAACCTGATCGTGTAGTTCAGTTGCATTTGGAGCACAGGAGACTGTTTTGCTCAGCCACTGTGTATTTCTGTATCTGTGTCATCCATTTCAATTTTGGGGCATTGAAGAAAGACTAGACATAAAGCCAAGATTTTACCCACACGGAGTCTGCAGCTACTGCAGCAGCTATACCAAAATCCGTTGACTGGGAACAGTAGCGCTGGACACGCTGCCAATCAGCCTGCTGTCTGGTTGACTTCATTTGTGAATTCAGGATTCCCGCTTCAAACAAAAATACATAGCTGGAACTAATTCAAACCACAAGGGAATAAAGAAAAGAAATCAAATTACACTAATAAATCAAGATTACAGCTCTCTCAAAAAGAAATATTCTAGTTCAGCCACAGGTTATGAGACTTGATGCAGGAATTACAGGAGGTAATTCTATAGTCTGCATTTGCTGCTGATCGCATGAAATGATCCCATTAGTGCCTTTTACCTCAGGTACCCGCGAGCTGCATGAATGTAGCTGGGCGAATGGCGACAAGCTCCGTCCTTGCCCGCAGCGGCTGCTGGCTGCAGGTTGCACTTGCTGTGCCAGCAGGAAACCAAACGAGGGGTCCCCGGGGAGGGACAGCAGCATTCCGCATCGCAAAAGCAGCTGCAGAGTCGGGTCCATAGCCCAGGAATCACCCTCCGCAAGAGTATTTGCATTTGTAATTATAATAAACGTCTCTTACGGAAACGGAATTTAATGAAAACTGAGCTCGGCAGAATGCACCTTATAAATTGCCTGAAAGAAACTGGCATATAACGTTAATTCCTATTAACATTTCTGTTTAAAAAGTTACAAAGGATTTATTTTTCTTCAGGTTTATAGTGTGATTGCCTCTGTTCCATTTCTAATTCCTTGTTTAATATCATTGTGTTTGTCCCTGGCACATAATCCCTGTATTTTCCAGGGGAAATGGTTTGCTCATCTCAGTAAAACATTCTGTCTGATGCTCTGTCATTATTGCAGTTTGTAAACAGCAAAAGATCTCAGAAAGATTGATGCCTTTTTTCTAAACAATGATGACAAACAAATATGTAGTGCAAAGAAGAAAACATATCTTTTTTTCTTTTTACAACTAGTGTGACTTTTCATGAGAACATGTATTTTGAGTGTGTTCGCAACTTTGCTACCGCCAAAGATAATAGCAGCTTTTTAATTATTCCAGCTACAGTGGCAAGGAGCCAGTCAGCATTGTATGGTTTTCGAATTCACACAGCACATATTTGACAGGCATTCAAAACATAATAGATTTTCTGTTCATGTATAAATATTTTGCTGAGAAAACAAGTCATGCCCCTGTCTCAATATATAGTAACTATCTGTATACTGAGATCCACTATAATGATTCAGCATTGCATATGTGAAATTGTGAACATTAAACCTATTTTTTTTCCTGAAAATCTTTGGGCAGCTCTCTCTCAGTCACTTTTTGTATAGACCAAAAGTTTAAACAGGTTTTTCAAAAGAAGTACCAAAATTAAAGTATTTTTCACTCCATACTTAAACATCTGAAGATTTTAAAGGCTTTAATAGGCTTTTCATTTTAAACGTATTTTGTTTTTCCTTCTGAGGAATGTCTCCAGAACTTTGCATGAAAATGTGAATGCTACTTCACATTTCTTTCCCAGATAAGCAGCCTTTGCTCCCATGCCAGCCACCTGATCCTTTCGGGGGGATCCTTTCGTGCCTCTCTACAAGTCCTTCCACTTTTATTTCTAAGCACTTTTTCCTGTGCGGATTTGACTCCAGCATCGGGTTTGTGTTATTTTGCGGGAAACCAGATTCCCACACGCAGAGGACGGCCACGGGCAGACCTACGGCCCGTACTGAAGTGACCCCAGCTATAGCATCCTGTGACTCACCGCCGCCTCCTGCCCTTAGGAAACGCGGAAGGGAGGCTCCTCTCCGTCACCTTCCTGGAAAACTGGTCGGAGCGAGCCAGGTGCCAGCCTGCTCGCCCAGAACCGCCAGGTGAGGATTACCTGGCTTCCAGACAGGTGATGAAATGGGTTCAAAATGGAAAGTTGGGCTCCTGCTGGCGTTCAGCTGGGTGGCTTTTTGGCAAGAACAGGCAGCATTGCTTCTGCAGCCCTCGCTCATAGTTTTTCCATAGTCCTGCTTTCCATAGTCACCTGCTTTCGATAGCAGTCTTCCAAGAAAGGGCAGAAAGAGTATTCCTGCTGCCAGCCCCCGCTTGCACACACTCTCCTCGGCCCAGGGCTCCCCAGCGCTAGCTCTGAAGCTCAAGTGATCCGCTGGCTCCCGGGTCTCCCAGTGGAAACGGCACCTCTTGTGCGGTCAGCTTAAACTCCAGCACTGTCCACTGTAATCCAACACTGTCCTTTTAATTTTTTTTTCACTTCTTTTTTTAAGTATCTTGGCTGTCCCAGGTCCTCCAAGTTGAACCCTGGATCTGAGAATTAAAAGTCAGGGAGATGGAGGCAGACACCTAATTAAAGGTTTAGGTCTCCAGAGGTACTACAGCCACTTAAAAACAACACCACCACAAAACAAACAAAACAAAACAAAAACAAAAAAACAAACAAAAAAAACTCATTTTGCAATTCTAGGTTAGCCTGTTCAGCCTGTCAGAATGGCAACTGAAATCCAAATGTTCTACGAGAAATGTGCCAAGAAATGAAGTCCAGTTTTGGGGCATTTGTTTCATTTTTCTTTACGTTGTTATTTTACAAAAGAAAACACCCATTTTTTCAGCCAAATCTGCTGAACTGGGAGACAAAATCAAAATTAAGAGTTTCTGCATCAAGTTTGAGGTTGTCACGCAAAGCATGACAACCTCAAAGATTTATTTTTTTAGGAATTATTTTAACTGTCAGGATACCTGGTAGTGTCTAAACATAAGAAAGGTGTAAGACAAACAAGGAAGCTCCGAAGCTGCTAAGTAGGTGACTATGGTACTAAAAGAAGAATCTCTAAAAGAAGCTGCTACTCATAAACAAAGCAAAACTCAGAGGCAGTAATTCCTGGGTTCCTAGTTCCTGATCATTAAAGCACCATGCAGGCTTGCAAAGTCTTACTTGCAAGCAACACTTGCTAGACAAAAAGAGTTATTTTTAAATAAAGTTACGAAATCGAGGGATAACTGTTATAAATGTGCACCTTGACTTAGACTCCAAATATAGCCTACTGTAACATCCCTCTTTTTTTTGGTGGATTATTCTAAATCAGAGAAATGCTGTAATAGTGTATACAGATTTTTAAAGAGTATTTAGAAGTGTATCAAAACATTTAATACTCTATTGCCCATTGTGTGAAAACAAAATAAAGAGATTAATAATGGAAATTACTTTCATTTTTATTTTCCCATAAACTTGTTTTATTTCTGGGAAAAAGAAAAACTCTCTCTTAAGTAACTCATGACAAATCTTCATGTAAAAGACGGAGCGGAGTTCAGTGCTTGGGAGAACAATGCTATCAAGAACAACTGCAATCTCCAAATTCAGTGCTTGGGAAAACAAATCTATTTTTACATTTCCCTATTGTTAAATGCCTTAGAGTTACTTTAATCCTTCAAATGAGTGAAGAGAAAGCTGGCTATGTGAGTACTACATTTCCTTTCTTGAAATACCGACCTGGGAAAAGAGAAAAATGTTATTATGTCTGATGAAAACTATAAATTAATAAATATTCACCATAAAAGAGCTTCTTTTGCTTTTCAGATTCTTTTTCTTACATTCATCTGTGTCTGCTTCTGAGCAGACAGGTTACAGATGAACCTTCTGACTAAAATTCAGTCAAAGAAATGTATTCTGCTGATTGTGGGAAGAAAGATAATCTCAAAAAGACTTGGATGTGTTTTCTTATACATTCACTTTGTTGGTTTTCCTCTTTGCTCTTCTATTTAAACTGCTCTGGGAAATATTTGATATTTTAGGATCAGAAGGTTTAACCAGAGAGTGAAAGATAGTTTCCGTCCAGCTCATGTTCAATATGAGGAATCTGCATTTGTTTCCTCTAAGCAAGTATGCGTTTTCCACTTACAGTTACTTGGACCCTAAACGCAACAGCACACTGTCAGCAGCTTCACAGGAGATCACATGTTTTTCCAAGATCTGTTGATGGAAAATCAGGATGGCAATATCTCATGTCTCTGAGAAGGCTGTTTGTTCTCAAAAATGCTGTTATTTAGCCTCATAGCAATTAACCATTCCTAATTCGAGGAACATCTGTCTGAGAGATAAGCATTGAGCTTTAATGAATCATTTGTTTCTTTTATGGGGATTACCTACCCTACTAAGCAGGGAATATGTTGAATACTTTTTAACAAAAAGAAGAAAGTGACAAAGGAATGTGGAATATGTATATCTTTGCTGTTTGGTTTGGGGGTTCCTTTTTCAGAGCCCCCATCCCAGACACTGCCAGGACTACCAGCAGAGCACGCTATGAGACCACTCAGATTTGGAAGAGCAAGGTTGGACATTCACAGGTTTATAATGTTGCACAGTTTCACAAATCCTTAGTTTGAGTCCACAATAGGCCACCAGCCACTAGGCCAGGCAGTTCGCTTAACAGTACCAGAGGAGACACAGCCCGTCATCCCGTTGATGTTATCCTGAGCAGATCATCCATAATCTCATAGATAACACCGGGTCTATTTAAACTAGTCTTTTGTGCCTTTTTTTCCAGTGATGCTTGTCTGTGCACACATTCACTTAAACTGGTCTAGGAGGAGAGGCGTCAGACGGGTGTGATGTATTCAGCACTGAAGGGACAAGGAGTATTTAGGTTGATTATTAAGCAACAACACTACGTGCTGTGGGCTAGAAGGACACAATGCCAGCTCGGAAATTTCGCAACCGTTGTTTTTTTCATGACTTTGTAATTGAGGCTTGCGGGGTTAATAAACAACAACCACCACCACCAAAAGTAACAATTATGACAGGACAGAAGGAAAGGACAAGAAGAACATTTTGGACCGCTTTAGGTTGTTATTCTCAAAATACTCCAACAAGAAAGTGAGAGGTCTTTTGTGTCTTTTTCAGTCCAATGGCACGTCTGTAAATAAATCCCGGAGGAGACACATTCTGGATGCCAAGATGAAAGCAGACGCTAAAGCAGGCAAGGGAGAAGGGAGTCTTGGCTAAACCCTTGCAGTTGTATTTTTCACGTCCAAACTCAAAGTCGGTCCTGCAGCCTTAGCACTGGTTGTGCGGTGCATCCTGGTGAGCAACTTGGAGAAGGACATGGGCAGGGAGAGCCTGTGAGCAGGGGAAGCATGGCGTTGCTGTGGCAGCTATGGGGAGTTACGGGAAAAAGGGCATGGCAGAAGAGCAGCTTCTGGGGAGCACCATCCAGGGCCCACTAGGGCCTCTCTGTGTTAAAACCAGTAGATCATTAGCTGAAACTCCAGTCCACAGCTGTGGACCCCATCTCTTTGCTATGGATGTGGAGTACTTGTCCAACAGACTCAGCTCTGCGGCAGATGAATATCTCAATTACCTCCATGCAAAGCCCGGGAATAAACCACTCGCCTTATCTCTGGCAAGACTGAAGGAAAAACAAGAGAAAGTCTCCACGCTGGCTGGACGCAGTGCTGGCTGGAGCAGCTGCAGCGATACATGCCGAGACGAACCCGCCCAGCCAGGCTCCCACACGCACAACCATTAGCCCAGGCTGCGGTTACTTAATATCCCAAATGGGCGGCTAATTATTGCATGAACTAATTCGGTGTACTTAGGCACTGCCTATGCAACCTGGTAAAAATAGGTCTCATGCATTGAAAACGAGGTCAAACATAAAGCAATGCAAAAGAATGGTCTGTGGATGTGTGAGTGACATGTGTCACACACCCTCTCCAGCAGCCCCAATTTCCTCTCACTTGCCCAGGCATTGCTGCTGTCAAAAATCACTGTGAGAAGCAAGGGCACAACTTAGCTAAAACGCTAAAACTGGATCTCCAAAGTACTCAAGGCAGAAGAAAATTGGATGTTAATGTTCAAGGATTGGTATGTAAACATTGGAAATGTGCAGAATTTAAGGAGCATCCTATGCTCCCTTCTAAACACTGAAAATTCAGCCAAAATTTTTTTGTGTGTGTGTTGGTGAAACATTTCCCACTGCTTCACAGAAAGCACAAACGACAGCCAGACAGTAAAAGCACTTCTTTTCCTGTGTCTGAAAGCTAGTCACAGGCACAGGAGGAATCCATACGCTGAAGATTACGGTGCTGAAATTAATTGGTGAAATTAGGAGAAGTTCTTTGGGCCACCGGAAAGCCAAGCATTTTTTGCCCATAGGAGTAGCTCCTTCTTGTTGGCTGGGTTACTCTTAGCAACCACTTAAAGAAATGAGCAGTAAGGCCCAACCTTGGAGGGACCCCTCAAAATAAGAGGTAGGAAGGAAACAGACACAGATGGATTTTTAATAGGGAAAAAAAATCCAAAATATATTTTTCTTAGTATGTCTAATTTACTGCAACTGAATCACAGAGGAAGACTGAGGATGGTAACATTATTTTGTTTTTAAACATAAGTTGGTGTCCTGGGCTATATGCACAAACCCATCATATATTAGAATCTAATTACTATAATGCAACTTTAATGTGCTGCCTATGTTGTGCCTCTCTAATATTTTACTGGAGTGTACAAGTCCCTGCAAATTAGCTGTAAGACACTAACAAAATGCTTCTGTGGTTGTAAATTGAATTTTTTTGAATTTTTGCATTGCAGGAAATGTGACTTTTTATTCCACCCAAGACCAAAAAATATCCAATTCTGAAATATCTCTTTGCCACAAACCCTTAGAGATTTCAGCTACAGAGAAGATTCACCACTGTAATACTTTGTAATTATTTAGAGTTCGAAGCTGTCCAAAATAGCAGGTCATCTGAGAGTTGGGCTATTTCTGTCCTGGATTCAGACGCACTTCCCCTGACTTAGTTGTCTTTTATCAGCCTTTGGATTATTGTTTTTCACTTTCCCGGTAATAGATTGTTCATCTTAAACAAGGACCCAGCTGACACCATAAGTGTATATTGGGAGCTACACTTCTGACAGCTGTAAAATGTTATGATGTAGCAGAAGAGATGGAAAAGCAAAATGTTAGCAGGTGAACATCGGTTCAACACAATGTCATGTACCGATGCATGCTTTAATTTTAGATTGTCATTTGCTGCTTTTTTTATATCTATCAGATGAGTACAAGGATGAACGCTTTTGTTGTTTAAGATCACAGCCTTTTATCAAAACATCTTTCCAAAGTAATGTCTATTTCTGGTGAATGCTCGCTTCCCTCTCTAACTCTTCTGATCAGTAGCCAGATAAATGCCACTTGTCCAGGGCCGGGATCGCTCTGGCGCGGGGACGTGACACCGGCAGTGCCACCCGCTCGACTCCTGCAGTGGCACCGCTCGCAGCCCTGGTGGCTGGGAGCAAGAGCTCTCAATCCCATCGCAAGTGAGAATCTTGTTTTAGGGCAAAACAAGCTGAGAGAGAGACAGAGTCACTTTGCTCTCATGGCAGAAACATCCTTTTCGGCACAGCCTGGGAAGAGACTATATTAAATGAGTGAAATTGTCTTTGGCAACACGCTGTTCTTAACCTGCCAACTAGTGCTCGCACATGCGTTGGAAACCCTGTATTACCAAGGTACATCAGAGACAGGGCCAGATTGGGACCTATTTTCCTGGGTGAAAATGACTGGTGCAGA
This sequence comes from Crypturellus tataupa, assembly GCA_034781795.1. Taxonomy (NCBI): domain Eukaryota; kingdom Metazoa; phylum Chordata; class Aves; order Tinamiformes; family Tinamidae; genus Crypturellus; species Crypturellus tataupa. The sequence continues at coordinate 836,975 of JAWLRI010000070.1, forward strand.
GGGGAGAGAGCAGGAGGGTAAGCAAACAGCATGACTGGCCTTGCCCCCATGCAGCGACCATGTTGGCAAGGGGACAGAGCTCCCTCCGCCTCTCTCCAAACAAAACTACACGTAACTGCTGGAACGATTTGCTGGGAATGGCTCACCTCTTGTGGTCCATAGAAGGCAACGTTACTACCATTATCAGGATTTTCCACTTTCTTTTTGCGGGGATTTTTTTTTTTTTGGTGCTTTTGGTGCTTGCTAGCAGCCAAGGGAGTCTGTCTTCCATGACTGGATTTCCTTAATGCTCTTAGTGGAGTCTCCACGACTTCCCGGTCCCTGAGCAAGGCAAAGCTACATAAACATGTCCATTGTGGAGGAGGAAGAAAAGAACGGAGAAAGCGCTTCTCTGGGGCAGGATGGCCATAAGGATTTGGTTTCCCCATGCCCTTGGAACCCCACACTCAGGGAGCCGTGACCCCTGTGGGAGTGTGGCCCGACTTCACCAGGACAGACGCTCATTTGGCAATACAAAACCCCGAGGAGGTTATCCGGTCAAGGTGGCTGCATCTGGAGTAGTCTAAACAAATTCTGTATTTCTGGGAATTATCACTCCGTTGGTCAGAATATGAGTCGTGTGGCTACTGGCATACTAGTCTGACAAACAGAGGGGGAAAAAAAAAGTGTCAGAACTATTTTAATAAAGAATTCCAATGGGAGTCAAAAGCATGTTGATGATTTCTTTCATGTGTTAATGCCATTAGCTACCTCAGGCATTAAGCGTGGGGAGTACCAGTAACTGACAGTGCATTGAGTGGGGAATGAATCATTTTTTTTTTCTTAAATAACTTTGTTGTTCTCATGAAATTTGGCCTCAGTAACATTGTCAGGTTTCAATTAGTGATGGTAACTCTGGTTCAAAAAAAAAGAAAAAAGAAAAAAAGTTTGATCCATGATGTGTACTAGAAATTTGACAAAGGGTGCCTTCCAGTCCTTTTAAAGTGGTCTGCATCATGAAGGCTGTAAGGAAAAACAGGCCCATTGCAGAGGGCCTGCTGTTGTGCCTTGTTTTTTTCATGAAGGATATAAGTAGAGAAAGTTTCTTTGCATATGTCCTTGTTAGGTCCATCCTACTGGCACGCATCTCTTAGGTGAAAATGCACAGGTTTTGTACAAATAAAGTTTTTTAGTCACACCCTTGAAGACGAGCCTGCACAACAGTCAGACACTTAGTGTCTTAACACCCCTGTTGGAAATGTGGACATCTGAAAGCAAGAGGAACAAGTCCATAAACACCTCTGCAGTCAGAGCAAGATCTTCCTTCATGTTGAACTTGATGGGTTGCATAATATTTTTTATTAGAAATCTACAGCTGTGCCTAGAGCAGAGTCAACTGCTCTGCAGAATGAAGAGGGAAGATCCAAAGGTTATACTCCCTGTTCTGAAAGTAAGATCTTCAAAATCCTACCTAACTATGGCTTGTTCTTACACGTCCATAAATTTCCATGGGTCTGAGGGTTTAGAGCAAGCAAAGATGGTCCTATGAGAATGAATGAATGATTCTGGGTGAATGTTTCTCTCCCTTCACTGCCACGAACCCATCTAGAGAGCCAAGCTCGCTGGAAATTCACTGAATTCTTTTATAGGGTAAGTCTTTACCTAGTTCAGGTTTGAGAACAGGCTCCTGCCCAGAGAGCTGGGGAAGGGTGAAACGGCAGCAGTGCTGACTAAGCTTGGCTTTTGCTTCCAGGGAACTGATCCTTCCCCTTAGCCAGAAATGATCTAGCCATCATGGCCTGATGGTCTGCGTTGCCTAAGTTGTTTTGCTGAAGAGATCTAGAAACACCAGTCGCTTCTATGAAGAGAAGAAAGCATTTCAAGAATAGTATGAAATCTCCTTGATTAAACCCTAATGGGCAGAGGCCTGTTCCTGCATAAACAAAGGAGCAATACTATTAGTTAGGCATGCAGGTCTGACCCTCTCTAATCTTTATGAGTGTGGGAACTTACACCAGAGCTTTAAGGACTGCAGGGCACCATTCACCTAAAAATGAGTGAAACAGAGGTTTAACAGGTCAAACCCTAAATCTGCATGAATACTGCATGAGCAAGGAAGACAACTGTGCCACAGATATGCTCATCCACAGCAGTCACTACACTTAAGTCAGTCAAGCCTAGAGGAATCTTCCCAGGAAATGGAAGGATATTTCATTATTACTCCTGGTCTTCTGTCTGAGTCTGCCAGTGGGTGTGTCCATTAATTTCAATGCTCACTGAGTTTTATCAAGTTATCACCTAAGCAGCTAACTGGGACCACCAAATATTTCTTTCAGTGCAGATGTAGACACACAAGGTATCAATTAAACTGAAACTTTTGTGTGTGTGTGTGTAAAACTAATGTGAACACACATAGTAAGATCTTCTACTTTTTTTTTTTCCTTTTTTTTTTTTCTGAATTGCAATAAATATCCTGAAAAGCAAATGGCTTTACCTATCATGGAATTGTCATTAGAGGTTGTGGTGAATTTTTGATGACTGTCTATGCAACTAAGCCACAAATACACCTCTCCTATGCTCTAAGTTGTCATCTTGCCAATGAGCTGCTGATTGATGGAGGAAGGAGAGTTAGTCAGAAGCAACAAAACTGCTAAACATGTAAGAAGCAGAAGGGGCAAAATGGACTGCTAGACCTGTTTGACCTGGTATGGCATTGATTTGCACCTTAAAATTACTGGATCTTCTTCCCACTCCTCCTCACTTCTCAATCATGTCTAGACCAGACACTGCATAAGAGATACTTTTACCACAGCATCTGGTTGCTTGGGAACTTCTCTGGCCATCTTGTTAGCCTGAACTTTTTATGTCTGAAATGTGGTCGCTGGATCAGCTCCTACTGCTCTGAGTTGATTTGCCTGTCTACATTGTGCTTTCTCTTGACTCATAAAAGTCCTGGCTCATAAAGCAAGCTGGTGATGGTTGGAGTATAGTGTCTACCCATTGCATACATATGTTTAAATCAATTTTCATCTAAATTCACATCCAACTAGTGCATAGCATTTGCTTTGTAGTTCTAGCATAATAGCCACAAACCCTCTGATGCATTATGAAATCATATGTTTGTAGCCCTTTCTTTTCCTTAATGAATGAGAACATAATCAGATCTCTGTCAGTCTCAAAAAAAAAACAATTGCCAGCAAATGCAAAGATGTGAACCACTTAGAAGTGAGGACACATTGCATCTGAAACTAAATCCCATGAGTGGTAGCATTGGCAAAAGAGTGGTTTGTGGTTATCTGTTTCACACACATACACAAATTGATATGATTCATTTTAAATGTTCAGTCTTTTCCCTTCTCGCACAAAACAACTCCATTTGACATTGGGCAGATAAATGAAGGAACTGACTGTCGGAAGGAAAAGGAATGGGTGATGATAATCAGAATAGGGACGTTGGGCCTTTTATCTGATATTATAACAGAATCAGTAATCAATAGGAAAAGATCAAAAATAAATCAAATCCTTTGATATACTCAGTATGTGTCAGGTTCTTTATTTATCGAAAGCTACATCTTGATTGCTGGCATTTTTCTTTCTGCTGCTGTTTGTAACCATCTCAGCATGAAGAAGGCTTCAGGACTGTTGGCAGAAGAGGAAGTTGTCTGTTAGCTGTCAGACAATGAAAGACGCAAGAGGGAAGCTAAAGGACAGCTAATGCCGCCAAACAGCTTTTCTCCTTAAGAACAAAGCCAGACAGGGGATAAACCATCAAAGTTTTCCTCTTATCAGGAGGGAAGATCATTGTGACCTGTTTGGTCAGGGGTAGCCTGCCAGCTGACGCTCTTAAGAGAAATTCTTAGGAAGGAACTGACTATGAAAGTTCAGGGATTCAGTGACTTTCACAAACTATTCCCATGTAAGCAGTTGACATAACTGCGTGTAAGATCACATGTCTGAGTAAAACATTTCACTTTTAATTAGGTGGGGTGGGGTTCCCCCTTTCTGGTAGATAAGAGAATGAATCACTGGGAGTTTTGTACTCTCCATTTCTAACCAGTGGGAAGGGAGAGTGCTCATTTCTAGTAGGATCAACATTTGTAGTGGTTTCAGGCTGCATATCCCCTCTGCAAAATCAGCTCCTACAGAGCACAACAGTCTCACCTAAAAGAGGACAGAGAACTGCTGGACCTTCTTTAGTTTGCCAGGATCAAGGGGACAAAATGCATTTTATTACTGGCAAGTTCCCAGCTTTGCTACTTCCCATCAAATAATATCATCTGTCATGCAGACTGCATCTATATTGCAAAGTAAGAACTCAACAGACTTGTCTTTTGAGTTCTCCAGAAAACAAACAAACACACAAACAAAAAAAACAATACTCTGCTTCAGCTTGGATTTTACCACGAATACCACTAACTTGAGTGAAAAGCTGACATTCGGCATGCAGAATGTCATTGTGGCTGGTATAGTTTTTCCTAATAACATGTTCTGGTGCTTAAGCAATATGAATTGCTGTACTTTTTATAATTTTGAAAAGATAGCAGAGGAGTACTTTTGTGTTACATGGATTAAATGAATACTTAAAATTACAGGTTACCAGCCCACACTTGAGGCATGAACAAAGACTGAAGAAAAAGCAAGTCCAGCTGATTGGAGAGGCTTTAGATCAGGCTCTTACTTTCTCTTCTTCCTCTATTCCCCAGCAAAATATGGAAACTGAGAGAAGTCTAAAGAGAAATAAAATCAGTTTCACAGAATGGTTGAGACTGGAAATGACCTCTGGAGATTATCTAGCCCAACTCCCCTTGTTCAAGCAGGGTCACATAGAGTATGTTGCCCAGAGTTGCATCCAGGGTTTTGAAGATCTCCAGAACAGGAGACTCCAAAACCTCTCTGGGCAGTCTGTTCCATTGCTCTGTTACCCTCACAGTAAAGAAGTTCTTCCTCATATTCAGATGGAACTTTCCATGTTTCAGTTTGTGCCCATTGCCTCTTGTCCTACCTCTGGATGGAACAGTCTGATCCCATCTACTTGACACTCTCCCTTAAGGTATTTATATACAGTGATAAGATTCCCTCTCTGTCTTCTCCAGGTTAAATAGGTCCAGGTCTCTCAGCCTTTCCTCATATGAGAGAGGCTCTCATTGCCATTAGCTCTAGGGAGGGCAGTTCTAGACTGCTTTTCAGATCAAATATTTTGTGCTTTGGTGTCTGTACACAGCCTGTCTGTATAGGCTTTACTCTTTGTGGGCTTCAGATAGACAGGGTGAGATCTCAGGAGTCTCTGAGCTGAGGGGGCAGAATAGCACTCTTCTTCCCAGGAATTTTTGCTAACCACGTAGCATGTATGTAAGTACTCTACCGCAAAGCTGATGACGAAAATGATGTGATGTGAGAAAAGTGAGATGAAGATTTAACTCCTAGGAAGATCTCTTAAGTCTATAAAAAAACCCTAAAATTTAATATTTTTTGATGGAGCCATGTATATCTATCGACAGTCCAACTGCAGAACAGTAAAAGCTCACGGGTTGCCCGCATTGTCTATATAAGGGCTTGTTCACACAACCATCCTGTGACCACTTAAGATTTGCTGATAATGCTTAGGGATTTTCCCCTCTTGTTGTGGACTACATGCGTCGTCTGATGTAACACGAATTTATCTGGGAATGCAAGGAGGCGATGAAGTTCATTTACACAGAAGAGCTGCAGAAACTGCTTCACCACTCCCAGAGAAAGCATCAGTATTACTTCCTTATTCAGAATTACAGAAATTCACATCCTCATTTCAGTTATAGCAACTATCAAATCACAGACGAAAAGACAGCATGCCTCTGTGCCACTATCCTTTTTAGATTATATTTCATAGATGTATTTTTATCACTGGGGCATTTTAATGTTAGAAATAGCACACTTAGAGCATAGTTGAGGACACAACAGGAGGAAAATGATTCGAGTCAGGTCTCAGGAGAGCAGGGTTCAGGTCTGACTTCTGCCACAAGCTTCTAGATGACCTCCAGAAAGTTACTTGGCATCTTTACTCCCTTTATCAGTAGTTTCCCTTTATCTTGAGGAGGATTCTACTTATTTGTCTAACATTATTTATTTGCATTGAAAAAAATTTGAGCTTAGGATCCTTACTGCCTGTGCCTCAGTGCTATAAAGTTGTTGTAACTCTGTTTGCAGCCAAGGAGCCACTGCAGCCTCTCTTGACCTCCCTCATCAGCATTGGTCAGGATTTTACACTAGGACCCTACATAAGATTAATGAGGTACTTGGCATAATCTGTACTTGTCTCACTCATAGTTATTTTCAATATATTTTTTTTTCCTCACTGGAGATATAACTCCCAAAAGATGAGCACAAGAACATGGCGTTCTTGTAACTGTTCTTCTTACTGTCTAGAGATAACTGTCTTGGCTGCATCTCCTAATTAAAAAAGGAAGTCCTGGCTCAAGCCAACTAATTATACAGGTCATTCTCTTACACTAGAACATAGCACTTGCCTGAAAAATTGTCTTGTTTTATAAACGCATCAAGTAATAGTTGTTGTTCTAGAAATTCTCTCTCTTTATGACTCAGAGGGGAAAAGCACAGGTCATTTCTATGGATTTTACCTGGGGTTTCAGATGCCTTTCATTGTCTATGCTGAAACCTGTCATTCTGGCTTCAGGCACTTTCCAATGTTTAGATTAAAGTTGTGCCTCAGTACGAAAAGGAGCTAATTGGGCCAAAGAGGGGCAGAAGGGGAGCCATGACTTTTTAGTCCAGTGGCTGTAGTGGCCAGGTGCAACAAAGCTGTCTGGTCCCTGCTTTCAGGCTTTTGTAGTTCATCCAGGCCCTATAACTCATCCTGTTGATGCAGAATGAAAAGACACGAGTCCCATATCTGGCTTTGCTTGGGTTAAGCACTTCATCTGATCTGGAGCTGCAGTGGAGCGGAAACCTCTTCTTCTTACTGCAAGTCTGGTGTTGTTGTAGTATAACCCTTTCTGCACTGCATGTATAAAGCCAGAGCTCTACAACCTGCATGGCGGTATAAGATAATGGTAATAATTATTTATTGCTCCATTGTAACTTGTTTCATGGAGGGCTTACAGAACTCCTTAAAAAACATCCCTTCATTCTCACAACATGTCTGGGAGGTAGATAAGGACTGTTAGGTGCAGAAGATATAATTTATTGTGAACCAAGAGACAGTATCCTACCGTTGGTACACCAAAGATATATGACTTGTCCAGGCAGAGCCTGGAAGGGAACTTAGGATTGCTTTAAACCATGTATTTCAACCTTTGGGCCAAAGGATTTCTTTGAAACTTCTTTAACCTGGCAAAAGTTAAAGCATTGCTTACGCTGGTGCGATAAATCTTGGGCTCTTGATTTACCGTGGTGCAAATGAGAGGAGAAGTACAGCCTGGAGAAACGCTGATAAGGCTCTCAGTGCTCTCCAGGCTGCCCTGTGTGTACGCACATGTGGTTGAGCTGCCGCCCCCCCCGGGGGATGAACGCTGCCTCTTCTAGACTGCGCGATGAGTCAAGGTATTGTGGCCGAGACTATAAGCATTGGCTCTCTCACCCAGCAGACAGGCAGACATTCAAAGAAACCACAGCACTCTGGTTTCTTTGCCCTTGTTTTCTTAATCAAATTCAGTTTGTGTGCACATACACATTCTTCACCCACAACACAAACAAATGCTGCCTCACACCTGAGGGTGGTTGGCACTCAGAAGTGCCCGTGGAAGTGTGACTCATAGAGGGACTAGCGGGAGGCTCCTATGGCATTCGTTCTAACATGACAATGAACATTCCCTCTTACTGTAAGTGATCTAATTGCATTACTGTAAATCTCACTCTTGCATTTTCGGCTACCTCCGCATCAACTTCTCTTATGTAATTGTGGAAAACTTGCTACCAAACAGAAGATTCCTCCTGAATGCCACACTTCTTGCAAAAGACTTATAATGAATGTAGGCAAAGAAGAGAGGCTTCACAGCAAGGAGTAGAAAGCATTTATTTGACTGAAAGTGGTACCTTTCTAAAGGTTGTGAGTACTCACATTAGTGAATTTAGTTGCGCCTCAGGCCTATAACAATTACAAAGAAAATGAGCAATCTAAGAAAGGAATATTAGTTCCTTCTCAGTGGGGTAAATGTAATTTATATAACTAGGGCAAGTTTTTTAAGCTTAATGTTTCAGTTAATCAGAATATTCCTTTCTGCTTCCTTTTTGCTGCCTTGATTACTGCTACTGATCTCACCACTAAATAGTTAGTAGAGTCGACATTTCATGGATGAATGTATTATTCTCTGCAGGCAGACCCCAAAGGCAGCTTTCCTCTCACAGACCCCTCTTTACATGGTGAGAGGACACAGGACAGGATGATAGCAGCTGACGAGCTGGGAGCACTTTTGCAATAAAATGTACTTCATGACTGTGTCAGGCATCTTTGCCACAGTGTGGGTGCAAGTAATCTCTGTTTTGTCCAAGAGCAGTGAGAAGAACGGGAGCACCAGGGGCAAGCTAAGTAGTCACTGCTGCTCCACAGAGCCACTGAGCCCAGGAAGTTTCCTGGGAATCAAACAGGGCATTGATGGACCTGAATGTACCAGGGCTTTTGAGAAAAGCCAAAGAGGATGCCAGAGGGAGAGGCAGAAGTACCTAGGACACCATCAGAGCAAGCACTCTGGGCATGTCCTGAGAAAATCTGATAGTGCTTGCGGCAAAATGTTTACTGGAAAAGAAACCTGAATGGCAGGAGAAGACTCTTAGGCACGTCTGCACAGCTAGATGCCCCCAGCTGCTGTTAATTCACCTCCAAGCCAGTCAGACACGAGCCAGCCCAGGCCAAGAATCTGAATTAACCCAAAACACCTCTCAGAAGATGCTGTTGCATTCAGCTGACCTATGTCCAGCCACCCAGGAGCCCATACATAGCAGCCTGCCTGCGCATGTTTACATAGCTTCTTTCCTTCTCTCCTCTTCTCTCCTCTCCTCTTCTCTTCTCTTCTCTTCTCTTCTCTTCTCTTCTCTTCTCTTCTCTTCTCTTCTCTTCTCTTCTCTTCTC
>JAWLRI010000070.1:847131-876369 GCA_034781795.1 Crypturellus tataupa
TCCTTCCTTCCTTCCTTCCGTCCTTCCTTCCTTCCTTCCTTCTTCCCTCCCTCCCTCCCTCCCTCCCTTCCCCCCTCCCTCCCTTCCTTCCTTTTGCTGCTTATAAGAATGATGTCTCTGTGTGTGCAGCTCTGAATAGTGTCCATACTCAGGTATTAGTGAAATTGAGGCATAAATAGGCATTTTCTGAGCTAACCACCAAATGGGGGAGAAATGTCTGGATTTGTGGTAGGAAGATGGAATATGAGGCTGCAGTGAGACTGTGAGCAGGAAAAGGCTGAGGAACCTGAAAGAGCCAGGAAATGTGCCAGGAAAAATGTAAAAGCACCCCAATGCTTACTGCAGCTCTGAATAAAGAATGTATGAAGGTTTTATTATCTCTATAAATGTCTGATGAAAATAGAGCCTTACATTATGCTTTTTATGGAATAAACTGTAACACTGTTCACACTATAAAGATAATAGTTTTTTTTTTTTTTTTGACTCTTAGAACATTTATTTCATCCTGTGAATATTTCCAAAAAGGCTTAAATGCAGGAACATTCTATAAATTGAAGTACTGGGTTTATAAGTACACATATATATTCTAATTCATCCATCAAAACATTCATTTTGGTTTTGATCTTTTTCCTCATCATTTATCATGCACACATGAAAATTAAAAGCCCAATTCCGCTCCAGCTGAGTCGAATTAATATGTTTTTATTTTTTGCCTCCACATTCTTCAGGGTCAGCTAGACTAGACTTAAGATGTCGATGAAGAAGTAGGAACGTTGGAGGGGACAGCTGTGTTGAGTAGATAACTTGGAGAGCTGAACAACTACGTTCTGCGCACAAGGACCTGGCATCACATCCCTACTTAGGCAAATTTTCTAGATGCTTATGGGTCATGCTGCTTTCTTACTAGTGAAGAAGATAGATATTTTTAGAAATTTACCAGGATCAAATGAATGCTACTCTTTGTTTTAAATCCACAATAGGCTCAAACATCTTTGATCCCCTGGTTCTTCAACACCCTTTTAGATGTGTGGATATATAGTAAATTAATGCACAGGTCTGGATTATTTAGTGATTGAAGTGAAAGGCAGGCAGAGTGTAACTGGAAAAGTATAAATATCTGTAGGGCATTATTTTAGATCTCTGTACTGATACCAAACTGAGAATTTAATCCTTCTATTCATTTGTGATAGATCTAGGCACTCTGTGTGATTTATCAGGCTTAAAACATGAACATAAAAATGGGACTACTAAAGAAATACAAGGAAAATGAAATGTTTTTCTAACACCGCCCTCTCCCTCCCCAAAAAAACTTGCTTAATTATCCACATGCTTAATTCCTAGAATGTGCTTATTTCTAATCCAACTGGATTGAAATTAAAGATTAATTTTCTAGCTGAAACAGGGTCATATTTAAAAGCACTACTCAAAATATATTAAAATCTACAACTTATTATCTTCATTTCAGAGTCAACAAGCATAAAATCTGGCTGACTGGCTAAAAATCTGTACAAGAATGCTATGACAAATCACAATCAGCTGTCGCATGCGCCTGTTTTATATCTTCATTGTTCACTATCTGTGAAAATTTATTCAAGTCAAGTGTTGTTTGTATGAATTTTGGTTTTCATTTAACCAAGAAAATTGCAAGGATCAAATAACCATCTAAGCACTTGTTGCAAAGATTAATGGATAAAATACATTTCTAATGAATTCACAACTGTAATGTAGCTCAATCTAGAGATGTGAAATAAGAAATTTCCACTTTTAAGGGCATTGGATGCAACTAACATTTATTTTGTTCTAAATCAGAATGCAAACAATTACCAGGACTGAAAAAAATCCTTGTATTGCAATATTTTTATTTCTGTGATATAAAGCAAAATGCAGTTTGAAATTAAAATTAGTTTTGAAAAACACCTCCTTCTCCATAGCTTTCATTCCAAAAATGTTGAAATGGAATATTTTGACCTTCTCACAATACTCCTTCCCAATCTTTTTCCCCAAAACAAGATGTTGTGAAAATCTACATGCCTCAGAGAGCAGTTTTGGTTTGACAAAATGGCATTTTCTGATGGAAAGAAAACATTCCGTTGGAAAAATTTTTAATCAGCTCTAACAAATAACTCTGGATTTCGCACTCTGGGCTAAATTCATAATGTTTCACCCTCTGAAATGAGCTGGAACACTTCAGAAGTAAGGAATTAATCAGGAGAAAAAAGCACCCTCCCAACATGGTTTGGAGACTACAGCAGGGGCCAGTTGGAATGGATCTGCATAGGCAGGCTGCTATATGGGTTCCCATGGTGTCTGCTCCCATCAGCCCAATTACAGGATCAGAGGCAGATTTGTAAGACTCTGATTATTTCTTTTTCTTTCTTTCTTTTTTTTTTTTTCAGAGGAAATAGTTTTATTTTGTTTTGTTTCTTGCTGTTCTTGGCAAGAAATTTGTGTTTTATTGGTATGAAATACAAGTCTGTTTTGACACTTGCAGAGACAACACAGACAGGGAGAAACATCTTTCTAGCTATAAACTTAAATTTGTATGCCTTGTAAATAGTTTTTTATTGCTCCTATAGTATAAAAGAAAAAAAAGTTACAAACACAGAGAAGTTATCTATGTCTTGCTGTGTACTTTCCTCTGTCTTACAAACAGAAACCTGGTTCACTGAGAGCATCTGATACTTTCTTGTACTTCAGCACGTGAAGCAATAAGCAAATCCTTGAAATCTGAGTACAGCTTCAGCACATAGCTGTGAAAAAATGTTCTTCCATTAGGGAAGAAGTTGCTTCTCCCTATATCTGCTAGATTGGAGAGAAGATGGTCTCAGTGTGTCTTTGCCCTAACATGGCTAAGAACCATTGGATTAACAAAAAGCTTCTGGAGGTTTGATGTGCACTGTTGGAAACCCACTGTCCCTACTCCAAGTTATTTTTGATCTACCTTAAGATCTAAAATATGCAGGGCTGAAGCCAGCACATTTTTGTCTTAGAGGAGACATGGATCTCTTATCTGCATGTTGCTTTAAAGCTTAATGCTTAATGCAGCATAAATACAACTTTCATCCTAAAAGGACTTCAGGCTAAAGCACACAGGAAGTAATGTTTTCTATTTCTCAAAACTTTTCAAGACTTTTTTTCCCCCAAACAAATCTATACCTCATTAAGATGAATCAAAAACTTTTAAAGGCTTTTCTCACACGTGTAGGAAAGACTTAGCACCCAAGACATGGGAGAACAGAGAAGCCTCCAGAAATCACATCAAAGGACACAACCGCTGCATCTGTGCTACAAAGCTGAACGCTACTGGGGTATTTTCCAGCAATGTGGCACATCTGGCTACGTCCATGTCCTGTCCTCTGGAGCAGGTAGCTGAGGAACGTGGGTTCTGACCTATGCTGACTCCTCAGGCAGGCTAGAGAGTCCAGACTAAAACTGCTAGGCACTATTCAAGCATCTCAATCATCAAGATGACCAAGGCCCAGCACCTAAGTCCATGGTCTTGGAAATTTTTAGCTGCACTGAATCAGACCAAAGGTTGATACTAAAATGTCCCATTCAAACATGATGTCTCCAGGCTATTGGTGTTTCTACCTTAACTCATATTTTTAAGACTGTTTGTGAATTTGGTCAATCCAAAGTTATAACAAGATGGCTCTTTATACCAAGTCATGTTGAGGAATCCACATGTAGCCAACTATCATTACCTAGGATGATGGGCTACCTACATAATGCAAAATCTCCTATGAGTAGCATGGGACGGAGTGGGAAATGTTTAATCAGCACAAGCCAATCAGCCTTGCTGAATCCAGGCAGGTTGTTGTAATTTAAGTGCACTGAATTCACTTGTTCTCTAGATTATGGGAGAACTTTTTAACTAGGTATATTGCTGCTCTATATATTTGTGACAGGTAGTCATTATAGACATCAATATTTTTTCAAAGCTTGTACTTCATAAATAGTCATTCAATTGTGAAACTCAAAGGGAAGCTTGCAAAACTTCTCACTTCTCACTTTATGAATTTATCTTCCTTCTCACCCAAAACACATAGTAGTATTGTGTTCTCTTGCTATAAAACTGTAGTACAATCTTGTCCCTTCTCCCACGCACAAGATGACAAACCCGTCTTTATCTCTAACAGAGAAGCATCTCTGTAAATGCCATCTGCTGCTCTTGAGCTTAAAAGTTCTGGTTCAAATTTGTCCTGATGAAATCCTTTGGCATCTTCCTGAGGCTTTTCTGCCTTTGTGCCAAACATTAATTAGTACTTGTTCCTGGACAATTTAATACTCTCACATAGCTATACAGATTAGCCTAAAGCAACTTTCTGCCTCGCAGCCCTTTCTCTAAGACTTTGACTTACTTTCAGGAACCTGACTGGGATCCTTCTTCCAAGGCTATGTGACCTGGATAGGTTCCTTATTGCTTCTTTATTAAGATTTCACCTCTGAAGGCATTTATTGCTACATGGCTCTGGCAGCTCTGTGGACTGAGTTTATTACATGCGCAGGATTCACCTAACTCTTTTTTCCAACAAAACCACCCCTCTCTCATCTATGGGAAATACCACCGAGTGATTTATAAGTGATTACTGGTTTGGCTCATGACCAAATCTTTGTACATGTAGTCAAGTCTTCTGAAGGAATATAACCATCAGTAGTCCTTTCCTCTCTCACTGGCCATAATTTGAAGATTTATCAGTGTGAAAGTTAATGCAAATTGGATTGCCCAACCGTTTGCTGTCCTTCTGAAACACTATGTCCCCCTGTGCATTTTGGATTGTAATCTCAAACAAAAACTCCCTGTCTGCATTAATGAGAACATGTGTAAATTTTGTTTATCTATATTTTAAAATATATTTTATTAGCATAAATCATGAGATGATTATTGTCTGGTGAGTTTAAAGTCTGAGAATTATCTGTCTGAAGACTGTGTCTACTCACGGGTGTGGACCTGAGCCTACAATCTAAGGTTCAGGCAAGGCTAGTAAAAAACAGTACTTTGCTAGTTGTCAGTGATTCACTCCCAAAACATGAAGCATGATAAACTGAGAAGAAAAATAAGTAAAACACCTTGCAAGTGGAAGCCACATTTAAGAAGAGAGGTCTCAAAGCTAGTTTTAAATATTCAGTATTTGGAATCAGAGAGAGTTATTTCTCAGACATTTGTCATGGATTTAGCCATTTAGTCATCTTAGCGATGCAGAAAGCTTTATTGAGTGGCATTTGTGTTTCCCAGCATTGCAGTGGATCATCACAGCTCTCCTGAGGCTACAGTGAGATATTTTGGTCTCTTGACACAAAATTAACTCTCCCCTGACACTGAGGTGATATGACATAGTGACTTCAGAGTGAGCAGATCTTTACTGTAGTTATAGCACTCACTGGCATAACCGAGAAGATGACTCCCTGCTGTCATGATCATGGACTTGTTTATGCTTAAAAACTGGCAGAGGCATAATTAGATTTATCTAAAGTCGATCTATTTACACCAGAATGAAACTGTGTTTTAGCTGCATTCCAAGTGGTTAAAACCTCAGTTATATCAATTTGCCATAATTGAAACTACAATATGAATGATGTTGTAAATGGATTTAGCTGTTATTGGTGCTTCTATTTTGTAGTACACTAGTGTAAAAACACTTGTCTCATTGTTTCCTTCCTCTCTTCCTCGCTGCCCTGAAGAACCGTATCTCCTACATTGGTCATATTTTTAAAATAAGAAATAACCTTTCTCCTATACGAATATTAGAGATATTTGTGGTATGTAATCTGGATTTTCCCTTGTATGAAGAAGCAAAAAGCACCAGGAAATTTCAGTTAAGAGAAGGCAGTAGCAAATGAATATTCGAAAGTTTGTGGTATAGGTGACCGATAACTCTTCCAGTGACAAAGGAAGTTTTAGTTCAGTAGCATGAAAAGCAAAAATATTTCTGTTGAGCACTTTACATACATCATCTATCTATGCTTCATTTGCTGAATTTCATGACTCTTGTTCTCCTTTTTAGAAAAGTGTTTCTTAACATATGTGATGCACATAAAGTGTATATATGGCCCAAATACTTCAGTTTCGTGAAGAAGCCTTGCTGAATTCACTTATAGGACAGTATCGCCACTAATGGCCTGCATATGTAATATTACTGTTGCATTTATTTTGAAAATATATTGATCAAAAATTAAACATAAAAAATTGCAGTCACTGGTAGCCCGTCTTTCTTGTTCTGTTGTCTTAAAAAGGATATCCAAGTAATTCATATCCATGTAAAACACAACAAATTGGTATGCAAAGCTAAATGATATGTACAAAAAGAGATAGGGATATGAGATAGAGGTTTTCCTGAGCTGTTCTTGGTGCATCCTTACTGTTAAGCAACCTCAGTTTTCCTCCAACCCCTTTTCTCTTTCATATACAAACATACACACATTCTTTTTTTTTCTCTTTTGCAGCTCCCTAAGAAAGAGAGAAAGACAGATGTTCTAATGCAAAAATCACAAGACCAAAAGATCTGCATTTTAAAAATATCTGACTCCTATATCTAGAGTGGTTTTGGGCATCAGAAAAGCTGAGGATTCTTTTTGAAACTTAAAGGTAAAAGTGACATGTAAGATGGATGCAAGATTTTTTATCATATTAACATATAAGTTAACTGCGAGTCAGCAATATGCCCTCATGGCCAAGAAGGCCAATGCGATCCTGGCCTGCATCAGGAGGAGCGTTGCCAGCAGGTCGAGGGAGGGGATCCTGCCCCTCTGCTCAGCTCTGGTGAAGCCACACCTGGAGTACTGGGTGCAGTTCTGGGCTCTCCAGTACAAGAAGGACGTGGAGCGTCCAGAGAGGGTCCAGTGGAAAGCCACGAGGATGATTAACGGACTATCTATCTTACGAGGAGGGACTAAGGGACTATCTATCTTATGAGGAAAGACTAAGTGAGCTGGGTCTGTTTAGTCTGGAGAAAAGAAGGGTGAGAGGAGATTTGATCAACATGTTCAAGTACCTGCGGGGTGATGGTAGGGAGGATGGGGTCAGGCTCTTCTCCGTGGTGACCAGTGACAGGACAAGGGGTAACAGGTGTAAGTTGAAACACAGGAAGTTCAAGCTCCATGTGAGGAGGAACTTCTTTCCTGTGAGGGTGACAGAGCCCTGGAACAGGCTGCCCAGAGAGGTTGTGGAGTCTCCTTCTCTGGAGATCTTCCAAACCCGCCTGGATGCCACCCTGTGCCACGTGCTCTGGGTGTCCCTGCTGGAGCAGCGAGGTTGGACTAGATGATCTCTAGAGGTCCCTTCGAACCTTAACCATTCTGTGAGTCTGTGATATTGTAAATAACCCCTCATATTTTGAGTCATGAATACACACGGTGCCTGCACAGCTTAGTGACTCAAATCTGCCTGTCTGAAAGTGAATTATATTTGCTTATCACTCATGCATGACTCTGTTCTTTTTTTGCTGGCCTCATTTTTGCTTCCTGGAAAGTGCTTTTAATTTTTAGCGATCTACAATAAATTGTTCTTTCTCTAGGTGATGCTGAGATCACACCACTCCTCCATACGATTGCTCCAGGGATTGTGTGTTTTTCCCAAGTGCACCATAAGGGCCCAACCCTATATTCCCCAGACACTCAGATTGCTACTGACTCACTGGATGTTTTGGATGTTCAGAGTATGCAAGACAGAACCTAGACCAAAAGGTCAGTCTGCATTGAACTTTCTCCCCTATTATCCGGAAGTGAGTTCAGCCTAATGCCATGCTGAAAATATCTTTATGCTGTACTTCTGTGTTCCCTTTCTAGCTCTTTGGTGTCTTGGGTCTCCTCTCTTTCTCCCTATCCCTCCTCCTCCTCCTCACTCTTGTTTTTCTGAATCTGGAATTTTGGCCTCTTGATTTCCATATGCCTAGGAAAATTCTGGAGGCCCTTTTATAATACTCTTTACTTTCCCCAGATGTTCTCAAGACTTGCTTGCACTGCCACAGAGATAGTTATAATCCAGCTAGCCAGTCATGGTGCTGTATACAATGCCATTTCACAGCCATCAACTTTTTCTGGCAAGCTATATAAGTGAGTACTAAGGGTCTTGGTAGTTATAGCCATGCTTAAACCTAGGCCTCCGCTTTTCTAGTGGTAATAGCATTACAGCCAACTGGAGAGAGCTGGGGTGCAAACACACACAACACTTGTGTCTCACTCACCTCTAGGCAGGCCCTGCTATGCACCATCTCCTCCTGTATAGGAGGACCTGAGCTCAGGTCAAAGAGCTCTCTCCAAACTTCAACTACATTTGCTCTTCACTCTTCATTATTTAGCCCTGTAAATGTGTGTTTCAGAGCTTTATTTTACATTCTTCCCAAATCCATTCCCTGAACCAATTTCTGTTTTTTTTTTTTGTCTTCTTTCTTTTTTTTTTCAGTTTGTCTAACTCATGAAACTTTTTCTTTGTTTCCAGCCATTATGTTTTTTCACCTCTTCTTGTTTGTTTCTGGGTATTACTACTTGTATCGTGGTTGCTGCTGTTCTTCAGCTCCTTCTGATGTACAGATCATACAGAGTTAGACATAATCTCAGTTTCAAGAATTTTGCAAATGTAAGAGAGAGCACAGGCAAAAAGAAGTTGGAAAGAAGAGAAATCTTGTTATCTCAATTTTACAGAGGGGAAACTGTGGCAGGAAAAACATACTGGTTTTTGGGTTATGCAGAAAGCCTGTGGTTGAGCAGGAGGAAATGCCAGGCCTCCCAGACTTCATTCAATGTCTTGCTCTTAACTTCTTAGCAATTTTTGCTAGTGTCTGCAGTGTAATACTTGCAATGTAGTGATTTGCAGTGTGATAAAGATAATAATAATGGCTCCTCCATGAAGGAGCTGATTTCCTACATGATTATGGGTTTTCAAGTTTACCATAAAAGTCAATGCTTATTTGGCCTACACTGCATTAATAAGCAATAATTATCTGAAGGAAAACAGTTTTATTTGGTGTTTTCTCAATGACCAACTCACATCCTACTGTGAGCCAACCTTGTAAGTTCTTACGCCTGCATTTAACCAATAAATTCATTAAAGTCATTTAGAATAACATAGTTTTCCTAATTTAAGCCCATGCATTTATTAAGATGAACACTGATTTACATTCTGATAAATTCATAGAATTCTTCTTAGTCTGCATTCAGAAACTTTTAAATGACTGCTGTTAATGACTACTAATGAATATCTTCTTTATTATTTAATATTAAACACTAACTGCAGTACAGATGACTCTTCCAGTACTTATTCTCATGTCGTAGTGATGTGTACCCAAACAAGTCTCTGCAGTTAATCTGGCACTCGTCACCAGTACGTTACTGCTTGCCCCTCACTGTTTTCATCTGCTCTACGCTGGCCCATTCTAGCTCCTCTCGTGTGGGGGACATTTTGCATAAACAGGTAACTAGGAGAGTCCAGAAAGAATGCAGCATATTATGGATAATGCCTAAGTAGATATCTACATGGAGCTTCAGAAAATCACCTACCTCATCTCCTTGGTTATATATGAACGCCTATGCAACACAGAGTCAAATGGGCACCAAGAGCTTGGTAATACTCATGCGGCAGGCAGAAAAACATCATGGGGCAGGATAAAAAACTTTGGGGTTGCCTACATCACTTTGTGCAGAGTCAAGATTTCCCTACCTGCAATGCAGCCTTGGCCTCTCGTAGAGGGTAAATTCCATAGGGTGAACACGTTTTTGAGCAAAGCCCATTAGTTTGGAAGTGCTCAGAGCAAAAGCAAATATCACGCTGTGCAAGTATAGGGAGCCAGGTCTCACTTTAGCTTTGTTCACATTTCCCTCTTCCCCCTAGCGTGAGTGTCTGCTGCTTCTGAGCATGGACTGACAGAGTTAATCTGACTATCTATAAATATAGCCATGTAGCAAAGCATAAATACACTTTAAACATACTTATGCCACAAAAGGGATTCCAGGATTAGTGTAATTGCTATGCTTTTGCCTCAGTAAATGTGATGTAATGAGTTTATATAATTGCCTTGGTGCTGTGCCGAGGTGTGGGGATGGGAAGCGAGAGCAAAGTGCAGCATCTCTGAGGCTGCCCTTACTCATGGAAGAAGTTTCTCAGATGTCTCAGAGAAGCCAATACTCATGTCCATTCAAAGTGAAAAGCAGTAAATGAGTGTGCTGACATTAAAACAAAAACCAAACCCACCAACTGTATTCTGATACCTTGATAAAGACCAGGAGATACCGGAATGAAGACTAGAGATATGCCAAACTCTGATCTCACAAATACCATTGCAAATATGAAGAAATATAAAGTAACTGCAGTGAAATCTGTGAAGTGGATTGGAAAAGTCCTAGAGGGGTTTAATTACACCACATAAATTTAGGTAATGACTCAAATGCCTAATTTATCATGTTAGAGGCTCCCTCCATAGTTAGCAGGCACCTCAAAGAGATTCGGAGGCACCCAAGATTTACCTGCACTCTAAACAGTTCCCGAGAAGGAAAAATCTGTCTTTCCACTAATGGTAGTCTGGGGAGACTCTATCACTTGTTGATTAAATTCAGTGTGCAAAATCAAGCAGAGTGAAAATGTTCTGAAGTATCCAGATGCAGAAACCTAGAAACGAAAAAATGATGTTTTCAAGAAAATCTGCTGCTAACACAAAAAATGTTGATGTTACTCATAGACCAGATCCCTGAAAGGCTGCAACGTGTCCTCAAGCCTTGACTGTCATTAAGACAAGTCTCTCTTCCATTAACCCAGTTTCTCTCCTTCTCACATTCTTGACGTTATCACTGAAGCATTAGAGCATGTTTCAGCTAGGAGGGTAATGTGCTCGCTCTAATAAAATTGGATCATCCTGTCTGGCTCCAAATGGATGTCTGTGCTGTTTGGCAGACTCTGGTTATACTGGAGTAATAATACAGTACACCTACAAATAAGGTAATAATAAAGTACACCTACAAGGGGAGCCTTTTATAATCGGCAACCCGTGGTAGCTTTCTGACTTTACTCTCACATGCTGAAGCGAGGATGAGTGCACATGAAGGAGCATGGTCAACATGGTGAAGCAGGACTCTTCTAGAACTGAGCCCACCCACCATACCACCTAGAAATGATATCCATTCAGTTTGCTCTATTTTGTTGCAAAACCCTTTAGCCTCTTCCAGGAAAAGTTTAACTGTTAAACTGAAGGTGGCTTACCTAAACAGCTGGCCCCTGTAATGTCCAAGTCAGGCAATAGTAACTAGTATCTGAGAAAAGCGCAGAATCACAGAATGGTTCTGACTGGAAGGTACCTTTGGTAATCATCTATCCAGCTAGCTCAAGCAGAGTCACCAGAGCAACGGGCCTAGGACCATGTCCAGATACCTTTTCTGAAGTGGCAACCTCTTAGCTCAGGATTTGGTTGCAGTGCACTTGCAGTGCAAGTAATTACTCTGACCAATTATCCCATTTTAGAGAAGCATTTCAGAACATTGATCCCAATGAACTCTCAGTTGTTAATCACCAGTTGGGGGCTGAGAGAGGAAAATCATGGAAACAGTATAGGTCTATTTCAGTAAGTGGGCTTAATGTGCACTATCCTACTCAAAATGGCATGTCAGCAGGCATGTCCACATGTCTCTGGGTCATAAACACAGTCACTCCTACCAGTGGATGTACACCCACTGGTACTTGTGTCAAAGAAGGGACAGGCTCCAGAGCAGGATTTGTTCCAGGACCTGCTTGCAACATGTAGGTTCAAGACAGGGCATTCATGACCTTCATTTCTCTAAGTTTTACAACCAACCAGAGAATTAGAACGAGGAATCTTTGTAGATCTCATCATTGTCAGCCATTCCGGGCTTTTCTTTTCAGCGGAGAAAGAAGAGATGGAAAATCCTGAAGACCTTCACACTGGTCACATTTCCAGGTCAATCTGCCATAACATGAGTATGTCCTCCACAGCAGCAAGCAGCCCTAGGTAGGCAAAGGCGTGATCTCTCATGGCATGTTTTAATCACGGTGGGTTCACAGGCAACGTAGCCAGGATGACCGGGTTAGTAGCAGGCAGGATAGTGGTGGCTTCATGTTTTTAAACAGATAAAAAAAGTTCTGTTTCTGTACTGTCTCTTCTGCATTGCCTCTGCAGCTCTGTGCTGTGCTTCCTGCAGGTTTCCTGGAAGGTGCCTATGCCATCCTGAGCAATCTTTCATCAGTAGCTGATGTTTCTTTCTCCAGCAAAGTGTTTCTCTGTCAAGTTGAGCAAATCTCTTTTTCAAGCTCAAAAAAAGACAGATCCTTTTTGAAGCAGCTTCTCAATCTAGTTGGCTTCTTCAACCTTGTTTCTTATTCTTATCATGTCCAAACCCGAGGATATGGTAGCTGCTGAAAAATCAACAGTTAGGTAATGCTATGGCAAAATGTTCGCTGTGTGTGAAGTCAACACATACAACAGTTCCTCAGCAACCCCTCTGTAACCTGTGGTCCAAGCCTCATGGGCAGAGAACTGTCCAGTCATGACAGCCTCAAGTATTTGAATCAACCATTCCTGGGCAGTTGATGATGGGCTAGGAAAGGAGAAATCATGTGTTTCTTAGCACTTAACGTGAGTCTTTGATCTAGAGTTAAAGCAGAGTGGGAATTCACAGAGACATAGTGTTCCCCCTGAAGCTCTGAGCACAAAACCTAGAGTAAAATTCCCGCACGGGGAAGTAAAGACTTCAGCACAGTAAAAGCTGCCTGTTTGTTTGAGCAAGGCTGAGGTCGAAGGGCTGAACAGTATCCCAGCTCCTGCGGACCACGCTGCCCCATTCAGCTGTATATTCTTGGCCTGTGGCTTTTGTACCTGGGACCTGCAGTTGCTCTTCCATGCAAGGACCAGGCAGGTCTGAGGTGTTTAACTTTCCAGGCTGAGCAAGACTTAGTGCAGTCATGTTGGGTTAGACAAAAGCATAACAGAGAAAGCATCCTAAGAAACACTAAATCTTCTTTTCTAAGGCATCTTACTTCTCCAAGACAATGCAGGACTTCTGTGAGGCCTGTTTCTCCTCAGACTGAAGTCTAAAACATATCAGTTTGGGGGCATGTCATGTCATTTCCTTTTCTCTTTCTTTTACTAGGCACTGGCTGCTGATATTTTCAATATTCTACATTTCCTGAATATCACATCCATCACAAATAAAGAATCCTGTTATATGAAGTCAAAGGCTGATCTAGTTTTCTCTTCTTAGTTTAAAAGCATCAGGTTTCCTCCAGCAATATATCCCTTGATACTCTGATACACATGACATCCAGAGCTAAACTTATCTTCAGCGCAATGGCTATAAACACAATGAAACATATTCTGTTTTTAAGCAGTTAACTCCTGATGGCTCTTGGTGGATTGGCAATGGTGTAATCAGGCATAGAATTTGTTCCAATGTGTTTTTAATACAAGTAGAGAGACTCAGGATATTTATTATGGGAGTCATATAAACAAGTCATTCAAACAAAATCCTCCTAATTTTACAGCAGTCTAGACATGTAGCATATTGCAAAGCTGCATCTAAGGACAGTGTCATTAAGGTTTTTATCCTTATTGCCAGTTCAGAGGAGAACTGAGGATAAATGTGGCAGTCTGGCACCTAGCTTCTTATCCCATAGTATCTAAAAAGTGTGTCAGACTCATCTAAAAAGCCCTCTGCTTACTGCATGATAAGGAAGTTTTATTTTGTGTTTGCTCTGTTAGGATTACATTGGCTTTTCTGTGTTTTGCCAAGTTTGCACACTTTCTGTGGGAACCCTCCTCATTCCGTTGGATTGGGATGATAGGAAGCATTTTATTAGAGCTTACTGGAAAAATGTACCATAAGTGCCAAGGAGTCAGGACTGTTGTCCAGCTGGCGGCAGACAGGCAATGCGTAAGTTACAAAAAGTTGCAGGATTGCAAGGCTCACGGAAATTCCCATCTCAGCTGGTGCCTGCTCCCCATAGACTCATGCACCTTCCATGAAACACATGCAAACCTCCATACGTCAATCCTAAGCAATATTTAGGAGACATGCTGTAAGGGTTGCCTGAGGGTCAGCAGCACTGTGAGGAGCTGGGGCTGACCAGAACCAGTGGCCCTGCTTCAGTTCCCTCCAAATTTCTCTGAACACGGCGGCAGCATGACACTTCCGTTCATCATCGGACTGCTTGGCGCACTGCCTTGTGTGCAGCGGATGACGGAAATGCCCCATCATCACGGGCATTTTTTTCTTGTCTTTAGACCTCATATGTGTCTCCTTTCTTTGAAAGCTGGTATGAATCTGGCAAAGCTCTATCCAGGGCGCTCTCTGCAGAGTCAACGACATCTGGAAGTAGAAAACGCCTCCTAAATATTTACGAGATATGTCAGTGATTTCCGGGTTACTAGTTTTCCCTGATGTCTAACCTGAAACTTCCTTGCCGCATTGTTAGCTGATTGCTTTATTTGGGAAATTATAGAAACTAGAGTTTATGGCTGCTGTTCTAAATGAGAAATTCAGGAGATGAATTGAATTTCAAGAGATGGCAGAGTTTTGAGAAGAGATTTGGGATTTTTGTAGCATTTTTTGTAGCACAGGAAATGCTATAGAGGGAAGACAGGAATTGTTTGTGGGAGCATGCAATGGAAACTGTGGCCATTAGTGAATAAACAGCAGCAGTGAGAAACATAACTTTACTAGGAGTGGCACACTATATCTGGGTATGATGTGTTGTTAGACTAAGTGTCAATGGAAAGATAAAATGAGACAGAGGAGGATATAACTCTCAAAATATTGGAAAAAAGGTTTTACTTGATTGACAGCACAAAAGTGTTGTGAATGAAGTTCAGTCTCTCCTATGAACTCCATGAGCATTTCATCATCAAGGCCTGAAACTTCACTCTTTCTGTTTTATTTATTTTTTTTGTCAAAAAATATTAAAATGCAAATAGACTGCTATCACAGCTTTGGATCCAGGGTCAGATCTACGTTCCTAGCTTATCTGCCTCTAAATAACTGAGGCAAAACATAGAAGTGATAATAGTTTGGACAATGGTACATTCAGGTCTTTGAGATAAAAGTATTCCAGTCCTTAAGCTTAAGGTTGAGATAGGAGACACAAATCTTTGTTTTATGTGCGGACCAGAGGATGTATGAGGTCAAAAACATTCTGACAAAAGTAGTAAGAAAAACAGCATTTTTCCCAGTCTTTTATAACCTGGTCATTCCTATTCTTGTATCAATACAATGCAGTATCAGCTATCACATGTATTTCAGTTTAAACTTTCAAGTTTAGTGTTCTCTTCTGGATTGTCACTTTAATAACAATGATAAATGTACGTCATGATTCAGCAAAGTCCCTAAGCCCTTCCCCTTCTGTGAGTCTATGAGATACAGTTGTGTGAGTGATAAATGTTCCAGGCCATGACTGAACTGGAAAAAATGAGGGATGAGATTTTGGAAGAGGGAGGCCAAAATGGAAAACCTATAATATTTCATTTTTCTTTAGTCTGAAATGGTTTATCTGAAAAAAAGTAGTTAGTGTTGGGCTTACTTAGCTCTTCCCGAAAAAAAACAAGGTTAAGAATGAAATGTGAGTGAGATTTCAAAATGAGACTTCGACCTTTCTGCACAATCATTCTCCCAATTTTGTTTTTGAATGCAATTGCATTTTTTTCAACAAAACAAAAATTAGCTTAGCTGTTCTGTAAATGGCCTTATGCTACTCATATGATTAGAAGTTAGGCAACAGTAATGTGTTTTGCAACATTAAGGTGAAATAAGAGCAAAAGAAAGTCTCTAGATGGAGTGCAGGAAGATAAGACGTTGGGAATACAGTTCAATGTGTGCAAAGACTGTATTGTAGCATGTAAACTGTCTGCAAAAGTTTAGCTAGCTTACAAACAGTCTTGCAATGTGTTTGCATTTTGCAGGCCAACAAACACTCATCATCAAATCAGTGAGGGCAGTCAAGATGTCTGTAACACAGCAAGAGGCACAGCGAAAGCAGCAGCAACAGAAGCAGAAAACTCCCTTCTCCCTGCCTGCAAATGTCGCAGACTTTTCAAACATCGGTCCCTAGCAAACTGTTGGGAAGTGCACTATCTTTGACCCTGAATGTCTTTTGCATAGCATGGAGAAATTGTCTTCTCAAAAGCTGGTACTTTGATCATCCTCAGAAATAGAAATCAGAGGATGACTAAGGGTCTTGGGAATTGAGTTCTTGCTCTTTCTTGCTCATGCAGGCACGCAAAATCACATGCAGAAGCACATCTTCATGCATTTGTTATTGACGCAGAAGCACTTCAAGGAGAGATCCTTATAGCGCACGTACATAACCGACACATTACACAAATGTTTGCTGTGTACAGAATAATCAAGGAAACAGACTCATGTTTATTATTACTGAATCAGCAGCAGTCTAATGGATTAAAAACATCCTCTTTTTTTTTCCTCTCTCCTGTTGTGAAAGTGCCAGTGTTGTAAACTCTCCCTGCAAGAGAAGTGGGTGGAAAAGAAGCACAGCATGACCTCCTTGGTCTGTGTACTCCTCATCTCCCAGGTTAGGTCTCCTGGCCAGAATCCAAAATCCCAGACCATCAGCCGCACGTACTTGAAGCCAACTGGATCAGGAAAGAATACAGTAAATGTCTGTTTCCGGTTCACAGGCCCCTCAGCGTCACCACATATTTTGGAAGTCTGTCTGGCTTCCTGACTTTGAGAGTCTCTTGATTTAAGCTTCAGGGAGCAGTATTGAAAGGGGGAAAACAGGGCTTGCCTAAACCTCATGAATAGTCTGAACATCTCTTCTCTGTCTTTTAAGGTTCTTACGGCCTTAATTTACTGGATTTTGTGGGAAGAAAGAGGGCTGTAACTCCTTTTGTTAGGCCAAATTTTGACTCTTTACAGATATATTCTTCAGATTGAAAGAGATGCTCTAAAATCAGGCCGAATTCTTCCTTATCCCTCGAGACTTCCAGTGATCTCACTGATATGAAGCTGGAACTTGAAGTCTCTGAATTTCTAGAAAAAGACTTGGACTACACTAAAACAGTATTTTCTTAAATCTGAAACTACTGCCAGTTCTATTTAAATTCAAACATAAGCTGGTTCTTGTGAAGCTTGTTTGCATCCAAATTAAATCAGCAAATTCACTCAGTGTGATCCAGTGTGTCTGAGCATCTGCTTTTAATGTGGTAAGACCAAGATTTAGCACTGCTTTGCATGCTGTTATAAAACTATTTTTAATCTTTTTAATCTCAAATACTGTGATGAGTAGCACAGCACAGAGGCCTGGCTACCAGGGAGAGTGGGGAAGTGGTGCTGTAGTATGAGACTGTACCTGCCTCGGCTCATTAAAAATGGCTGAACTGCATAAGACGCTCCTAAAAGGAGCTCTAATGCATGAGAACAAAAACTAAATTCCTATGATGAAGAGAGAGAGAGAAGATGTGCAAGTAGGCGGAGAGCTGGCATTGCTGGTACTGAAAGCAGTAGTTAGAAAAACAGAGAAAAAAAAACAAAAACCAAGAGACAAGGTAAAAGTAAGCTGGACCTTTCTCTCTTTCCAATGACATTTCCTAACATGGCCATTCCTGTCACAATCTGACAAGTTTTGCGTTGGTGGAAGGAATCCTCAACGAGTTTCAGCATTTTGCATCCGTTTCACTGCGTGTCATTGGGCTGTGATTTCTGGAACTGTGGCTGCATACTCAGCATCAGCCTTTCATTCACTGCTCGAATCAGAGAACAAACTGTTCCTTCTAGGACAAGGACAGCATTCTTAATGGGTTCCTCACCATCCCGACATGTATTGCACCACCTCAACCAGCAATTCCTAACCACGTTTCCCTGATTTTTCACATTCTTGCAAAAATGACTCTGGAAGGGTCACATTTCCACAGTCCGGCCTACCAATAAATATACTTTCTCTTAGTCAGAGAGTTGAACTGCCTACGCTTGGCAATATGCCTGAGGAAGCATCCATAGCATAGCATTTGCTATTTATCCCAGGCTGTTATCAAAGGACACAGAAGTTTTCATTGTTTGTCTTTGGACTGTTGTTCTATCTAGGCTAAGCTCTTCTCATAGGTTTGTTCTGGTCTTTCTGTGGTTCTGACTCTGTATGAAACGTTCAACAGTCATTGGGAAGGACCGGGAAAGCTGCTGACAACAGTATGTCTTAAACACAACTGAAAACAAAGTTTATTGCCTGCATCTCTGAAGCAAAGGTCCTGTAATTTTTAAGGCCTGGTCTTTCTCATTTAATATCCTGAAAATGGCTTGAGGGAAGCTATGTTAGCAATTAGACAGAAAAGTCCCCTCCTCAGTGTGCAGGTTGCTTGCTTTCCTCCAGCATGTCATGTGTTTGTGAAGCCCACTGGTGGGAGCTGGTCTGGCTAGGCAGCTGTCTACAGGCACAGGTTGACCCCACGGTCTGGGTCTCCCAAGCCCCAGAGGTAATCGTCTGTATGACGAGGCAGTCATGGCCACGCAGCAAGCGTCCTCCCACTTCATCCACCCAACTCTTGTGAGCCTAAGGCCATGACTGCTCCTGCTGCCACACTGGGTCTTGCACTTCTTCACCCCACAAAGTGCCAGTGTTTTGTAGATGACAAAACTAACCATAGTAAACAAGAAGGCCACAGAAATACTTTGATATTCTCTTTCTTGTGTAATTCCTGGTCAACATGCTGCAGAGATATGTCTGCTCTTTGTTCATCAAAGAGCAACGCTGTCAGCAGGAAAAGGGAAGAGGGTGTTGTGTCCGGGGAGGTGTGGGGCCATGAAGCACTCCTCCAAACAAACTCTGTCACCGTAGGTGTGTTCAGGCGAAGCCATCTTTTGGCACTGGTTGTTCTCAGAAGCAAAACCTGTTGTGCATGTTTATAATACTTAGCTTTACTGAAGCATCTATGTAAGACTAATTGGAGAAGGAAAACACTTACATGTGAGAGATGGCATCACCTTCTGTGCTTTCCACTAAAAATCCTTAGAGGAAATCAGGCAAGTGACAGGACATGTTCCTATTGCCACAGTCCTTGTGAAACATATAAACATAGAAACTCCAACAATTCGGCTGCAAAGTGTCAGAAAATGGCACTGTTCTGTCAAACTTCTGTACTCCACGTCATCAAAGGTAGGGTCTAAAAATTAAGAAATTTTCCATCAAAAGCTTTTTTTTTCCTAACTAAAAGAGCTTCAGGCTCTTTCACATGAAGAATATTTGCTTGCCACAGAAAAGAATTCCTTGCCCCCCTAAAAGCTAAATATCTCTCCGTGTGTCATCATTCCCAATAGGTGCTGTGTTTCTCTGCTCAGCTTTGTCTCCGAGATTCCTCTTGGAAGATGATTGCTGGCAATGGATGGTCAGACAGAGAGCTTGGCCCTGCAGGTCCATGAAACATCTGAATAGCAACATTTATTTTCAAACATAAAATCTGGAGTGTCCCTGCATGACCTATAGTGCTATGCTGGAATGCAAACATAAACAGCCAAACAAACAATACTAACGAAATGCACCTTTCTGTGTTGTTTCGAGTTTCTTGCACTCTTTACTTTTCTTATGTCTTTTGGTTAAGCTAAAGAGTGATATATTTTCTTCTGCAGGTCACATGGGAAATTCAGATTGTACTTGGAACTACTTGAAAATACTCCCATGCGCGCGTATGCTTGGGGAGGATGGTACCTCGTCACTATTGTCATTAATATATATGCATTATTCATCTCCCTTTGGACGTATGCCAGTACCTAAGAATATGTTTTCTGAAGAAGCCTTGTATGGTCCTAACTCTGTCTAAAGTCAATAATAAAGCTGCCAATTGACTTCAGTGGAAGTAGAGAATATTCCTGCACCCCTCTTCCCTCATCTCTGTTTTTTCTTTACTCTGTCAAGACTGACACGTTCTCAGTCTTTCTGATAAATTGTCCTTTTTTTTGTATCAAATATGTCTGATTATGGTACAGAAAATACTGAAGGCAATTAAGTACCTTGTAACCCATTTTATCAAGACATTGAATATCCTTCCTGTTCTTATTTATATTAGTGTGGATATATGTTCATTAGTGAAGGTAAGATCTCAAGAGAGATTCAGGGGCCTCATGCCAGTTCAGGTGACTTATTCTCTGTTGAGGTCATCTAACGAGGAACACAGAGCCTAAACAACTTGTGGATTTGGGCCTCCCTTCAGATTTACAATGCGGATAACAGAATTGGCCTTTTGTAGATCTGTCGTTTATTTTAGAGGTCTGTGTTGCATGTTTGCTGCTTGGCAGGATGAGAGTTACGAAGTGAATAAATATACTTCAACCACAAATGAGCAAGCAAATGGAAGGAAGTGCTGTTTTTAAAGAATGCTTTCAGTGAATTATTCAAGTTACAAGAATGGCAAGAGGCATTTTCTAGGAAGGAAGAGTTTCTAAATTATTTTATGCGAGATAGTCTAATACATGACTTCATTTGGAAAAAAAAAAGTTAGAGGTAACTACTGTGAACTAAATAGTTCTGTCAGAACATGAGCATTCTGGAGCTTGGTTTCTTTCAGAAAGAACATGTTATATCACCATGATTGTCATTTGTTGCAACATCACAAAAATATGATACTGAGATTATATTGCAGCTCTCTGAAAGTTCACTTAGTCCCTTATTTTTTTCCTAGTCTGATCTCATTCTAGTAAGGGACAGCCAAATATTTTTCCACACCATTGTGGCCAAGGACTAGCTCCATATGTGACATATTTGTTCCCTCATCAGTCTTACACATGTTGGACATTTCTGTAGTTGGTGATACAATATGTCCAATGCCAGAAGAAGTGCTGAATAATAACATCTTACTGTGAACTGGTTAGTCACTTGTAGTCAATAGTCACTGGGTACTTTCTTCTGGGTTAAATAAAAACAGAACACTCTCTGAGCAAATTATTCCTATGAACACAGTGTGGCAACAAAAGATGTATTTGATTGATTTCCAAATTTAGATTTCAACTCCAGTTCTTTACATGCCAATCAGACTTCAGTCTTACTTGTATTAATGGGCACAACTTAATGTACTCTAGATTTTGAACCCCACATTAGACACTGATCATTCACAAACCTAAGTTCTGCCTATTTTGTAATATTGTCATATTTATGTTCAGATTCAGGGGTCTATCCCATCTTCAATATCAGCTAATGTATACATCTCCTTTAACCTCTACTGAGGGAAAAATCACTACTGAAGAGCTGGGTTTGACTGCTATCCTAATAACTAAAACACTTTATGCTACCTAATGCTCTATTACTTGGGTTAGACAAACTAGGACTTCAAATCTCATCTAGAGATAAGCCAGCTTATCACCAACAACTGTGAATAAAAGACATATGTATGCCATGAGTCACAGCAAATTTTGGCCACAATGGTAAAGTAAGCAGGTAGACTGTCTTTTTTATCCATTGCATGGTAGAAGTGGCATCAATGAAAAGACTTTCTCCAGCAGTAATGAGAGGACAGCCAGTATGAAATGGTAGGATGTGCTCATTTACAGGCACAAAATCAAGTAAGTAATCTTTTTAATATTTCTAACTGCTGGCACATTTTATTACATCCACAGCTTGGGTTACTATCATGTATTGAACAATGTGTAAGAGCTCACCCGTCCATTCCTAGTCAGAAGCACAATTCTTTTGTGCTCCATCGTTGGGCAATTTGTAGCATTCCTACTCCACAGCAGTGCTAAAAAGCAAATAATCAGAAAAAAAAGGCTTTTGTTTGTGAGTATAAGAAGGTGAGAAAAAAAAAAGTTCCACTACAACAGCTGAAACGCAATATGCAGAGAGTAGGAGAACACAGTATGCAGATAATGCAGATGATACATTGCACTTCTTTATTACTAACACAGTATGTGTTGCTTACATGGGCATGATTGTGTTCTTTGCTGATGCTCTTTCTAACAACTATATCTATTTGGCAAAAGGCATACTCTTTAAAATGCTTGTCCGTGATCCTGGATGTTTCTGTGAGGAAACTATTTATTTTTAATATTGAATTCAATGAAGGAACAAAAGATATAGAAAGAAAGGAGAAATGCAAGAATATTTTAAGATATATAAAGAATAAAATAGTAAAATAATTAAGATAACTTGATAAATCAATGTAGGAACATACTTAAGGGAGCACTGTGGAATAACAGATCAATAACATGCCTCATGGCAGCAATGAGCTCCTAGAGGAAGGATCTCTGCTCCTCCATGGAATAATCTCTTGCACTGGGGAGTAGTGCTGGAACTTCTTCACACAAACAATAAACTTTCTCTGTCACTGCAAAATGTTTCAGATGCTTGCCTGTTTTTTTTTTTTTCTTTCCTTTTAGCTTTGCTTTCTGTTTCTAATCTTTTCCAGGATTACTAAATGCACAGCGTAACTTTTTATCTTGTACAGGAATTATGTCCATAACAGAGAAAGAACTCAGGGACTGAATGCCTCAGGGACTTAGATGATGGAATATAGAGACTTTTATCTTGAGGTTGCTTTCTTAAACTAGACCCAAGTTGGTAGTGACCTAAAATTGCCTCAACATAATGACTTTTTGGTCTCCACTGTAAAATGTGTTTGGTGGTCTCAGTTTAATTCCTGCTAGAAACTTGTTTGTGCACTAAATTGCTTCCATAACTAGTATCCTCTTTGGCAGTCTCACAAAACGGTCAAGGATCTGAAGGGAGCTATTTTTTCATGCTTCATGTTGGTCCCTTCTAGTCATGCAAACTGAGGAACCAGTACAGTTTACAGAGGATTAAGGTCTGCCTGCCTGTTAATCGGCTTCCTCTCAAGAACATAAATTACAATGAGTTAACTTTGATAAATTACTTATGATGTTAAATAAATCTTCATTCATCCAGGTCCTTTTAACATGCTGAGAGCCAAGGCATCTCCAAGACCTTTGGAAGAGAAAGGAACAGCTAGTCCACGGCAGGTCAAAATTAGACCGATTAGTACAGTTAGTAGTTTACGTCTGGATATAGATGCAGTGCACAAAGAATGTAATCACATAACAAATGCCTGTCAGCCCTCCCCTCTTTTCCCCTTCATCCTACTCCTTGCTTCTGGTTTCTCTAGTTTAGTGATATATGTATTTATGTAGCTATTTGAGATATCAGATCAGGAAGATCTATACGCTACAGAAAATGACAGCCAAAATAAGTAAAAGAAGAAACACTAAATAAAAGTATTTGCTGTATACAGCTTGTGTGAAGAAGCTTTCTGGATTAATTGAAAATAGCAATAGAGATAGAAGTGACAACAAAAAGAGAGTTCTGTCAATGTTTTTGACACATTTTCACAAGTGTATTCAGGACATATCTATGCAGATGTGCATTGGCAATTGATATGAGTGGGAGGTTAGTAGAAAATTCAGCTGTCAGATGGTAATTTCTCAGTCACAGATTCACACACAGATTCAGTAAGACTTTCCTGTCAGAATGAACTGTAAGGACTTACAATAAACATTATGTTATCTGTCAGAAAGGCACAATGAAAAGCAGTCATTTGGCAGTGCCAGTCTGCATGTCAAGTCAGCCCAAAATGAGTGTTAACACTGAAAATAACACCTGCTACACGGATGGACTTAAAAATGTGATAAGATGCAAAGCGCAGACAGAAAAACAGATTGTTTGCTGGTGTGCAGATAGACACTATTTAAGCCCTGGACCTGAAAGTGAGGTTTGACCACAGCTCTAGCCTATACATGCAAGTTCTGTAACAATTATTAATGTAAATTGCATTAAATGCATCCCCGCCAGTTGCTTAGGATTTTCAGAACACATCTCTTACTGCGTAGTTATAACATTTACCATTGTAATTTTTAATTACAGGCTCTCATATTAACTAACTGGAGCCATATGATATTATCATGGTGGAAGTGAATAACAACAGTGCTGTTGGAAATCTGTCAGACTGAATGTCACCATCTGAATGTACTGAGACATAATTCACTTTACAAGCAAGGTAGATAGGATCAGTATTTTCCCATAGTCATATTTGTATATACATTTTGTTTACATGTTTTAGAATATGGATATTAGTTATCTGAAATTATTTTCCAAACAGGTTATATTTTGATTATAAAAATGTTAGCTGCAGTGGATTTTACCAATAACTTGGAAGGCACAATGTGTTGTATAAGGAAGCATGCATATATATATATATATGTATGTATGTATGATAACAGTATAACATTTATTACCCTGACTCCTTCCTTCGGTTAATAAATGAGCTAGAATTCAATAGCAGTTTTGTGGACTTTTCCATGTTGTTGCATTGGCCGTTATCAGTGATTAGTCTCAAAAGAAAAGATAATAGAATGTGTGAAAAGATAATAGAATGGGTATCACCGCAAACACACAAACATTCAAATGTACAGAAAACCTTAGTGGAAAAAGAAAGATAGTGCCTTTCCTTCGCAATCTTGCCTTACTTACTGATGCACGTTGCATCATTGAAATGGAAAGAGTGAAAGCTGGCCCCAAACTGGGTACAGTGCAGCTATCAGCCAAGAAAAGAGGGTGAAGATACTCGACTTCCAAAGGCAAAAGCCTAATGCCTTCTCTCTTCTACATGAGAAAGCACAAAGAAGATCCTGCAGCACCCTCCCTTCTTTCAGGCAAACCTACACAAGTTCAGTGAGAGCTGCCTACGCAAGCTGCAGGACCACACGGTCCAACGTGGCAATTATCTTTTATACTTATAGAAGTAACTGCCAAGTGACTGGTAGTGATTACACATTTCTCCACTCCATGCAAGCAGCTCTGCTAGAAAGCAAGCACATAGTAACCATGTCTTTAGTCTGCACATGGGCAGCTTGTGCCTGCATTCTCCAAGCCCCAAAGCTCTGGCACATAAACTTGCTGTACACTGACTTACCAGCAATTGCAATGGGAGTGGGAGCAGATACTAGGTAATCAAAATTTTAGGAGGCAATTTTCAAGCTTCTGTGAGAACAAGCCAACATGTCTTAATAAAATTTTCATCTGTGCATGGTAGCTGAGAACAAAACTAATCCATTTCCCAGCATTGTTTTGCTTTGCTGCTGCACTCACATAACGCAAGTCCGTCACTACTGCTCTACTGGCAGTTTCCATGAAGCTGATTTTCTATAAATCTGCGTATACACTGTGCTAAATTGTTCCTTCTCCTGCATCGCCTTGCAGAGCAGTATTACTCAACACAGTATAAAATTCTTAGTCACTGCTGTCACAGAGCTTTCTGTGGCACAGGCCCAGTTTTCTCTGCTTCATTCCTCATTTTATAGAACAAGCTGGAGCTTGTTTTTGTGTGAAGAACACTGACCAACATCCTGAACACTGCCCATCAGGGTCAAACTTGGAGCATTTCGCCACCTCCCACCTCCTCCTTCTTTTTTTTTTTTTTTTTTGTCTATGCCATGAGGTATCATTAAGTTTGGACTAGCAGGAAATTGAGTCATCTGCTCTTTCCTACTTTGACACATTACACTCAATGGCCATTAAAAGTGGTGAGCAGGTTTTGCAGTTCACTCCTGTGATAAGTTGGCTTCTGAAGAGGAGACAGAGCTCAAGCTCAGCTTTATCATGGCATTAAAATTACAGTCTCTCTTGAAATTATAATAGGTAGTTCTCTGCATCTGATGTGACTGGTCCTCACGACCCAACCCTTACAGCACTTTCTGTCATTATCAATTAAACCAAGCACTAAAAAACAAGGAAACAAGAAAAGAGAGCAGGAAAGCACACAGTATCTCAGTGATATAAGCAAACTAAGAGCATCCCTGCAAACTCAACTGCATACCTAAAGAGTATCAGGCTGGAAAGCTATGATAAAGCCTATTATGGACACAGTGATGGGAGAAAGAGTGGATTTGAGAAGAACCTTCTGCCAATGCAAGTCAGTGCATGGATGACCATTTCTTAGAAATAAAAGTTCTGGGAGGTTTCATTGGCCAAACAAATTTGTACCTTGGAAAAAGAGGTGGGGGCAAGTGGTACAGTTCATGTGTGCATGCAGTCACAGTAGTTGCTAGCACACAACCAGCATGCGACAGACATTTTATGCAACTACATCTCCCATGAAACACTGAGAGGAGGAGGCCTCTTGTACCAGGAGCGTCAGGAGTAGCCAGCCTCCTCCTATTCCCCAGGAAGGCCAGGCCTGCATGTCTGGGAGTGCTGTACCTGATGAGCTACCATTTTGATAAGACTTCAGACAGTGAGGTACTGGATTGATCTGTGACTTAATTAAGCACAGCAAAGTTACTACAGCAGAGTACCTGAAATAGTTCATGCTCTCATCATGATGTTCTGGGCTGGGCCCAGCTACGCCACCCACGCCAAAAACATGCTATTGATGACAAAACCTGAAAGTCACCACAAGCCTTTCATAATCTAAATTACAGAGACGGTGTCTGAGTAGCAATCACATGGCAAATATTCTCTCTGCATGTTCAAAAACCAGTTGGCCCATGTGATGAAATGAAAAGGTCAGGAGATCGATAGAGTTGTGTTGCCCAAAAATCTGTCAGGTTTGGGTTCTCTCATTAACATGAGCTGGGGAAGTTGTACTCCCATAACGTGTAAAATGGTTGTGTCTGTATGGCCACAGGTATATGAAGTTTTCTCTACAAACTCCTCTGGCTTTCCTTCCTGTAGTGCCATAGGCTGGATTTTGTGTTATTTTATCACATAATACTGACAATACCCACAAATAATAGCACTGTCAAACTCACTCGATTGTTCTGAAATTAATGTCAAAGTAAGAGCTCCTCATGACTATGTTGAGTCTTGGACTGGCTTGTGATTCTGACTGCATTTGGCACAAATTTTCCCACTGTCCCCCAGCCTCTCTCTCCTTTCGCCTGGTTGTTTGAAAATTAGAGGCCAAGTTGTTTCTCCACTTGACCTGCTGGCAACTTAAAAGGGAACCAAAGCTCCTAAGGGCTCTGTTAACACTAAGGGTGTTTGTGTGTGTGCTAACACGCACGGGGGTGTGCGCTTCTGGAGTCCCTGTGCTTCCAGAGTTCAGTCTGGATACCCCTTGTGATCAACAGTGTGTTTATATTCCCGTAATCGGACCTCACGTGTGATAGCTCTGTTAAAGATGTAGTTGAGGGCAATTCTAGAAAATCAAACACAGCAAGAGGTCGTTGGTCACCAGTAGCTGAGTG
This sequence comes from Crypturellus tataupa, assembly GCA_034781795.1. Lineage (NCBI taxonomy): Eukaryota > Metazoa > Chordata > Aves > Tinamiformes > Tinamidae > Crypturellus > Crypturellus tataupa. Next base: position 874,258 of record JAWLRI010000070.1, read on the forward strand.
AAATGCAAGCAGGCGGTGACTTTTCAGATGTGTTGCTGGGGATTAAGGGAATTAGATCTTGTTTACAAGTTCTACTAGGAGTAGTAACTTCTGAAAAGTATTTGTGAAGGCAACATTTTTCAATGTTTGCTTCATCTTTCAGGTGCCAGTTAATGAGTCATGTTTTTGTAGCTGATATAGGTGATTCAATAGGATGAACTATTCTACCTTGATTCCAAAGATAAGTCCCATATCCATATGTCCACAAATTCTGGGAATGCTCAATCCAAGAGCTAAACTCCATAGATATTTATGGAGCCCAAAATTCAGATTGGCGCTGGACATCTGCTTATTCGAAACTCGATATCTGAATCCTAAAACTGTATGTTGAGGTCCTCTCTCAAAAAATATTTATTGTAGGTAAACAATGTTCACTTATGAGTTGGTTTATTTCATAATTAGAGAATACTCTGATTTAACACTCTGGAAAAAAGTTTATATTCTTAGCTGCCTTTTTTAATTGGGAAGATATAAAAGAAAGCATTGATGGGAATCCTTGAGGAATTGAATGTGAAAGCTACAAAATCCATAAAGGCTTTTAAATAATTTGCAATATTGACTTGTTCAAGTTTTAGCTGTAAACTGGGATTCTTTATTTAGAATAATAAATTGAAATTGAATTTTAAAAAAAATGAATAAAAATTGAATAAAAAAATTGAAAATCAGAACATTCCCTTGTTGTTTTGCTGAAGAAAAAAGGAAATCTTTATGTAGTAGGTTTTAATTTAATTTAAGTAGATTTTTCTTTTAATCACATGGCTTTTACTGTTAGAAAACTACCTTCCTGAATGCCTAGGTCACTTAATTTCCTTTGCATACACATATTGACTCAAAGCTAGAATAGAAAGAATAAGAATAAAAATATCTCACAGCTTTTTAAACTCTCTAAAGTTGCATATTACCTTAAGTTTTGTTGAAAGCAATTTAAACCCTTTGATATAAACCAAAAATAGACTTCCACCAACTGACAAGTCTTTCTGTGTTTAGTCAAATTGTAAAAAAATCTTTCAAACCACAGAGCTGCCAAATCAACTGTGGCTTTACTCCTGAACAAGAAATCCATGATATTTGTAATGACTTGAAAAAAAAAGAATTCTATGAAATCTAGTCTCTTTCTCCACAGAAATCCAGTCTTTAAATAAGTCATCTATATGCACATAGGAATAATGCAAAAGATGTAGGGCTGCATATATAAGTAGTGATGAGGAGATGCTGGTTGATATTGCTGTTCCTGGCCAAAGCCCCTCTTTGGCAGAAGCTGGAACAGGCTCTGTCTGGGATCAGAGAGACTTCAGTCTGCACCAGCAGTGACAGATTCATTGCTTTCCGCAGGGTGATGACGTCTGTATCGCTATGGCCAGTTTCACTTTGACTTTTCAGGCTCACACAATACTGAAACTCTTCAGTACAAATAGTGGAGGGGATGTCCCAGAGTAGTGCCGAGTGAGCACGCCAGCTCCATTTTCCAAAACCTATGCAAATTGCAGCTGGTGGGTTTTGCACAGCCCTACCTGGTAAATCATACCACAGAGCCAGCAAACACATTTTATAGCTATGAGTTCAAGCTTGCTGCAGAGTTGCGCCAAGTCCGCAAGGTCATCCACACTCGTAAACTGCACCTCGCTCTGCCCTGGCATGGTAGACAGCTTCGATACTGCGCTCACTGAGCGTCCCAGAGAGCCCTCCGTGCTCCCCTAGGCACCGAGCACATCTCCGGGAAGCACCCTGGCATCGAGATGACACAGAGTTTTTGTCCGAAGACAATCCTAGGCATGATTTGTACTGCCAAATAATACAAAAAAGACTACATGGCATGCTCCATCTATAACTGTGCAAATTCTCCTGCTTGGTTATCACTGGCCTGATTTAGGTGTCAACATCTTTTGTGAAACTGGTTTAATTGTGTCACAGGCTTATTTGAGGATGCAGCTGTTGAAATTTTTTAGGGAAAGGATTTCATGTAAAAAAAACAAGGTTCAGTGAAACTGAGCAGTAATACATAGAATCATAGAATCATAGAATGCCTAAGGTTGGAAGGGACCTCTAGAGGTCATCTAGTCCAACCCCCCTGCA
>JAWLRI010000070.1:876469-903549 GCA_034781795.1 Crypturellus tataupa
TTGGCCTTCTTGGCCATGAGGGCACACTGCTGCCTCATGGTCAACCTGTCGTCCACCATGACGCCCAGGTCCTTCTCGGTAGAGCTACTCTCCAGCGGGTCGGTCCCCAGCCTGTACTGATGTACTGATACATTGAAGAAGTGTCAGTCTTGATGAACATTTCAATGTTTTCAGAGGACAAACCAGAAGTTAAATGTTACTGCAGGCCGAGACTGTGAAATATTGAATATGCCTAACTTGTGACTCTGCCATTTAAAAGTGCTTTCTGCTTCACTTGCAAATACTGACTTTTTTCACAGAAGGAACTGTTTCTCAGAAACTTTGACAAATGGAAACCTATTGGATTTTTTTATTATCTTGGGTTATCCCTTGCAAAGGAAACTTATGATACCATTTCACAGAGAATCATCTACTATCTGTTTATGAACACAAGATAGAACAGGATTTAATGAATCACCAACACATGATTCTATTCCACTAAAAATGCTTGTATTTCTTCCTTTTCCCATTTCAGGAGAAGATCAAGACATTATGTTAGAGTTTTCAGTTGCATGAGTAATTCGTATTTAAACAACATCATAGGTCTGCAGTGTATTCCCGGTTCACATTCACTGCAGAGTTATATTACAGCAGTTACATTAAGTAAAGCCAAAGCACTAATCTGAACTCAATTAACAATTGTTACTAAGGGGTGTTTCCTTTTAATTCTAAAATAATTCACCTTGCTTTGATGTTAATAGAGTGGCTTAGAGAAGTAACTTTTGATGGAAAATGAAGCCACAGATGCCAGAAATTACATGGAAAACTCCTACTTAAAGCAGTTAACAGTTGCAAAGCTAAGTGTAACAATAAAATGGATTAGTTAAAGAGATGTATAATATGTTCGAGTGTACTTAGATTTTATTACTAAAATGTATGATGTGATACACTGTAGGGTTTTTATTATATTTAAAGTGTGCAGACAGACAACAGTGGAGAATGAGGGATATTTCACTGCATTTTTGTGGGCAGCACCCACATGTTCACATTTCCCAATGTTTTATTCTTTATGGAAAAAAAAAGTGTGCACTGGGCAACAATATGCTTTTTTTTTTTCTATGTAAAAATCATGTGCCAGTGATTCACTAATTCCTATTTTCCCTTGCACTCATAAATAGGCAGAAGGATGACTGTCGATGAAACTATTAAAGGATGGAGAAGACCTCAGAGAATCAACATTCCAAATGATATGTTCAAGATAAGGCAGATTCGAACAGGTCACTGTTTTGCTGTTGCACAACTGTCTGGATTCTTTGGATATAGTTCATTTCAGTGTAGTCTCCTGAAATTCTAACTTAAGGGCTGTTCAGAGCAAAACAGTTTAATGAGCTGACATGAATGTCACTCTCAAATGTTAAAAAATATGAGTCAGGGAAATCCAGGGAATAGCTTTAAGAAAATCTTTATTATTTTGTCAGAGGGCAATGCTTTTATTTCTTTTCAGATTTCTGTGCCATCAGGGTGCACCCCCCCACACATTTTGCCTTTTTTCTGTACCAATAAAAGTTAGAAATTTAAATTGTTTGGAAAAAAGTATATATCCGAAAGACCAAGATTTCCATGTAACTAACTGTTTCTAGGATCCCAACTGAAAATAAAGTGACAACATATCTTGTAAAGTTGTATGGAGAAAATCTTTCCTTCCACCTGCATTTTTGTATCCTGTTTTATCTTCCCTTCAAATATATGATTAAGATTTTTTTATACATCTCTTCAGAGAAAATCTATTGTTGTAAACTTAAACCCTGGAGTTTCCTGGGCGGAAATTATAGGCAGTAATAGACTCAGAGGGGAGTAGGACTGATAGGTGCTCTAAGAGACCATCTAGGCCATTCCCTGCATTAAAGCAACATCAGAATGACAATCTCTGTACTGAGGAAGTAAGTTTTATCAAAACCATATAATTCCAACTTCAGCATCTGTGTGGAGAAAAAAAAAGTCAAGATTGAAAAAAGGTTAAATTAATTGAGGTTCATTTTTTCCCTTAAATAAATCCTTTTGTCAGTTATTTCAATAACTAGGGATTAAGTCTGATCATAAAATTTTGTTTGTTTTTGTTATAACAGTATTGCTGAGGCAATTTAGGAAGAGAAAGGAATTTTTGTGATTTTTATAGCTAACTACAATCATTCACGTAAAATTTCTAGTAGCAGTATTGAATATTGCACTTGTTTATCTCTGCATTCCGAGAAAAGTTGGGAGAAAAAAAAACAGACAAAAAAGAAAAAGATGGAATTGATATGAACTCTGAATGCCACAAAGTCATCACTTCTGTTCAGACTAGATGCAAAATATGCACACCGCAGTCAAGGCTGATTCCTTCCTCACTTAAGGCAACTTATCCTTCACAAATTGTCAGGAGGTTCATACGACTCCTGCTTTGTTCAGTAACAGCTCCTATGAGGAATAGCTGAGCCTCACAACTGGTTCTTCTGCTCTCACAGCTCAGTTCTGTGGCTCTACCTATGACCTTAGAAGAATCTTTGCCAATAGAGGCTTGGAGCACCTTCCGCACTAGGCAATGTTTAAGAATAAATGAAAGCATATAGTCTACAGCAGTATAGACATATTTACCAAGCAGCTCCTCTTTACCCTATTTGGGGTCTCAAATCACTTTCTCTCTCCTGTATTCCTAGTAGATTTAGGACATCTACCGATGGAAGCTAAATTAACTTCTGACAAGTTTCTTCATGTGTGATGCAGATTGACTCTTTATAATTTTTCAAAGGGATGGTTTAATGCAGTAATCCCTTCAAGAGAATGCCAGCACTGTCTACTGGCAATAGAAGAACACAAATGGGCAAAACATTATAAGGTGAACAACTAAGAATCAATCAAACTTCTGGAAAAACTGTTCCATGAGGTCTAATGAGACCAGAGCCCTGGGTGAATGTGATAGACTTGAACAACCTCTTATGATCTACCAAAGTAATCGTCCTTGCAGATACAGGAGAGCAACTTACTAGAGAAAGAGCTTTTCTGAAAGCTTTCTTTCTACCACGGCTGTGGTAGAAAACAGCCGTTATGTTATTAGAGAAGCTATTTGGGAGCTGAGAAATTATGTGGCCAGCAAAACTGAGATCATGGGAGGAGGCATGCAGAGATGAAACACGGGGCACAGCCAAGCTGTTACGGTTACTCTCTGAGCAAGAAATTGAGTACTGGGGTTTCTCCCAGACCCGCCACTTTGTGATTTTGTGAGAGTCAGATAACCACTCTTTCTTTCTCCATCTATAAATCAAAAATTCAGAACTCCCCCTGTTCATGGATTGTCTACACTATTTTACCCCCCGGAGGTGTTCAGATATTATAGTGTTGAGACTTGTAGGAAAAAAAATCAAAACTCTATCAATACATAAGAGAAAGAGGAGAAGTAACACAAATCCTGACAATGTTTTGAAAGCTTCCAGATTTCCTATTCTATCTTTATATAGTACCCACCACTGTGGTATCCGACCACCTTCTAATAGTTATGTGAGCAGAATGACTAATATATTAGTTTTTTTTCTTTCTCACCCCCAGGGGAAAATTGTGGGTTCTTAGAATTTTTATTTATGGCTTCTTTACTATGTGATTTTATTACTAAAGGTTGGTCAAAGAAGTTCACTTGCACTAAGAGCAGAAAGTAAAGCAGCTTGCGCAGCTTAAATTCTGCAAAAGATGATTCTACAGACTTGGACTAAGGCCCTGAGAAAGTCCTGTCTCAACACAACCTATTGGCATAAACAAGATTTACTCTTATTAAAGCAAACAGCATTACTTTTCCCTACTTTTTACCTACTGCAGGTCTCCACTCATAACAGTTTGAAGCATGAATTAAGATCACAACGTGTATTACTGGAAGTGTATTGCTGCGGAGGAGTATTTCCAGAATGTTGCAAGTGCTGACTTTGTCCATGGACACTACCACATTTACTTAGCAGATGGATGGGACAAAACTTTGTATAGAGTAAATGCATTCAAAACCCAGCACTTCTGAGAGAGAGAAAAAAACAGAGGACAAGAGCAAGGTCAACAGAGAATTTTCCTTAGTACTGCTCCATTTCTGTTTGTTTTGGCTGGATCTCTGTACACGTGGTGCAGAATTTACGGTTTAGCCCAATCATGTTGTCGAAAGAAAGGGTTAACTGTGCACGATGCTGCTGCATTGCCTCCAGGAAACAATTAATACATTCTCGGAAAAGATATTGTAATAGATTGGCTTTCTGTTTTCAAGCAACTTTGTGCATAAATGAGGTATCCGAGATGAAAGAGAGGGAGGCAAGCAGGAAAGGAGGCGCCCAAACAACCAGGTTGACAGCTGCTCTCCCATCTCTGCACTCTGTTCGTAATGTGATCCAGGCCCCAATTAAAACGTTGTTCCTGGTCTAAATAAGTTTTTACTAAGAAAATTAAAACCACTGAAGGGGACATTGTGCAAGCTATCTGGAGTTCCAGAAAAGCAATGACTTTTACACACATACGTAGCAGACAAACACAGGGGTTTTACTCACCCATCTTCTGGCACGATCAAATGCACGCTAATATCCCTTGGGGAATGGTCGTTTCCAGTTGGCAAACTTGGGGTTGAGAAAACAAAAACAACATTTCTAGAAATAGACATGCCAGCATGCCATGAAGTCTTTTGGGCTTTCCTGTGAACTTTTTAAGGGAACAGAATATAGAGGATGTGTTTTAATAGGTAGCTGCCATTGATTAAGATTTCTGATTGTTTTGCTAAAACATTTTAATGAGTTTTTTTGACTGATTCATTGTTCCCTTTTTATTGTCTCTATTGAAATTAATATGTTGATCGTAGAAAAAAAAATACAGTACAAAATTGTAAGTCCAAAAATGAAAAACAATAAAAAAGCTACTTTTTTCTGGTGGAGTGCAAGTCATTCTTCTTTCACTGTGTACCAAGTATTGACTCTACCTGGTTAGTGGTGCAACGGAAATGGAGACAGTAAGGTCTTCTCCTGAGCCCCTGGGTCTTCCTCAAGGTACCAGGTTTTCCAGCGTGTGGTGACAGAACTGGTCTGGCTCAACAACACACCTGAGCTGGGATCTTATGTTGCTTGATGTCAGCTCTACTAGAAGTGATAGTCCTCTTCTCTGCCAGCGCATGGGCTCTTTTGCTGCCCCCAGGGTTGGTTCATCACAGTTTAGATCTCCAGCACAAAAGGAAGACTGTTACTGATTTTGCTGCCCCACCACTTCTTTCTCTGGAAGACTTCTAACCAGAAAGTAACCCTCTGTCAGTATTTTAAGACTGATCTGGATATATTCATCACATCACATAACTACTTTTTAAAAGTGATAGGTTTTTTGGGACAGGAGGTATCTCTTCCTACATCTTTTGTATAACAGTGAACATAGTGTTGGCATTAAACAAGTACTAACAGCAAAGCAAAAATGAGATAATACAGATGCGTTGTCTGGCTGTGCTTAGATTAAGCCTGATAAACTAGATTCAGATCTCACTGATATTCTGATACTTCCAAAGGGAGCCCTCTGCACTCAGTGTTTTTACAGGAGTGGATTTATTCCTTTACTCTTCAGAACAAACTCTGTCCTATGACATTTTTGTCTTTAGCTTGGTCCAGATGAAAGGAATTTTAGCTGCCAAAGATTTGGTAATGTTTCTAAAAATGAACTACCCACTCATTTCAATGAACAAAACAGATGGCTTTCTCAGATTGAAAAATGAGAAATGTTACTATCTCTTAGAGCATCCCATGTCAAACTTTTCCACTGGTGTTTTCACAAATGTGCTTTATACAGACTGTACCCATTACAGAGCTGGATATTAATCAAAGGGATCCCGGAATCCAGATAGTAAGGTGATTCCCTCCCACCCACAAGTTACATATCAAGATTTTGTGAGGGACACAAGGACTTTCTTAAGTCCTTGTGCATAAGAAAGATGCAGTGTGCTTTGCTGTATCAATACAGTTTTTATGTATTTTTACATAATGATAAAGAAGAAAACAGTAGTTCAACAAAGATTTACTATACAGTTCTGTAAATCTGTTTGGAGAGCAGTAAAACTGCAGGTTCTATGGCATGGATCTCTGAAGTACTCCACAAACAGATGGACACCATCCATATATGTTGAACATATCTTCTGCAGCCATTAAGTTTTGTCCTACAGAACTAGTAGTTTTATGTCAATATATTTTCTCTGCTTGTATATTTAATCTTGAATGCTAATCAGCATAGTTAACAAAACAGTGCAGGTCACTGATTTGAGTTCTTACCATAAAACTCAGACACAATTACTATAGAGACTATGTTAGCATTATATGTACACTTGTACACTTGTAAAGAATAATAATAATAAAAAAAGTCTTCAGTGGCCTATTCTAGTTAGTAAAGCTAATTAATTGGTTATTAAATAGTGTGAGAAGTTACATAAATACTGCTTATTTTATGATTTAAAAGCCTGTAAAACCAAACATTATCAAGATATTTGATTACTGCATTTCATGGAAAGCCTCATCAGGATAATTAATACGCTTTGTATCACAGATTGAACAGAGAAAAGGAGCATTGTCAATTAGGTGCCTGTTTACTGCTGCTGTGTGCCATCAGAGGAGAATAACTGACTTGAGTGCTCCTCAGCTGGACCAGGCATAGTAACTCCTTACTTACTCTGACTTCAGAGGAATAAGGACAAAGATTTCAAGCAAAGATAACTTAGTCATGACATAAACAAAAAGTATATTGAAATATCTAGGGGCACAGAGGGGCATATTCAGCAGTGAGGCCGAGTATGATTATTGCAGGTAGTGAGGCTTGGTGGTGCATCACTGTCAGCACTACCTGAACCCTGAAAAGGACCTGTGGGAATTTTCAGTGGGAAGGATCATCCAAGCTGACTGCCACTCCTTCAGACAGATTACAACTAACTCTGTTTTTGACTAGCCTCTGCAGTTCACAGAGTCCATATGGAGCTGAATTTATACAGGTTCTGCTGAGCCAGAGTAAATATCAGATAGTTCAGAAGAAAAATACATGCAAGGTGCCTTGTGTAAGCACACCTTTCACATCTCAGTGCAGAATGTGGCCAGTGCCTTTATTTCTTTATGCAGAGACTCTATTTAACTGAAGACAAATAAACATTCCGGGTTAATTTTATGGAATTCAATCATGCTTCAGGAAAAATAAGTAAAAATTGACAATAATTTTCAGAAGTTCATCAGTCTTATTTTAAACTAATTTTCCTGCTTCATAAATTTTCAAGGAACTGGAATGTGTTATAGGTGGAGTTGATAAGGTCTAAAGATGGACATGACGTGATCTAAAAATCACTTTTTTTTTCCTGTTTCAGCCTATTTAATTCTTCATAATGGGCTCCAAACAAAATTGCACTATTAACTGCAAAATTCGGAGTGAGGTAACCATAAGATCCCCCAAATCCATTACAGCTTTGCAAAAAGGCACCCAGTTAGCAAGATCCAGTGGGCCAAAGCAAAGCAAGAAAAAGTTTAAATAAAAGTTTAAATAAAATTAGAAGAGATGGTAATAATTATAGTAGACTAAATTATCATACATTGGGGTATAGATCACTCAGTGAAAACCAAGAGATCCAGATTTTAAAATACAGTGTGAAATCAAACTGCAAATTAAGTAAAATTAGAAGCTCTTCCTCCCTTGCTTGCTTGTCTTGAGAACACATGTCTTTAATTATGCCTTCAGTCCAAAGATCAAGGTAGCAAATATACAGGTCACCTCCCTGGACCAAAGTGAAAGGAAGTGAGGATCAATTGCTATCCAAAGGAAAGAAACAGAGCAAGTGGCCACTGTCTGCCAAATAGCCACCAAAGTCTGAAGCTGCTTATCTCCCAGTAACAGAAAGGCAGGTGAGAAGAAGTTCCTAAAGGGTTAGTACTTCTGGGAGATAGGAGAAGGAAAAAGCTGTTTCTGTGCTGTATTTCCTGTTGTTGTGAGAGACAAGAACTTCTCTAACCGTCTGCTGGTGCAGATTTATAACCAAATCCCGGAAAGTTCTGTGTTCCCTCAATAAATGTCTTCCATCACTGAGAGCTGCAGAGCACTCAGCTGCATGCAGAATGCACCTAGTCATCTCTCAAGTTGTATGCTATCTTGGAATGATATCTTTTGAAAAACCCATGCACCAAATCACAAAACAAAATAAATGGGTATAAGCTGTTTTCCCTTGCAGCATGACTCACACTCATCATCCTACTTCAATTAACCTTCTAACACCATACTGATTGTCATCTTTATCAGATGTGGTTAATTCTTACAGAAAGTCACAGATCCTTGCCACAGTCACAACCTATTTCAAACTACAATAACACGAATGGTAGCCTTGTGGTTTTATTTCTCATGACGTCTATTCTCAGTACACAGACACTCAGAAGAAATCCTCAGATGGCAATCCACCTAACCCGCTAGGGACCAACCCACCACACAGCAACCTTGGCGCAGTGAGACCATTCATTTACATAGTAAATAAATAAATAAATAGCACGGCTAATAATATAGATGAATTGCTAGATACAGGTGAAGTTATTCAGGACAGTGGGTATATAGATTCACAAGCAGGAGGCGATTCAGTGGTTTGGAGTAACAGATTGCCAGGATCACTGATGCTGCTTGGTTACTCTGCATTCACCAGCTCTGCTGGAGGAATGGCACTTTTGGTTGATTTTGACTGATCTGAGGCAATAATCTGGAGTGATTTCCTAGACTGCTGAAAGTATCTCTATATCATCTAGACACCTTCCTGGATACCCAGACTTAACTAGGCTTGATGTCAGGATGGCTCAATCTTAATCCTGTGGCAGAAACTCCAAGCAAGGGCAAAAAGGTCACCTGGTGGTCAGAGATGTCCTTCTGTGAGATACCAGAGTGTGACAAGATCCCTTATCAGCATGGCACTTCATAAGGGCTCAGTGGTGTGATCAGCTACTGCTCTGCTGACATTACATTGCTGCTGGAGTTGGAATGGTGTGCACTGGAAGACATCCAGGCTCTCCTGTGGATTAGTGTCCTCATGTGAGGCAGTTAGATGTCCATTCCATCTAAGTTTACTTCATTGGGGGGATTGTTTTCTTAACAATCAAACAAGGGGGGATCTTAATTCCTGGGATTTAAATATATGCTATATGGAATTGGCAGTAGGAAAAGGAAGTACTGCACTGGTCTCATCGCACTACATAGAGGGGATACCATCAGCAGTCAGACTCAGGAGGCACCACTTTCTTGTGCAATAATAGAGATGCTGCTAAAGTTGACTGCACATCTCAATATCCAAACCAACTTAGAGTTTCTTACCAAGCATCTTCTATTCCCTTAAGTAAATGAAGGTGTCATTAGTCATAATCTGTCTTGGTTTTATATTGTTTATCTATCTAAGATGACATTATGTGAGAGTTGCAATATTCTGCACTTTGAATAACAGAGGTCATTCATGATGTGGAATGAACTGTCCACATCAGAACTAGTCTCAGAGCAGAAAAAGGCTTATGTCCGTCCTCCAAGCCATGCCCTCTGAAAAGAGTAGATTGGAATTTTTTTAACTTTTAGTGAAAACCAAGAAAAATATTCCGATAACACTGAAGGATCCCTACATACATAGCACAGGGCATCCCAAAAGGGCAGTTAAAACAGTTTTTCTCTCCACTGAAATGCCTCACCTTCTGCATTTTGTCAATAATCAAGTTGAGGATGATGATTCAAGGTATTATCACCATGCTCAGATGATGTTCAGCTGCTTCAAAACTTCCTTTGCATTCTCTTCACAACTGATTTTTCTCTAGGCTTTACCATTTCCATTGCCATAGTACCAGAATCCCAGTAGTATTGACTGGAAGGGACAGATCATCTAGTTCAGGCAGTCTTGAAAAAAGATGACCTCCTACACAGGATTAGTTTGCCCATGTTTTTTTTTCTACTTGAGTCTCAAATACATAATGAAGCTTCCACAGGCTCTCTGGTAACCTACTTGAGTCCTGCACCACCTTCCTACTGAAAATAATTTTTTTGTAATGTCCAGTCTCACCAGATCACCAAACCTGCAACTTAGGGCCATTGTCCCTTGTTTGTATATGACATTTCCAGGAAGAGTTTGGCTCCATTGTAACTACCCTTCAGGCAGTTGAGTTGCAGGTTGCTATTGGGTTGCTCATCTGACTCTGCTTCTCCAGAGTGAACAAGCCCAGATCCCTCAGCTTCTCCTTGCAGGTCATGTGCTCCTACCTCTCTTGGTACCCACACTGGATGCTCTCCAGTTTCTCTAGAGCAGTGTCCTGTAGTTGCAGAAACTCCTGGCACATGCACACAATCATACTCTGACGACATTTAAAAAACTTCTCTACAGAAAACACACTCTGCAGCTGAAATGTGTTTAGCAAAGCTCCTAGGATGGTAAGGTGCCTTTGCCACTCTGCATTGTCCTGATTTGAAGTATTTTGAGAATATCATTTATCTTGCAGGTTGTAAAGGCAGGGGAACCCCAAAGGCTATATGAAAGCTTCCTCAGAGCACCTGAGAACATTTTCACTGAACTATCCAATTTTTTAGTGAGGAAGAAAAGACCCACTTTGATGAAAAACGGCAGACCTGTCTGGCTATGATGCTGAGTGAGTGTGTGGGAGAAACAGATTCAGATCCATGCTGTGGAAAATCACTACTAAGGTAAAGCAGGAAGTTGAACCTGGATCTTCCACATACTTGCCCAGTCCCTTCACCACCCAGTGATTAAAATGACACATTCATCCCGTCAGTACATACAACCAGTGGAACATTTCTGGTTTCATTTCAACACAGAACAAAAACAAATTCTAAAACCTCAAAGTAGTTATATAGCAGAATTGCTGTCCTCTGGTCAGCTAATGTTTACTCGCATCTTTCTTGACCTCAATTATCTTGATTATTACTTGCCATAATTGCCTCTGGTCTACTCCACGTTGAAAAAAGCAAACAAACACACAAACAAAAACAACACCAGAGTGAAGAAGCTATTGTGAGGGTCTTCCCACTTCCATCAACAAGTACAAGCTTGTGAGAAAGTCTTTAGTGTAGTTCCATGCAGCATGTGTCAGTAGTTTCTGGCTGGTCCACCCTGAAGGAGTTTCTCCGTCAAAATAACACTTTAAACTATTTATTGGTATTTCTGAGGGGAAACTTTAGGAAACAGTTTTACTTGTGTCTTCAGCAAAACCATCCTATGCCAGCAATATCTCACTGTATTCTCATACTTCATTTGTCCATGACTCTATCTAAATTGGCCTTTGAGCTCTTTACTAGTCTCTACTCTTTGGGGGACATTCAGAGTTATATTCAGAGTTATTGGTAGGAAAAATAGTGGCTAGCTAGTAACAGTAATAGACCTATTATTTGCAGATATTTCAACTATATTGGAACTGATGCAGTTGATCTGCTGAATCACAAAGGAGAAGGGTCACCAAGAAAAAATCCTCAAGCTACTCTGAAAATCCAGTGTAAAATGTGCTTTATTGTTTTTTCTTTCTTTTTTTTATTTATTTTTAAGAGGTTTTAAAATACTAATAGGAAACTCTAGGTTTCCTAATATCTTCTGAAGGGAGTTAGAGTGCTCACAGCCAAGCCTCATCTTTCAAATCCAAGAAGGGTGGTCGCTCTGCATTGCTTTCAGTCATTATCCAGAGAAAATAATTTACATATGTTACCCAAATGGACATTTAGGAATGGACACTGCACACTGGAATGTCATGAATGTCAATGTTAGGAGTGGACATTGTACACTGCTTAATAGCACTGTTTTTTTAAATGATGAAATCAATAGGAAAGCTTTAGAAACCTATGCAAAAAGCAAAGGATTTACAGATTCAAATCAGCTTTAATAGAGGATCATAACCTTTGTTTCCAATTATATGTGACTCATTTTGTTTATTCGTTCCTGTTTATCAAGGATATGTTTCTGATCCCCAACAAAGAAATTTTGTGGATGCTTAAATATGAACCATGACTGGGGAGAACCTCTGAAATTTTGACTTGTCAACACATAGCAAAAGAACTACGTAACTTTTCTCTTGTTCTTTCTAACGTGGCATGATCAGCCAGATAATGAGGAGAAGAAAAAGAATTTCTGGTAAATGAGAACTAATTCACTCCACTGCAGGAATTATTGACTCAAATTCTATAGTTTACTTGAGACTAAGTAGTTGTTTGTGGTGTGGCTGAATCTACCAGTAAATTTTATTGATACATGGTTTTGGTCTTAAATATACTTAGACTGTGAGGAAGACAGGTATTACTTGAAGCTGTCTCCACATCTGTATTGTGGCATGAGTTAAATCAGTTGCACACATCTAGTAGCAGGAAATATGAAAGCTCCAGTAACATTTACAGTTTTGTGTAATTATTACCAAATATTTTTTGTTATGTAGCATCCTAGTAAGGAACTAAGCCATACCATTAGAGTCACAATGTCAGAAAGAAAACATGAGAATGGTAAAACAGCAGAATTTCTTGTTTCTTTTTCACATCCTGCATTATATAGTCGAGCAAGCAAAAGGCCACCTGTACCTCCTGTTTTACCTGAGACAAGGCAATCCCACTACAAGTGACCCCAATGTATAGACATCTTACCATAATATCTGAGAATCTCTAAAAGGGGCCTTTTTCAGACCTTGTCTGGATGTCCACAACATGGTCTTCTACAACAGAACTACTTGTCTAGGCTTCCTTAGCAGTCAATGGAGAGGCAGGTTTATAGCACTGTTCCTCTTATCCTAAAGCAGATAGAACAGGTAAGATGGATAACATTCAAAAGAGTGAAGGTACCTTATTCAGAACCCCCACATTTGCCCTTTGGAGGCCTTTCTCTTCTCTGAAGATACTGAGAGGCTGAGCACCTGAGTGAGGGACCCCTAAATTGTCCAGTTGAGACAGACCAGCTCTCTCTTCACTAGGATTGCAGGCCGCAGAAATAGTAACTCATCTGCCTTTTCCCTAGCACACAAATTCTAAGATAACCATTTCTCAAAATCGGTTCCTGTTCTGTGAGTTTGCAAATTAAAGAGAAGAACAATTGTAATGAATTCCAGAATTCAAAAGTGAAATTACTTCTTGTGATTTTGCAGAATAAACCTACCTCTGGTCTAGCTGTTTAATTTGTTTTTAAAACATTAATAGTACCTTGTGTGTCTTAATAATTAATATGATTAATGGCTAAGAATGACCAAAGATGATATGTTACATTTATGACCTAGCCATCAAACAAGTGCTTATGCAGCATAACATAATATTGTGAAAGACAGTGTCATAAAATATATTTTCCTTTGTATTTCTTTTTATGGAAAAACATATGCAGTGGTTTGAACAATTGTGTATGGTTTGCCACAATGATTGTCATATAATTAAAGCAGTGGTTTGGTTACTTACAGAGCATATATTCATATACATTCATGTTTGGTTTTGTAACCTGGTACAGTGACTAGTTGCCTAAGATGTTTACTTCTACAAATATATGAATTGAATATTTAGCAAAAGTCCATCTGGGTCAAACAAATATTAGTAATAATACGGTGGTCTCTTCAGGAGCTGGTACACTTTGTAGAACAATATGTTATCTTACTGATTCAAGATTGCTGACAATCCATGTTTTAAGATAAAAATCTTATTATGCAAACCTCCTATCATAGGTACTGGGTCACTTTTTGTTGTATACATTTAGTTGTATTATTTTTATCTCCAACCAGGGCTGTCACATCAGTTTTAAATTTCTGAAGAGAAAACAAAACAAGAAAACCTTGTGTAAAAATAATAGATGCAAAGTTGATAATTCTTAAAAATACAGGTAAGCAAGTGGTGACTCCAAGAAAAAATGCTTCTAAAATATGTAACATTTCTACCAGAGATGAACTAATAGAAGACTCCTTAGCATACCACAACAAAGAGAAGAAAATATGTACATTTCCGCTCTATAATTTTTATTTCTCTTGGTGGCCCTCATCAAAACACCCCTTTCAGTGACAGCACAGGCGGCAGGTGATTGCTTTCTTACTGTTCTGTCAGTCAGATCTGCTTACTCTGTAATTTTGCATGTATATGCAGGTTTCTCTTGATCTGCTACTATAAAAACTTAGCTACTGAGTGTATTCTATATCTTGATCTTCCTTTCTGAAGGAGTTCTTATTGCAAACTTCAAACAGATATGAGTGTACTCCTGGAAAGATTTGTTAATATAAGAGATACTGAAATACATCAGCTTGAAAGCAAACATGTCTCTATGAACAAGCCCAAAGAAGAACTTTTCTAGCTTGACCTGCCTCCACAACTACTGCTGTAATGGAAAGTATGAAACGCAGGTTTTTGGTTCTTTTATGTCACTGCTGCTGCTTCTGTTACAGTCCTCCCACAGATAAAAGTGATCTGGAGGTACAGTTGTTGTTGATGAACTCTTCTGTTCTTTAGTATGGTTTATTACCTATAAATACTGGTCAATTTGTGGAAGCTAAAGTTTTTTTTTTAAGTTATTGAGTCATAGGTGAAAATTCTTACAAAAATTTTACAGTAGCTTTAACATAAGAACAGTACTTAAAACTCATTGGTGTCATCTTGTTAACAGATTTAAATACATGCACCCCAATCTCATCTACAGCCAAGAGCAGATTATCCCAGAACAAGGAAGACCGATGCATCCAGATCTGATTTCATGGCTGGAAAGAGCCCCGAAGGTAGGAGGTGTTCACTTCTCAGACCATTTTTATTTTCCTGGAGCCATCAGCACTACATGGCATGTGTTTGGATCCATCATTAGTCTGGTTTTGGTTTATGACTCCAGTTTTGGTCAGAATCAGATCTTAATTTAAAATCTCAATTGTTTTCATAGAGCATATGACACTGATCTGACCTGGAATCACTGTTCCAGCTAGACTGACTATATAGAGGGAAACTGTAGGGAGACTGGCAGCAATAGAGAAAATAGTCCCCAGAATCTTCATTGCATTTAGTAGGTTTAGGCATGACTCTTCAGTTTTTCACCATAAGTCAGCTTCATTGTGCTCATATGAAGATGTATCAAAATGCATCATTTCCTCTTAAATCACTGCCCTTGATATTATTTTGCCTGGGCTAGTGAGGGAGGGCCAAGGTCTATAACATTCCTGGTGCCTGTACAGCAAATGTAACATTGGCAAGACTGAGAGAGTATGATGTATCAATATGGTTTATTACCAACTCAATAAGTCCTAGTCCTCCAGCAATCCAGTACCCAATAAAATTATTAATACCTAATAAAGAGGCTTATTGTAGCTCTGAAGCTAGTGATTATTTTTTTAATTATATATTTCTTTTGATTTAATAATGTAGTAAACATTTTCTTCATCTCTCTTTAAAAAAACATGAATTTTATGTATTAGCATGCTTCTTATAGGTTATTTTATTCCGTACGTAATCTTCACCATGTTTATTCTGGGTCACATTAACCTTTTAGTCACTTTCTACATTGTTTTGCTATTTTCACACAGAATTACTTATTTTACAAGTTATTAAAAGAATACCGTAAAGTATAAAAGATACATAAATTCTTTCTCTGTGTGAATATCCTGCAGAATAGAGAGGATCCTTACACGTCACAGAATTCTTTGTGTTCGTTCCAGCTCATCCTTGGGATCTGCCTATGAAGGTGAAGTGATAGGGTCTGAGACTGTGAGCGTACTGTAATTCAAGATAAGAATTTAGCCTGCATACTATAAATGGTTTCTACTGTTAACATATACATTTGAAGACAAACTGGAGCACACAGATAATTGATCTGCAGTACCTTCACTATTACAGGCTTGATTTTACCTATATCACTTGATCAGTCAGGCTTTTCTGGATGTGCTACCCTCCCATGGCTAGTCATGGCACATCCTATGAAGGTGTCCATGTCCGAGCTAACCCCGAACTTTTGCTTCATCCCACAAGATTTCTTTTTCTATTCTGTAAGTGCACTGAGCATCCGGAGTTGTATATATGCATCAATATTAAAAGAGATATGAAAATGAAATTTGAGAGAGTGGCTACCTTAGAAACCTGTGTGCTTCCTAGTCATATTGATGGGTTTTAAGCCAGGATGAGCTCAAATGCAAAGCATTAGCTCTGTGGTTAAGTAGAGGTTCAGCATCTTTAAATGTATTATTGTTCCTGCTTCTCTCTGTTCCATCTAGCTGCCATCAGTGAGAATGTGAACCCAAACTACAATGTCATCTTGTTCACTGTCCGTGTATCCAGAAAGGTGTTCAGTTTGGCCTAAGAACAGAAGTCCTGAGAACACAAAGTATTGACGATTTCATTTTTTAATCACTGCACAGTCATTACTACGATTCCCGCTACAGCATGAGCACACGGAAAGTTGCATTGGCACTTTCAGTGCCAGCTGGCACCAGGGACACAGCAAAGAGCAGCACAGGGACAGAAACAAACAGGTGGTTGAGGAGGAAGGCGTGGGGACTTCCTGTGCTAGACAGGATGCTAAAGAGCATACTCGTGTAACTACAGCCTGCTTGCTAGGCCTTCGGTTGAAAGCCAGCCAAGACCTGCTCTTAGCTGACATAGCCAGAGAATCTACTATAGCCCATTCCATTTTAGTTAAATCAGCAGCTTTTAGTTTAACCTTTCCTACTACAACCATCCCTCAAAAAAAAAATCTCTTAGGTAGCAAAATATGCAGTATGTTAGTACAAAGAAAAAGCTGTAATTGCAATCATTAAAAGCCTAGCATGCCATAAGCAAACAGCCTCACTTACTGTACAGACTGTAAACATAGCCCTTATATAATCCTCTTCACATTTTCTTAGGAGAGCAAGAGTTGCATGGCGGAACTGCTTATTTGTGTCATGCAAAGACAGGAACATGTACCAGTGCATAAAAGGCATTGGCAACAGCTCAAAATTTGTGGCTGGAACAACATCCAACTCAGTTACTGCCAGTATCAAATCTCTTTGCTTCTATGCTACTTTGATCCTCTACTCAAAGAGTTACATTAGTGGTTTTTATTTACAGAGCTGTCGCATTTTAAGAGGAAATAACTTGCGTGTGTCTAAGGCCTCCTTGAAACTGAGGACTCCAGACCCAACAGCACATCCTGTCTGCAAGTGTCATTCCCAGCCCAAAAGCCCAGGCAGCTGTGTTAAGGTATTCTCTAGGAATCAGCACCAAGGGACACAGCTGTACTGCTGAAAATCTCGTTTACGTCTTTGCTTTCATGTTGCTCCATGAGACAAGTAACTTTCAAATCTATACATAACTTCTTTTTCTGCTAGACTGTAGAACTAAGCTGCTTGGTATGGGAGAAAGTGTGGTCTTTCCTCCCCACCTTTTCTTCACAAAGCTATGTGGGTAGAAAATGGAGACAGTATGGATCATAGCAAAGAAAAAACCCTTCTCATCAAGCTAAGGTTGTCTTGCCTCAGCAGACTTACAAACTTTGGTCCCTAAGGTAATACATCAAAAAGAATATAAAGAAAGAGGGCTCAGTGAAAAAATGAAGTAACATTTAACATTCCTTGTGATTCTTTCTTTGCTTAAATGCCAATCTGTTCGCTGATCCATATTCTAAGGAAGAGCATACCTGTCACCAGCAAAGCAATCCTTGGTTATTTTACAGAGCAGTGTAACCTGCTAGGCTAGAGTTACATCACATGAGGCCCAGATGTAGTTCCCAGCCCTTCAGAGTTTGTGGTCCCAGAAAAAAAATCTGGTTTTCCTTTGCTCTTTGGTATAGTGTATGAAGGAAAAACAGCCTCCTGGTTCAGGACTAGGAGGGCTAGGTCTCCTCCAGGGTCAGTTTACTACATAAATTGTGATCACTGTATTTCAGAAACTAACTGGTACAAAATATTTCTATTTCTTAGTGGTGCATTTAAGGCTACTTTACTAAGGGGATGTAAAGAAATTTTTAAATTCCTGTGTTAAAACACCTAATTAGGGCCAATGTATTAGAAGAGGCTTTCTCCAGGCCTCTCTTTTACTGTTGCTTGGTCAATTAGGGTAAATGAAAAGACAGTGTTAGTGATTTTCCACTCCATCCCTCTGGTTTCACATTAATGTAATAGGGCAATTAACACTTGAGGCTTCAGCCTCTACAGCTGCTAAGCCAGAGAAAGCACTTATGGCTGGGCCATAGGGAAGTCTGGGCTGAGCAGACACTGGTAGGTGAGGGAGGGAGAGCCAACCACCTGGCTGCATGGCCTGCGTGTAAAGTCCTTTTGATGTGTGCCTGGATGCAAAGAAGAGGCTGAACTCTCCATAATAATTAGCAACACTTCATAATAATAGCTGAGAATTAATAAGTGCTTTACATTTACATAACGTCAGTCATATGAGGCTCTCCCAGCATTTTGCAAATGCTAACCTCTACTATTAAGTGTGCATACCATAAGTTTATTAAGTAGTTTATTTTTCTGGGTTATTTTTAACCTGGAGCAGTTCCTCGATTCAGCTCGCAACGTAGCTCCACATGTAGTTACATGAACATTAACAGCTTGTCTTTGATGCTGTCGATAACAGAGAAAGGGGAAAGGAGGTCTTTGCACTAGCAGAGTTTAAGCAAAATTATACTTAACTGCTAATCCCAGCAATGCACTCATGTATTAACATTTTTCTCCTTTTCATTACAGTTTCATTCCCCTGAGTTGCAAGGACAATTAAAAGGCCTTTTTCATGTCCTTTGCATGACCCTTTAGAAGGAGTTCACCTTTCACCTTCTCTTGCCTCACTGCTGTTAAAGACAAGATTGAATTTTATAGCCAGTAGATCTACCTGGAGTTACACTATGATCATAAATACCCTGAGGAAGTGACTAGAGCTAGATCTTTGTTGGCATAAACTGGCACAATGCCACCGATTTTGACACCAGTTTGCACCACCTCACCTGTATGTATTTTCCAAGGAACCAAATTGTTATTCAAGCGATAATGAAATGAACAGGGCATTATCTTAAGCACAATAGTTCTGTTGGCTACAGTAAAGGTACATGAGGCATGAATTTGACTCAGATTTTCTTTGGCTGATGGGGAAATCATGGTCCTACAGATAAACAATATGTTTTCTGTTTGTTCTTTTATCAATATCTGGATACAACATATGGAGGGGTTTTTGAAAGCTTTCTTCTGAGCAAGATTGTTTTCCACTTCTGAACTGCCGATTTACCATAAGAAATCAGTTCACTGGAATGACAGAATGAGCAAGATGTACAGCAGAAATAGTATGGTCTGTTGCAATAAATTACAGGTTTCTTTTTCATGTGCAGCAGTAGAGGCGGCACTGCTGCAATTAGCTACAGCTGGTTATAGAAAGAAAACATTCATCTGTGGATGGCTCAGACTGGAGGGAACTCACATGTATTTTCTGGAATTTATCACTGTAGAGAGTGAAAGAAAGAACTGCAATTTTCATTCCTGGTTACAACAAACTTCAATAACCTTTATTTTCCTCTCTGAAACTTACTTAACCTAATAAACACGTTTAATACATAGCAAGTAGCAAATACAACTAGGTCATTATAGATACTCTGAAGGAAATATTTGAATGGTCCATTTTCTGGAATGAACGATTTGAAACAATTATTTGCTGAAGTAAAGAACTGAAGTGTGCCATATGCTCTTTTACCTCTACATTTCCAACATCACATTTAATTTTGTTGAAACAAAGGCTTGGGATTGATTAGCTAGCAAAGAAAGTATTTGCTGCCAGCTGCTCAAAGTTTGCCTGTTCCCAGGTATCACCATTTGGTGTTTTCAGAAACATAAATGCAGCGGATGTGACTCTTAATACTTGATTTTCAGCACCAGCCTCATGGCATAGCAGTGTCTTTCTTCTTGGATGTCCTGATCACAGGCTTATTTTATCTCTTCCTGTTTCATCTGCTTCTCTTTTAATCTCAGCACATTTGCTGCTTCCCACCACGTTCTTCCAACAAAACATGTGATGTCTTTAAAATTTGTTGGTCGATAAACATTTTTTCTTCCAAAAACAATGCATTTTCCCCCATTAAAACTGAACCTAAAAGTTTTTATTTGCACAATAAACTTGATCAGGAAAAAAATGCAAAACTGCTTTTTTCTATGTCTGATTATGGTGTTTTCTTTTCCATTTTCTTTTTCCTCTTTTTTTTTGTTATTCCTCTGTGAAAAACAAAATGAAACTAAACTTTTCTTCGGAAATGTTCTGTGCTGAGGGTTCTTCTTAGCCTAATGTTTCACTTCTCTCTTACCTTGCCCTTGCTTTCATCCCTTATGCAATATTCTTGTCTGAGTTCATTTCTGACAAACAGACCTGAGAGAACAGGCATATAATTCTTTCTGTGTTGCTTACACAAGATAGAGATAAAAACTTGGTTGCCAACATGGAATGTTTGCTCAAGATTAAGTATTCCTGACACTGCACCCGTATTTCTCACTGTCTGGCATCCCTACTGCTCATCAACTTCCATGGATGCATCTGAAGGGCTGCTTGGTATTTTGTACTGTGTTGTACTTAAATTAGTGGGTTGGATCCTTTCCACTTCTGCCAGCATGGGATACTGAAGTCTGGAGAATACAAGAGAATGGTAACTATGAATGTGGCATTATGTTTCCATCCTCTAATCCTACAAGAATGGTGTGTTTGAGAAGAGTGGGTTCCACAAGGAGAGAAGAGGTTGAATAATTTCATGGCTTCACTGCCATATTATCAGCTAGTCACCTACACTTGCTATTACTTAAGGCCAATATAACATGGCAAAGGCTACCTTGTTCTTTCCTAGAGGAGACTCAGAAATTGTTTTTAAAACATCACTGGGTGAGAAAGCAGAGGGGAATCTCAGTGTGGACTTTCACACTCAAAATTCAAAAGGGTCTCTTGGGCTATGTCTAAATAAATTGGCAGTCCAGCAGAGATCACAAAGGCAATTATAGCAATGCAACATGAGCACTTGACTTACCACTTATTTTTAAAGCTGTGTTTAAAAGTAAAATGCTACTTCTTAGACTTCCTCCCTTATTACACAGGCAGCTTTAATGTTCCATCAAAACAAAGAAAACAACTGTTCCCACATTAGGCATACGTTGACTATGGGGAAAAAAAAATCATTATTACATGCTTTGGAAAAGGAAAGGAGCCAGGGTGTGTGCCTAGACAACAAATTTCTATAATCTCCCAACCTATAATTTACTTCAGAAATGTGTGGTTACCTTGAAGAAGAGTGGGATCTTCCCAGCTTGCCAATATAATGAATGATTCAGGTGTGAATGGAAACACATGAAGGGAAAAGTAAAGATCTAAGGAAGACAACATTTCAAAATTGTAAGGCTAAACAATGTCTCTTTGGACCTCACCCACTCAAATTCCTGCCCCACAACTCAGCAAAAGGAGACAAGCCATCTTGATACTAGCATCTTCTTGCACTAAGAGGAAAATAAGCAGAAACTCACGGAATAGATGGCAAAGGAGGCATTTTGAGTGCTTTCAGATACCCTGTGTTTCAAACACAGATCTTGACAAGCTGCAAGTTATTGGAAATGGATGCAAGCAAGAGTTGAGGCTGCTGCCAATTTCTATCATCCTAATTACAGTTGATTTCTACAGTGTGCTCACAAAAAAAACACAAACAAACAAACAAAAAAAAAGAAATTGGGAAGTACAACCTGTACTCATAAATTGTGTTCGTGATGCTGAATATGGAAGATGTTCAGAATACAAAAGAACAGTGGCTTTGTTCACAACAGAATAATTCATGCTCCCACAAGGAATACTGGTAAAGACTGTTTTCATCATTACTTACTTAGACAAACAATTTTTACAAATCCAGCCAATCATACAAGACTAAAAATTAGTCCAAGTCCATTTAAATTGAAGAAAATCCCTTTCCATGTCAGAAGGGCAGTGCATGTTAATGCATTTGGTTTTGATCCTAATTTCAATGGTAAACCAAGAGTCAAGTAATAATGAAAAGACTTTAAAGGCACAAAGATTGCCTTGCAATATAGTACCTCTCTTTAGCTTTTTGGGGGACTTCACCTCACCTGGCTTTATTTGCCTGACAGTTAGTTGTCTCAGGCTGAGCTAATTACCGGGTGGCCTCTTCATAAATAACAGCAAAAGTGAAGCACCTTCAGAAGGCACCTTCAGAGTAGCTCACTTTCTCAGATATTTTTGTAGGACAAAGAGAAGAGCCTTCTAGAAATGCACATTTTTCTTTGTTGAAAAGGAAGTGTGGAGTGATAAGAGCAAGTAGAGGCTGCAGTTCAATAAATCTAACTTTAGGGCTGCTATCAGTGGCCCCAAGCACGAAGCTGGTATAAACTCACTCAAATAGCCCAAATGTAGTTCACATTGCTTGACAGATCAACTTTTCACCAGTAGGCCTTGCTCTGGAGTTGATATTATTTCTGGTCTCATGGCCAGCATGTGAGCATACAACTGGCATAAACTTGGTGTTGTGTGCTCTGACATTAGGGGGGAACTGCAAAGACGCACCCAAGTCGGGAAAGGAGCAGATCTGAGCAGTTCTGTGCTGATCTGGCTGTGCAATGCCACCCCAAACAGTGGATCTTTTAGTGACAACCTGCCTCCAGTGTCGCTCTGCCAGGACATGTCTGCTCTGCATGGGGCCACATGCAGATGGGGATGGGCATCAGTGCGCAAGGGTGCGGAGCTGCCGTGATAAATGTGTTGCATAGGAAGAGAGAAGGGAGAAAAGGCAGGTTGTTGATCTCCAAAACACCGGTAGTGCTAACGGCAGATGTGGGAGGGGGGACCAGAAGGCACCTCCCAGGTTGCCCGGATGAGTCTCTTCAGAGAAACCACATGAGAAAGCCCTTTGTACAAACTGGTTGGCTCTGCTGTACCAGCCACTCGACGGCTGCCCCCAATGCTCCTAGCAGAAAGTGGCCTCACCATGTCACTCCTCCGAGTGTTAGAAACCATATAATTTCCAGCCTGGCCTTACTCCTTATGGTTAATACCTGCTTGCTGCTGAGCCAGCCCTGTCCCTCATCTCTGATAGCTCCGTTCTCTTCCCTCCAAGAAAACCACATCTCCTTTCTGCTTTGTTTTCTATAGTCCCAGCTCCTCAGTCTGCTCTCTGCTCCCACAGCAGCGCGTGTCCAGCACACGTGGGTGCTTTGGGCACACATGGCTTCCCAGCCTCTGCATGCAGAACGTAAAGATCGGTTTGCTTCTTGTTCAAGGGCTTCCCTCAGCAGAGCTCAGACTGGGGTCTAGACCAGGCTCCACACAGAGCAGTGACGGTGAGGGGAGATGCGAGCGGGTTGTGCAGCCTCCCGTCTCGCCAGGGCCAGTTTTCAGAGTCAGATCCCTATAAATAGCCACTCTTTGCTGAGAGTGTTTTGAAAGAGGAAAACAACAATGACTATGACAGCAATTGATGGGCTGGTTGGCTTGGCAGCCTGGCTGGCGTGTCCTTCTCTCTCCTGGGCCCAGGCGGACGCCAAGCAGCATCAGCAGAGTGATGGGGACGAGCTGTGGTGTCACCTGGCTCAGTGCTCAGTTCGCTCCTCAGCTTCTGCCTTACCACGTGAGAGAAGGAAAAAGAAGAGAAGAAAGCAGAAAAAAAAAAGGGACGACTAGCTCTTTAAGATTTTGGGCCCACAAGCAATTGACTCATGTCAGCCGTGCCTTTGAAGTGCTGGGGCTGTTTGTGGAGGCAGAGGATCACAGCCTGGCCCTGGACAAGCTGATTGTTTCAATCAAAGATTTAAACGACTGCCACATGCAGATACATGAAAAAAAAAAAAAGAAGAAAAAAAAAAAAAAAGCTGAACTCGGCTGCTGGCTGCATCCTTGCAGGGATCCCTTGAACATCCCCTGATAAAAAGGTGGTGCAAAAGGTGATTATGGCCATTTTCTTGATGTCTGACGTATTTTCTGCAGAACCTTAAGAGAAGCATCTGGGATGGACTTCTTGAAGATTTCTAGGAGCTCAGGAATTTACAGAAGATTTTGCAGACTTCTGTGGCAGCTTGGAGTCTATCTTGTGCAGAATTACAGACTCACCCTTTGCCAGGCATTTCCTAGAGGGCAGCTCTCCGGTGCTCCCTGTTCAGTAAACACCCGGGTTGCTGCAGCCACCCCCTCTTGCCTTCGGCCGAGTGCCCAAGTATCTAGTTGGGACACTGAGTATCCCACTGACTCTGGCCCTGTGTGTGTCAATGACGGGAGCAATCTCAAACCCAAAGATGTGTTGCCACCTAATTCATGCGGAAAGCATTGCATGACTTTTAGGAATGTGAAGCTAAAGCTTTTAATCCTGGTCTGGCCTTCATAAACATAAAGAAGGAGAAAGCATGCATGACAAGAAATATTGTACATACTCCTTATAAATTTATTCCTGTATTTCCAAACTGCAGGCACACATTCTATGGAAAATATGAAGGACCTGAGGCATAGGAATAAGTGGAGGTGATGGAAAAAATGCAGGAGGCTTCATAGGTACATGCAAGAAGAGCTGTGAGTTTTACAGGAATATAGATAGCAAGGATGTGACTGGTTTCATGTACAGAGGAAACTAGGGCTGAACTTAAGTACGATGCTTTCATTCAGGACTCCAGCTTTGGAATCATCTGATTACATCATACTCAGGCTTGTTTTTGAATGTTTTTCTACCTTTTACTCCTCAATAAAATACTCTGGAAATGTGAACAGCCCATCCTGGATGTAGAAACACTTTCCTGATTCAGGAGATAGTTTGAAACAATCATTCCAGAGCTGTAACTAGTTTCTACTGTCTCCAGAGGATACTTATGCCAAGTTTTGCTGTCCTGAGATTATGCCAACAAAACCTTCAATAAGAACTCCGCATAGGAGAGAAGAAGAAAGAAAATGAAATACTCTATCTTTTCTATGCAAGTAGGGTCTTACCAGCCTCTGGCAAGTGAAGAAGTACTGCTAGACTACTCCTCTTGAGAGGAAAAAATGACCTCATTGCTGCTTTTGAGGATGGAGAAGTACCTACACCACTGCTTCCGTTTCTCCCAGAAGGGCTCAGTCACTAACACTCGTCTTGTTGGTGTTCATGGTATGTTGGGTCATGGATTAGCAAACAGATCTCCAGAAAACAAAACAATAAACAAACATTTGTGAAATCATCACTAGAAATGTAAGTTCAGCCTTGCCACTTGTGCAAGACCTGCAGTCTGCATCATGTTTTGTCCCCGCACAGGGTTCTGTCCCTCTTGAGCAGACTGCATGCTTGGTGTAGATCATAAAGCTAGTATTGGGCAGATTAATTCTCACAGTTTCTTCAGTATCTCTGTTCACAGAGTAGCAATTTCCCAATAGAGTGCATGTAAATAAATATCAGAGCTGAACTGAGCTGGCTGAGAAAGCCTCCAGACAGAAACACCCACTTTGTTGGAGGGAGCCACTTGAGCTGTCTTACTAATGATATGAAAAATAAACATAATATTAAATCATGTGAGATTTGATATTAGTGGCACTTTCTTTTGGTAGACTGCACAGGAATTAGTCTGGTATAAAAAATGAAGTCTAACTGATTATTTGTAATCAAATTCCCTTGCTGTTTTCTCCCTCACACCAGATTTATTTACCCTACACTTGAAAATTAATATTGAAACATTGACATGATGTGGTTTCTATTGGCCCCATTGTGCTTCTTAGCACATAAATGATTTGGAGCAGGGACTATATATATATATAGTATATATAGTCCCTGCTCCAAATCTGAGGCAAGGAAGACAAAACACAAGAACTTTGCAACGAAGCATGGCATACACAGCATGCCAATCCCTAAAGGCAGTAGAGCTGTGCATTGGGAGAGCAAATGGAGACAGGCTTGCCAATGAAATGCTGTGGCCTGTGGAGAGGTGATTACATGGATCTAAGATTGTACACGCAAAAGGGTCCAACCTCCAAGGTCCCTCTGGCAGCTGAAGGTTCCAGCTGTCCCTTCTTTTAAGTTCAGAGCCCCACACCAACAGCATTTGTGTATCTACCTCTAGGAAGGTAGATGCCAGGCATCGTGCAAGAACAGAAATTGAGAGAACACTGCTGATGCTATTAATATCTTCATCTATAGCTTTTGAATTTCACCTTGTGGGGTGGGTGCCCACTGGTGCCCAAGAGCAAAGGTAGATGGTCCCACAGGACTGCTCAGGATAACCAGCCATCGCATTTTTAGTAGAATTCTCTGTATCCAACTAGAGATGTTTATAGTGCAATGAGTTCTCCTCAGCCACTGAAGTAGAGATACTTTTAGGGCATGGTTAATCTTGCCCTTACATAGACATCTAAAATAGGTCAGATGAATCATGTCCTGTGAGTATTTCTTTCCATTGACTATAAAGAAACCTGAGCTCAGGTGTAGACTTCTATGTTGTAGATGTCTTGATCTAGGTGTGATGAATTCTACATAAAGAAATTCACTCCACACATATATGGAGAAGCATCCTCTGAGTTTATACCTCAATATTTTATGCACACAAAAGACAAGGAAGTGTGAATATGTCCTCAGGGCTGAGCAATGGATATTAATAAATTCCCATTGCTCTCTCTTGGAGAGCACAGAACTAGGAAATCAGCAGGAAACAGCCAAGACACATACTTTAGAGCTAGCACGTAATTCACAGTGGCTTTCAATAAATATGTCTAATAAGAAAAATAATGCTAAAGTTCAGGATGCATCTTCTCAGTGAAGTAAGTTTCATTTTGCCCTCATATTTTCTTAAAGAGATTGCACACATTTACTGCTACATGACACAGCCTGGTATAGTGGTTTTTCAGCGGCAGGACATAAGTCTGTGGCCCATTTCTTCTGAAGCATCTGTGGGGAAAGGCTGGAAGGAAAAATTCAACATGAAGAAATGTGTTGCTTTACAATGATTACCTTCTGGAAATTGAGGCTTGTATTTATTGTAAGCATCCAAACCTAAGAGTGACTTTTGCAAAATGGACCATCTTTGCTTACTTGGAGACAGGCAATTGGGGCCACTCTACCTGAAGAAGGGAAACCAGATGTCTCAGCAAAGGAGAGAAACTTAAAGCTCCAATTCTTCAGGAGATGTACACTGTTAACTTACTCAGTTCCATCAGATTCTCCACTG
>JAWLRI010000070.1:921057-947308 GCA_034781795.1 Crypturellus tataupa
AAGGAAGGAAGGAAGGAAGGAAGGAAGGAAGGAAGGAAGGAAGGAAGGAAGGAAGGAAGGAAGGAAGGAAAAGAAAGGGAAAGAATAAAAGTGAACAAGGAAAAGAAAACAAAAGAGGAAGGGAGGAAAGAAAAAAAAGTATTGAAAATCATTTGGCAAATGAAATCAGGTGTGTAAAATAGCTTCATTAGATATGTTTCTGCAGTGCCTTAGCCACAGACAGGACCCACTTATCTATACAAATACAGTACAAATAGAGCACAAAGACTATGTGTGGACCATCAAAGCCTTTCACAGTTCTTAAGTGGTAAAATGCATCTAACCACACAAGGGTTAGACAAGATTTAGTTTTAGTACATTGATTAATAGTGAGAGGTTATGTTCCAATTAAACTAACGCATGTTGCTTTATCTGTGAACTATAGCCCTCTAACAAAGAGAGGCTTTTTAATGGCAACGGGTATGATCTAGCTGTATAAGTAATTCTGAAACATTTGGTAATGATTCTTCACAATTACAGGGAAATACAGAGAAAGTACAAAGAAATTTCTAGCTTTGCTGAAAGTACAGTCTGAGAAACATGTTCTTAAACCATGGGATAATCAAAGAAGACAGAGGAATAGGGGATGACCTCTTTATGGGAGTTCTTTATCATGTTGCAGCAATGTGTATTGTGTAGTATTGTGTATTCTTGACATTCACAAAATTTTGACTTCTACCTAGTTCATGGCTTCATTGGTGTAAAATAAGAGATGAGGTCTCTCATCTCTTATTCTTACTGGCCCTCAAATTTCACCACTTGTTTTCGATATTTGCTTCTGCAAATGCTTCAATTCAGTAAGTTAAAATTAGAACATGAGGCAGCTTTTCAGCAGCCAAATGCTATGTAGGTCTGGCCCAGGTGTTGTTTATCCAAGACACACAATGCACTGACCTGCATTTGGGGCATTGGGCCTTTTGCATAGAAGTCATTAATCCAAGGCAGCAGGATTATTTCAGTTCCTTCATTAAATATGTGGCAGGCTTCATTCGTTTCCATCTGGACATTTGTTAGAGCTGTGAGAATTTGAGTCAAGTTCTGGATTTCCATTTCTCGTGGAAACAATTGTGTGTGCTTACCTTGATTTTAATTGGTTACTTGGTAACGAAGCATAGAGAGTCCTGCATTTGCTAGTCCAGACTTTTATATAATCTCAAAAAAAAACAAAAAAAGAAAAAAAAAGGAGTCAAGTTTTTGATGGGTTTTCCTGCTCTCTCTTTCTATGAAAATAGGGAAACTAAATGACATTCAGAAAGTACGGACTAGCTAGGCCTTTAGTTTTCTCATCGGAATGAAAAAAATAGATCATAAAAAATGAGATTCACTATTTCACAGTTTTATAGCTGCAGCAATACCATTGGAAGAAAGTTGAGCCTTTTATTACTTGCATCTAGGTCACAAGGTCAGAACTAATTTTATTATGCTTAGAAGGGAGGCAACCCAAGTGCTTTTGGATAGTATGATTTCATGATGGCAGGCAATCTTCCAGATTGCGTTTAGTTTCTTAAGAAATCCTGGTTGGCATTCAGGTGTGTGTTTCTACATATCCCTGTAGAAAAGGTAAGTCATACTTTAAACTTTTGAGAAATGTAATCCTTCTCATCTAGGTGAAACAACTTCGCATCTTCCTTAGGCTTCATCCCTAACTGAAAAGGCTTTATGAACCAAACAACAGATGTGTGGATTTTGACCAACACTACCCTGATGTTTTGTGTGACTGTATGAAGGCTGATTCTCCTCTCTCTACATCTCTGTTTCTTCTGCTGCACACTAGTTTCTCTATTTACATGAGAGTCTCTCTGTGCAGCATAATTGCCTAGCACAATGGGGCCCTCAGTGGGAACCTCAAGGTATTTCCATCACCGGAATAACAAACAACAGAGATGAGGAGGAGGAACAAAAGAGACACCACAAATACACGTCCAGATCTCATCAGACTGAAGAATTTCAGAGATCACAACTTCTCAAAAACTGGAACCAGAACTAAGTTGGAGGGTTCAAAACCACAATTAGCCAGAGCTCTGATGTATGTATACAAAGAATGATAGCATGTATTATATACATTACTGTTATGTCTAGAACATGCTGTGTAACAGTACAAAGAAGTTCTGGAAATTGTAGTGTTTAGCATCATCACAATCACTTTATTTTACCTTTTGCATCTTGGTCTTCTTCCCAAAAGTAATATTTTAAATATCCAACTAGGAGGTTTTTTTTCCCTATTCCTACAAATGATTTGTTTTGTTTTTGTGGAACAATAGGTTACATTGTTTTTCTCCTTCAGAGTTTTCACTTTGATGTGTTGATTTTGACTGCTAAAGGAAATGTTGTGGACCAGAAAAGGAGCCTTGTTGCAGTCCAGCTTCACTGTAAACAGCAGGTGCAGCAACTACTGCAGGAAAACTGCTGGTTTTCCTGCTCCTTTTCAGGGATGAGAGAGGGAGATGTATCAACTTATTTTTCTGGAAAATCTGAGACATAGGAAACAAAAGTAAAGACACAGTTTGAAGCACTTCCTTTATTTGTCAAATGTCTCAACCTGCAAAATAAAGAACATGTAAATGCTGTACATGAATATATGAATATTGCATGTGCGTATGCAAATATTGTATCTGAATGTGATAGTCCTCGTGGTATCTGTTGAGCTGAACATACAAGACCAAGCCCATCTCCTTAGCAGAGCCAAACCGGGTTCCACAGACAGCTAGGCAGCAGTTTGTGACAGTGACACACGGAAGTATTAAGCAATACATCTTTTATATAAACTTATCTATACAAGATACAGAAGAAACTGTGCTTGCTGCTTGGTTTGATTTAACAATATAAGTGTTCCCCGTACTCAGGATGTGCCATTAGTTAATAATGTGTATGTTCCTTATAAGGATGCCAAGGACCAAGCTGAGAAGCATGCATGCAATTAGCTGTGCCTTCATATTTCCCCTTGCTCTGGAGTCATGAAAAAACGTTGTCCTTGTGCCCTGGACAGGATGGATTATAGCTCACCACGATTCCCACAAGTACACAGGACTCCGTTTTCAAAAAATATCTGCTTAAAGCTCAAGGTTTTCCACAACTTCTACATCAATATCAAACTTTCATATTGCCTGTCATTTCTAAAAGCTGTGGTCTAGTGGGTTATTGGTTTTTTAAAATCAGAAGTACTTCGGGGCATTTCCCTTCCAGACCCATGACTTTGGAGAACATGAGGAAATGTTCTGTGGGAGCCCAACCGTGAGTCGTGAAACATGCCCGTTACAAACAAGAGTTTTATTTCCTTCAAGAAAGCAGATTCACAGATACCACAGCTGGGATTTATGTGTATCTGTGTTTCATAAGGGAGCTGAAAATTTTCTTATTTACCTAAGTTAGAGAAAACAGAGTAATAGTTCTGTAAATAACTTCACTGCTTGCTGGTAAGTGTTCCCATTGCGAACACATGTGGTGGAGAGGAGATGGGCAACTGTCTCTATGGCATTTAGTGAACTGCAAAAGCTGTTTCCTCAGATGAAGCACTAAAGCCACAGAGAGCAAAGAGAGGCTAGAAACACTATGTGACGGTCACACGGGTGATCTTTTCTTCTGCTGTCTACTCTGCACACTCAAAACCCTGGCTCCATTAGACATACCAAGGGATGTTAATCCCACTCCGAGCAGGATTAGCTGCCCCTGAAGCTTCTGAATGCCAACCAGATGTTGCTGCCCAGCTGGCAAAATGCCCAAAGCAGCTTTAACATTTCTTCTTCTCTTTAAGATGGAGGTCCTTTTACCCTTAAGCCAACAACAATATGCTTCAGAAATCCCAGTGGATTACAAAACCATCACAGAAGATGGCTCATTTTCACCCATTCACAGTCCACTGATGCTGATCAAAAGACTCTCAGGCTAGCCCTGTATTAAGAAATGGAGGAGGACCAGGGCATAGACCCAAGCACAGGGCTATCCCAGTTCTTTTTAGATTTTTTCACAGAGTGGTTCTGGCTGTCCCCAACCTGTGGAGTTTCATTCTCTAAAATGTTTTTGTTGTGCCTTCTCCATTCCTCTGGGGAAGAAAGTTGAGCAGTACGGATATGAGCTATGCTGCAACACCTGGCATCAAAACCAGAGACCAGTCTGTGGCTTATATTATTTATTACAGTAGATGTAGCCCCATGTTTTCCATGAGCATTGGATCATAGCTAGAAAAAGATATACAACATATTTTAAATGTTGCAGAGTATAGACCACAAATTGTTAAAATTGGAACTAATTAGATACCAACAAGAGCACTCTGTTCTTCATGCCCATACCAGTTTGTATATTATCCCCTGAAAACCTGTATATCCATAAGAATGTCTGTGGCATTGTAAACATAAATAAATGATGGTTTATAAGAACAGATTGATTTTTACCATCTTGCAGGCTTCTTTTTGTGGCAAAAAAAAAGTACGTTTCAAAAGCAGATTTTAAAACAGGAGTTGATTGTAGCTAATTTTTGCAAACTTGTTTTTCTTGCCAAATAATTTAGACACAATACTGTAGTCATTTCTACAGCATGCTTCTAGTGCATTTTAAACAAACTATTTCACAGCACTCTTTTAGCTGAACTCAGGCTGTCTAAGTACAGTTTGTGTGTGACAGGAGAAAAGGATGTTTCTCACTTTTAACCATGTAAACAGAGCTACGTTTCTTAACTAATTACTCCAGACCTCACCTTCTTTTCCCAAGCTCTCTCAATCACTCAACATACCCTCTTCTATCTTCTTTTATTTCTTCACCTATCACTCATTCATCCTTGACTCGCAGTCTTTTCCATCCTTTCCAAATTGCTGCTTTTTGCTGACATGGCAGCCTACTTAGGTAATGAAAATCAAATTGCTGTAATAAGATAATGCCATGCTTTTCACTAAGAATAAATAGAAGCAGAACTTAAAAGAAATCTGGAGGATTAGGAGTAAGGACTTTATGATTGGTTAACTCCAAATGCTTGAGACAATCTGCCAAATCTTCTGAGTGTGCCTCACGTGGTTAAATTATCCAGAGATGCTTTGTGCTCAAAGAATTTAGCAGAATAGCCTCAGGTAAAGAAGTGTCTTTCACCACATATAAAAAAAAAAAAAGCCCTGAAGAGCCCTTGATGTAAGGAGGGAGTGTTGAAATGTACAGTTTGGGCCAAAGAATGTATCTATAAAACAGAAACAAATCTAATAATAATTCTATAGCTGAGATACTTGAAGTTTTTACAGCATAATTTTTAGGTGTCTTAAAACCACCGAGTGAGAGATCATAAATATTTGGAGGAGGCATCTGAAGTCCCGCTGTAATGAAGTGCAGATTTCAGAAATCCTTAGCAGTAGTTCAAATTCCTTTGTAGGGCTGGATAGCAGCCCTTGATATGAAGTGGTGTTATCTTTGACCGCTTATGTACCTCTTGTCTGTACTTACTGTGTTCAAGGCTGCCGATGATCCTCCCTCTCAGACACGCTAAGAACTCAGCAGGTCTCAGGCTCTGGCAGAGCTGTCAAAGCTCTCAGGTCTCCTGACATTTGCAAAAGCAAATCTACTCTGCTAAATTATGGAAGCAACTTCCCATTCTCTCTAGCTACCAAGCAAGGCCAATGAGAAATGTCTATTTGAGGTCAGTCTTTAATGATCTTACTGATTTTTCAGGCATTTTTCAAATTTGCATTGATCTCTGTATTGCTGAAGATTTGGGGCCCAACAAAAAAAATATGGTTACTGACTAAAGCACAGTGCTGACCATACTGGTCCACTGCACTGTGAATTTTGTGTTTTATCAGACACAAAGGCTTACACCCAGGGCACTTATCCTTTTGAATAAAATGGAGCCTCATGGACCTAAATTCAAGAAAGATTATGAGGCATTCCCACAGTTGACTACTCTACAGGGCTGCTAGACTCCGGCATGTCTATAATATACAGAGATAGGACTGTGTTCAGATCACTTACTAGAGGGATGCTATTTTATCTCATCTCACTGTAAATGTCTCAGAGTTGCTTGCTCTAAAGCTAGCCATCTAGGCTGGTTCAGTAGTATAGGGGAAGAGAGAGGAGCCTCCATGGGCAATTCACCCCCGTTGTTTTAGATATTGATCTTCAGGTAGGATTATAAAGGCAGCCTTGGTAATCACCTTTGATCTAGTCAGTTAGTCACATCTAAAGTTGGAAATAGTGTCTCCCATCCCAAGACAGGTATCCAGGAGATAGCTCATGGGATTCATCGTCTAGGTGGAAGGACTGACTTTGCTTACTTCTCTCTGCTGACCAGGCCTGAGAGAGGCCTGAGAGTAGACAGGCTCAGTTGCATATTTGTCTCTTGGACTTCTATTTCTTGGATTACTGCGATTTTGGTACAAATCTTATTCTCACCCTCTACAAGCATGGAGGACCCAATGTGCGCTAAAGACATGCAGCCTGCAGAGATAGCACAGAAAAGGATGTGCAGGGATCCCTCAGCAACACAGCGAACAAGGGCTCTCTCAGGGCCACTGTTACACAAAGGTAGTTTGCAAATCAGAGGTCAGAGGTGGAGCAAGGGCATCATATGCTAAAGAAATGTATGGGCTATTGTTTCTGGAAAAAAGCACAGGAGCTGGCAGTATAATTATTCTCTAGGGTTTTGACCATTCATTCAGGAAACCCTTTTCCAGTAGTGCTGGTAGAAAACCTTATACTTCAGCTTGACTTCCTCAACCACAGGAATGAACCCTTGGTCTTCCTTGCCATAAAGGTAATCCTAACATGTTAGATAGGATAATCTATCATTTTTAGTGTCTGTGAATAGGAGACAGACAATTTTGCAGAGCAGACTTTTACAATGAAATTAGTTTAAATCATTTCATCAGCTCTGGGTCTGGTTTTCACTTTTTAATACACACTAGCAACAGTTACAAACCTCCGTGCAGTCTCCCTCCAATAGCTGAAAGGGTCGGGCATTTTATATCAGATACACCTAATATAAGCTCTGCTTTTAAACTGTTTTTGTAAACTCCATTACTCATATGCATGTGATGGAAAACAAACTGGAACCACAGACATGTGCATGAGGAAAGTATTTGAGGACCTCACAATATTTCAATTCCTTGAAGAACAGGAGATTTCTGTAGCATTATTATTGGGCCTACTAAACACTGGGGGTGAAATACAGACAATGTGACCTCTTAGGTTTGCTGAAGAAGAATGTTAAACTAGTAAAACTGCAACTATATAGGGGAAAAGCACACAGAATTGCAAAGGAACTGCTGGAGCAAAACAAGAACTCTCCTCTGACTCTGAGGTTGGCTCTCTCGGGTATTCTTCCTCTGAATGACTCTGTTTCTTCTCATCAACAGAAATTTCTGGCTATGTGCTTTCCATGTGCTGCTCTAAGTATATTACAAGGCAACAGAAATTGGGAAGAGGTCCCCATGGTACATGATGGATTTCAGAATTCTCACAGCTGTCACCAGCAAAAGACTGCTTTACAGATCAAGAAAAAAAAAAAAAAAAAGCTTATTTTTTTTTAAAAAAAAGGTCTGTTTCGCCTGGGGTCAAAAGTGCAAAATCAGTATCACCCACCTCTGTGGCCCTGATCCCGCACAGACTTGTGCACATCCCTCATTCCTCAGACTATAAGTACTCCCATTCACCGTTATGCACAGAAAAAAGCACATGAAGCAGTGTTTGCAGGGGAAGAGTCAATTGTTTGCAAAATTCAAGTTCTAGCAAAGTCTAGTTCAAATCTTTATGACTCATCTGACATGTTCATGAAAGAAATATTGTTTAAAATGCAGGCAGGATTGGAGGCTGATAGCATGAAGTCTAATGAAGACCAAAGACCTGCATAGGCTTTCATATGGATGTTCCCAGCCCATGGCTGCTTCTTCGGTCCCTCTGCCCTAGTCAGAGTGCTGCTTCCAGACAGGGTGGTTCTCTGCTAGGAGTATTATCCAGTGGAAACTAGGTGTTCCCAGTACTGCACTCAAAACTTGTACTATTTTATGGATTTTTTATCTCAAGCAGAAACAGAGATCAAGTTTTTAAAGCTGATATTTATCATGGACTCAGTTTTATATGCTCCTTTGTTACTTAATTAAAAGCCTCTGAAGGTAGGCATTTATACGGAAAAAAACAACACCTTAGAAGTACAGCAAGGGCAGGTGAATGACATGCCTGAGGTAAGCTCCTTTGGTGATTAAATCTATGTGTTTGAGTCTATGTGTGTATATATATATATATATATCAGTGACTTTGCTCCTGTTAGAGTCTTTGTGGGTGTTTG
The DNA here is from genome assembly GCA_034781795.1 of Crypturellus tataupa. Taxonomy (NCBI): domain Eukaryota; kingdom Metazoa; phylum Chordata; class Aves; order Tinamiformes; family Tinamidae; genus Crypturellus; species Crypturellus tataupa. Next base: position 929,354 of record JAWLRI010000070.1, read on the forward strand.
ATAGTATCACACTGATACTAGCACAGGAAAATGTTAAAAGTGAGAACTCAAATAAAATCTAAGAAAATACTTGAAACTCACATCCCTTTTTCTTCTCTTTGGTTCAGAAATACAATCACCTGCTATGTTATTAGTCTCCGAGTGATGAAAGAAATCATTAATTTATAAAGAGCCACATCTTTAAAAGCTGATTAGTAACACTATTGTACATATAAACAGACTTTAAGTTATGGTCCTCTATAAATCAAAGTTAAATAAGTGTCTTTTATTTCAAAATAAGGAAACTAAAACTTTCTGGCTGTGGCCTTCTGAAGCCAGTGGAAAAACTCACATTGATTCCAGCAGGTACAGGGTTTCGTTCATTGCAATTTCTCTATGTCAAGGTTTTAATAACATTTTTCATTTTACTGGTCAAGCAGACTAAAATGACTTAGTGGCTTCATATGAAATTGCTGCTCCACCCTGATAAATTGGTACCAAGTTACCAGACCTTAAAGAGCAGCCAAGAGGCTTCCACTCAGTTAATGGCTGCCAGGAAGCCCTGGTGACTTTTGACAGCTTCACCTATCTGGATCCTCGCAAGCTTTGGTGTGATCTAGCATTCCTAGCTCTGCTTCTCATCATCAGCTGCTATTTCTCATCACAATGAGTTTAGAACAGTGTGTGGCATTAAAATTCAAACAAATACCCCACAATAACTATTGAATTTATGAAACCATATGTCTTATTGTAATAGAGTCAACTGTTCACATCATGAAATCATTACCTGGCTTTGAAAAAAAAAAGAGTTTAACTTTAAGTACATATATATATGCATATTTCGTAGCCTTATTTAATTTTTGCCCATTCAGGATTCTGTCACGGCTTTTTATCTTGCTTCTTTTACAACAAAAATTAATTTTCTGCTCTAGATTTTTGCCAGGATATATGCCATCATCTAAGAAAGTGCTTAAAATACAGAGAATAAGAGTATAATTGTTCTCAGTCTAAGAAAAAACAGACTAAGACTTGCTGAAGATAAATGCTACAAATTATGGCACTAGAACCACATTTATGACATCAGAGATCCAACTTTTTTTAAATGAAAGAATATTTTCTCTATCATACCTTTCATGACCAAGTAAATCAGTGACATACACAATAACCCATAGAGAAAAAAAATGTGCAGAGTTCATTTGATATATTATAGAATTATCAAAACGGAACAGTTAGAAAGGCAATTGTATTTTAAAAGCTATACTTGAACTGAAAGTCATATCTGAAAGTAGCAAGACAGCTTACTGGATGGAAAAAAAAAAGCAGTTAATGGGAAGAAGATAGAAGGTGCTACATTCATTTTGAACATGAAGAACAGAAGAATCAGCTCACAGCCAAGGACAGAGCAAGAAGTGGAGGACCCTGGATCCTCTCATGGCTGATCATGAGGATACACATCTTCAGACCTCCTCTCCAGCACCCTTCTGAGAAAGCAGATTACCTGGCAGGGAGGGCAGCTGCAAGGAATCAGAGGGGTGAGGCATGAGCTTTACAAGCAGAAATTGTGTATTTCCCAATACATTCCCCGGAATCGTGTGCTGCATGGTGGAACGCGGCCAGGGGGACGGGCTTGATACCTTGTCTGCAGTTGCTTCAGAAACAACTAATTTAACAATAATGATGATAATAGTATGTCTGAACAGGATGGAAGTTAATTTAATTCCATAAAGAGAGATATATACCTTAGCACAGTGAAACAATTACAAGAACCAGTTTTCCCCCAAATCAAGATAAGAGGAGGTTGGAATGAGAATCTTGCAGCCACATGGATAGGGAAAGCAGTCCACTAAAAATGTGGAAATGAGAGGTAATGTGGGTCTTTCATCTCCAACTCACTAATTACTTATGACTGCAGGCGGGGGACAGTTTTCACTGCAGGCAATGAAAAGTATCTTGTTAACTTCAGTGACCTTGGTACAGGGCATGAGCCAAGTCACACAAGGGACTGCTTGAGTCTGCGGGTGACTCTACCGTTAACCAGAGTAAGGGAATCTCGATATTTTGAAGCCCACAGCTGAGTCACACATTTGTATTCAGACAGAGGAAAGGAGATGATTGATAGGTTTAACTTTTCTCAGCTGGAAGCTTTTCCTTACCCATACAAGTAGGAAAAAAATATATGAGCCCTGCAAAGGAAAGGGAGTAAAAATTCAGCTATTACCTAAGTTGTGGATATTTTGTGCTGGAACCTTTTTCAATGTGTTATGCAGTGCTTTCAGAAGGATGCAGAGATGTGATAAAACAGATGCAGCAGATGCAGGAAATATAGCACTTCTCGCAGGACAGACTTTTGGGGGTAATTCAATTTATTAATGGCATGTATTATGGAATAACAAGTTGCAGATGATCATTAAAACTTATCCTTAACAGACATTCCTTGTGTATTCATCTTTTGTTGTTTCCAAAGCAGGGATGAGAGAAATTTGTGTAGCTTGAGACTTTTGAGCTCCCAAGGCTCACATTTGCATTTTTGTCCTGTGATTTAAAAGCGAGGATTATTTTTAAGGATGGTTTAATTAAAAAATAATAATAAAAGAATTCCGTCACAAGAAAAACTTGTGATGTGACATATTCCAAGGACAGATTTGGCTCCAAAATTCTCATCTTCTTGTTTCCTTCTTTCTCTCAAGAGCTCAGCAAAAATAAATGGCAAATTTCCACTCCCATTAGAGATTCGTGCCTCTCCTTAGAGCAAGCACAGCAACTTTTAATCTTTGCCTTCCAGTTCCTGGATCCTCAGTGCTAGTGAAACACGGAGGGACGTAGTAGCTTTCCTGTGGAGGTCATTTGCTCCTTTTGATCCCACCAGAAAATCCCACAGTGCTTGGAGACACAGACAGCCAGAGGGCACAAAAAAATAAACCCTGACAAAGAAGCAGTAGTAGCTGCAACACGGTATAAGAAGGCAATACTTTTTCCCAGTCTGTCTGCAGTCAGGGAACATATGTCTTGACCATGAAAGGACAAACCCAAGAGCGTGGGACGTACATGAGTTTTTGGAAGCAGAAGAAAAAGCAGAAAAAAAGGCACAACTGACCACAAGGATGACTTGTCTGTAACAGTTAACCTTCATGTCCCTAAATTTTGGAATGCAAAATGGTGCCTATGCACCGTCCTTTGGTAAGACCTAAGCAAAACCCTAGGTCAGAACTTAAAATGACAGGGAAGTTAACAGAAAAATGAAGAATTAATCTGGAAGGAGGAAGAGATCATTGTGTCATTTCCTTTTCTGTCAGACTTATCAGCAACTACCTCTGAAGTCACATGCTGCATCTCAAAGGACAACTTACATTTCCACCAAGGTTGCAGAAATTTTGTCATGTACAGAAGGAAAAGATTGCTTAGGGCATTTATGGAATTGCCATCACTGTGAACTTTTAAGACTTAGATTCTTTGAAGATTAGATTAGACAAATGCCAGTGCGTAACAGCTTATGTTATGGGTCTATCTTGATCAGGGGATATACTAGGCCTCTTGAGTGGTCTTCTGACCACTTCAGGTCTCTCACATGGCATTAACTTATGCCATGCAGATCCCACTTAAAATGAGATGAAATAGGTCCAGGACAAACTGGTAGGGTGGCATTTGATGGGCAAATACAAGCTATGATGGGATGATTGACAAACTGGGTGCCACACTGTGTGTATACTGTGTATCTCACCAGGGCCATGGACAGCAACATTGACTGCCAGGCATCCCTGGTGCTAAGTAACAAAATGTGTGCAGCCAAGGAGGTGGCTCAGCAGACAGAGTAAACAACAACAACAAATGTGAGTTAGGCAAAATGTAAATATAACGGCAACCACTGTCAGTGCCATACTGCACATGTGACAGATGTGAAACAGTATAAGTGCTAAATGTACCCAAAATAAAAGGACACAGATGTCCTGACAGCAGGCGATCTGTGTGTTTCTTCTCTGTGCCAATTCTATATAGCACTTTGTAGTCCCCAGCTGTGAGCCCACACAGATAGCTCTAGACTCAAAAAACTTAATCAGGCCCAAGCTTCTGTGCCCCCCAAGCCAGCAGTGACATCTCTCCAAGTGCCAGCACTCACTGGCACTTTAAGCTACAAGTTTGCTGTGACTTGGGGCTGCAAGACCCAGAGCAGAGGACAGGACAAAAGACTCTGCAATATTGATGAGCAATCAAAAAAATACATATATCTAGGATATCAGAGGAACCGTCACTTGCATAATCAAGAGCAGAGGAAAACAGACGGATTTCATGGTGGTTACAGGCTTGCTCAGGTAGAGTTATTGGCATCTCAACACAAAAGTGTAGCAGAGAGGTGCTGAGCAAAAGGAGGAATAAAATGTGAGAGTCAAGACTGCAGGCACGGCTTCAGCCTCCATGAAACCATTTGATCTTTCTAGATGCAGTGCGGTGCTGCATACCCTGTACGTGCAACATGGTGCATCCAAATGCAATTGATTAGTATCACAGGCCACAGCACCATGTGGAATGAAAAGGAGTTTGAAGCTTTCTGTGCCTTCAAAGGCCCAGAGGGCACAACCCAATTAATACCAGGTGACAAAGGCCTACACATAAACAGCATAAACATCCTGACAGAGATTGGAAATGAACCATTACCCCTACTGGTATCCAGAGCCAGAAAAGTGCTGGCAAAGAAAACTGTTGATTTCCAAATGTGAGAGTGCTCTTGGTGAAGACCACTGTCCAGTAACACATGGAAATATCCAGGGCCCCAAGGAATACTCAGAAATGGGCAGCTGATAAAGAGATATGTGAAAAAGCTGTGTGAATATGGTGTTACTGTCACCCAATACAGCATGTAACCACTCTGGTATGTGGTTTATATAGCACTCACGCATAGTACTCATGTAACTCCAAGTCCTATGCGTGCTGCTCCAGCAGTACCACACATGCACACAATACCACAATCAAAAACACATCTTCCTGGCAAATTTTGACAACCTATATACCATGTATTGCAACCACCCACACATACATGACGTGATGATAACAGCTGCCATTGCATCACTAGCAAATACTTCAATGGACTGACACATATTTTCTCAGAGAGAGAGAATCTTCACACAGTCTCTGAACAACCTACAAGCAGATGGCAAACCCTGCACATGAGGAAAAGTTTGAGGAAGCACCCAGCACAAAGGCAGTACAAGCAAATACACTGCTGATGAAGCTGCTTAATTGGATGTTTCATGAAGTAAACACATCAGTAAATACTATCCCACCCATTAAAAACAGGCTGCATGGAAAAGAGATTCAAGACACTTAATAGTTGGTGGGTTGCCACTTCTGAACATTGTTGTTTAACAGTCCAGTCCAGTATAAGCTGTAAATACTGTTGCTAGAGGAAAGCTGTGGCCCAGTGCAACCACACAGTATATATCCTCTCTTCTTTATAGGTCTCTTGGTTGTGATGGGGCGAGAAAAAGGTGCCAGATCACTCACATCTGTAGCTGAGAGCAAGACCTGATATGCTAAAAATGGGGCCCACTATTCTGGCAAATAAAGTCTTAGATGTGATAATCTTGATCACAGGCTGCATAGGACTAAGGTGTCCACCTCCAGAATAGGCAAATGACTGAGACTATCTAAAATATTAAACGAAGAGAAATGAGAGGCAAAGAGAACTGAAATAATTGCCTTATGGTGGAGGGGTTGAGCCAGAAGCCAGAGGTGACTGCAAAGGGACTGATGTAAATATATGAGGTTCCAGCTGTGCTCTGTAGTTTTGCCTGGCATGTGTGTCACGGAAATTTAGCTGGTGGTTTGCTGTATGGTCCTGTGTACATGCAGTCACGGCAGTGCTGCCACGGGCCAACCTGTGCTCACAACAAGGCTTTCATCTCATGCAGCAATGGTTTCTGCTCTCACATGCCAGGCTGCACACCTGTCTTCACTTAGCTGCCTGAATTCTTTCCCATTTCGCCAGAACACGTCCTAATCTACAGAAGATTTAGCTTGTGTTGCCTGGACTGCAGTGCACTGAGCATTTTCATGTTGCGCTCAACGCAGTTATTCCAGGAATCTGATATTGCTGTGCCAGTGTATGCTGTGTTGAAGCTGACGAGGAGTGACAGCTCTCAGGACTCATGTGTCACCCTTGGGACCCATGGAGTGAGAAAGCTCCCTCTCTGCTCCAGCACAACTCGCTGCTTCTTTTGGGCAGGGGCTTCATGCAAGCCCAACTCCTGGCATGGCTGTCCTGGCAGCAGAGATGGGACAGGACATCAGAGAGAGACCTGATGCGGAGTGATAAGCAGGTCCCATCAGCTCTGCCCCGTGAGAGGAACCGCGGAGGGTCACGTTCCCACTGGCAGCAGTGCACGGACGGCGGAGTGGTGATAATGAGCCTGGTCTGTGCCGTGTGTGGAGCTCTTCTGGAATTCTGCTCAGAAACACCATGAGAAACTCAGAGCATGTACTATTTATGCTGATTATTGGAAGCAGATGGCAATGTTTCTTTGCTGTGCTCTCCCAAGTATCCTGTCCTTTTATGATGTGTGGCATGTGTTTGCAGTGTGTATGTCTCTATATCACATGCAAATAAAAGGTTACTTTCACCATTTGTGTTGTGTTCATTGATAATGAGGACCTTACAACCTCTTTCTGTGGTCTTGCCCTGCAGATGTTGACTGTGGAGCTGAGGTAAGCATCTGTAGCGATGCTTAAGGCTGCTATATGGTGTACATGTGTGGATGTCTGAGCAAAGCATGAGGGATAACTGAGGGCAATAGCAGGGCTCTGAGCTATCTCTGGACACAATAGGGGTACCATGGGGTAGCCAGAATGTCTTACCTATATACTACCTTCAGTAGTTGAGAATAGCAAGACCAAAAGGATGCAAAATTCACATTTTTTCCCTCTTATATTTATGTCTGTGTATACTTGTATGTGCGTGTATATGTCTGCATATATGTATATAGTTACTCCTCACCGAGCATCTTCTTCAAAGAGAGTACTTGAGGTCCACAGACAGTATTCTGCACACAAAAGTTTGTCTAGAAAATGATACTCACACATATAAATGAACTACTGCTTAATTCACTTTGTAAGTGAATTATTTAATAACTGGAAGATTTGTTCACATAACTCAAATGTCCTTTGGTAGCACAGCACCAATAATTCAATGCTTGTAACAGGCAGAAGAGGCCTAAAGTGATGTTGACATAAATCAGAGTCTTATCAAGCTTTCCTAATCCTGTTCTCCTGGAGTGACAAGGCCCTGTTTTAATGGATCCACATGCTTGCAGTTTCTGTTTCTAATTTCATGTTTGCAGGCTTTACCTCTTACATGAAGAAACAGGACATGCATAGGAGATTTCTTAGGTTTCCCTTAGAACTATCTGCTTGAATTTGGGAGTTCTCAAGGCAATGAGCATATATGCACTTACAGAGATTTCCTCCAGAGTCAAGAAACATTTTAGTTTAGGTGTGTCCACTTCCATCTGTGTCTATGTGACATTTGAATGAGTTTGGACTTAAAAGCAAAAGGCACAATTAGGACATTCCCACCCTTCAGGTGAACACCACTGTATTATACACCTGTGATGTCCCACGTTATGAAATTTTTACCACATATCATTAATCTTTCTTTCTGATTCTATATCACCCTTTAGATACACAGCTAAAATATAATATCCCAAATCACTGATGCTGTGATGATGGCTAACGTCTTGTCTACACATCCATAGAACTTCTATGAATAGTTTTGCTTTTAAAAAAATATCTTAAGTACTAGAAGCTGTAGATAATCACAAAAACAGTGAGAGAGAGACCAGCTTTTTTGGATGTGAGCAGGCTTGCACACAAGAAGTTCATAGATGTATTCAGACACATTCAGTTGGGAAGAATGCTGACCATGTCTCTCCTAGACAGAACGCAGTCTACAGACAAGCTACACATGGTATAAGTTTTGATATTCTCAAGGGTCAAACAGTCTGTCATGTTTTTTTCTGAAGAAAGAGCAGGGTGGATGTGGTCTAGATTGAAGATTCCTAAACTATGTTATATGAATCAATTTCAAAATAGGATCTAGGTTATTTTGTTTCACAGATGCATCTCTATATGAAAGGAAAAGATTTGAGAGCTCTTTCTGTTGATGCTTCCATGTGGGAAGAAGTAGGGTGGAAGCAGGGGGAGTCAGCAGTTCCCTACATGCTGCTCGTTAGCCCCAGAGAGTCATCCTGGGTTCATCAGGAGAAATGACATAGCTGGACCTGGCCTGGCTCATGCAGATAATGGCACTGCTTACTCATGCAGTGAGCTTTATTCACAGCAAAACACACAGCAATCAGTTGCTAATAAAATTCCTGGTTGTATCTGCTTTCTCCTCCTTCTGCAAATTCCTCCTAAAACACTGTTTTCTTCCTTTCCCAAGGCCTCATCAGGAGAAGACCTCATCTCTAACTGTTTGTGTCCCAGCTTTTGAACGCCTCCTGCCAGTTTCCACAACAGACGAGGCAAGCCAGATGATGAACCTATGCAGCTTCCTGGAGGTTTTTGTACCATCCTCTCCCCCATTACCTCTTTCCAAAGTTAACACAGAGACATCCAAACTCTACATGCACCCACTGCCACCGCCAGAGCCAGGAGTAGTTTCTGTTTTTGCTTTTGATGCACACTAAATTGGGAAACCTCTATCATAAATGGGCTTTCTCTTTACCTCAGATTTCAGAGAGTGAGTGTTGGTACAGATGTAGCAGCAATGCATGTGTCATCTCTTCAAAACTGTGCGGCTATTTGTTTCATGTTGGCCAGACTAGCCTTACTCCTGATGACTCCTATTCTTCCTATTCCAGATTCTCAATTCAGTCACACTTTCAAGAGGAATATCCTCTTTAGCATTTTTAAGAATTCCATAGAAGGTTTTAAAGGATTCAATCCACATATTTACAATCATGTAATTTTTAAGCTCCTAATTAGAAGAGTCTCAAGAATTTTGGTTATATAACACATTCCGTCAATCCAACCATCTTAAACCTTCATGAATTTCTCTTGAAATCCTATATATGAGTGACTGTTTAATGCCCTTGGAATCATTCTGATTAGATGCAAATAATAGGAACAAAACCTGTATTTTCAGTCACTAGGCACATACATGCGTTCAAGAATGCTCAACTTTTCAAATGCAAAAGCTATGTGAACATCTGAAAAACAATTTAAACGAAGCACTATGAGCATTCAAAGGTGCATCTGGAATATGTGGATTTTATGGATATAAATTATTTCATTCAAAAAGTCTAAATATTTCTAAATATAAATATGTATATGGAAAGGAGATTAACTGAAAGTGTAGCCTATTCACAGGCTACAGCTGATACATTTAAAAGCTTTTTAAGATACCATAATTTTTATAATGTATGTACTCATTTTTATTTGGTATTGTTTACTATGCACTGCAAGATTAAAAAAATAAGTATTTGTGTAGTTTTTTTCCCTGCTTAAACATTAGCAGACCAGATTCCCAGTGTACAGGTCAGACATGTTGATGCTGGAAATGACTGAAGCCTACGTTTTAACAGAAACTAGGAGATGTATTATAACCATGCAATATTAACTGAATATCTATAACAGTACTGTGTTCCTTCAAAGCTCTAGATATCTTTTATTGACCAAAAAAAGAGCCATTTTTATTCCCTTAAGACAGAGTGCAGTAATGTGGGGAAAGGAAAAGCAATTGCAGTTTAAGATGGAGAAAAGTACAGGGGACAGGCAAAGTGCAAATTGTAATGTTTTTTGTTTATAGTATGAACAAGGGTATAAAATAAGGAATGGGGATCCACCAGTCCTTCTCCTTGTGATGTGAGTTTTAGGACAGAAAGGTGCCACTCTTTTTAATAGAGTACCGAGAGGAACAAATTGTGTGAAAAGCTTCTTTAATATCCTTTAACATCAGTAGTGTCAGTGAAACTGAGTATTGATCAAGCTAAACCTGACTTCCACGGCCTTGCTGAGCTGTGACCCCAAGAGAAGAAATCGGTCATGTTCCTTCTGCTCGATATTAAAGGACCATTAATTATTCTACAGATTAATTATCCTACTGTCCAGAAGCAATCTGTGAAATACTGCTTAGAAGCAACATGGACAGTCTATACACAGAGACGATGCCCATTAGCATGCATAAATCCTGAGGCTCCATCTGTACTAGGAAATTAGACAGTGCCTGGGAATGTTCCCAGGCAGAAGGGCACATTTTCTACCCTCATAACCGCGAGCGCGTTCCCTGGCACAGCTTTGGCACGTACCAGCTGACATTCTCCCATAGGATTTCTGGGCAGCGCTCAGGAGGCAGCACATTCCTCAGCCTATTCCCACCAGGCAGTTTTCATCCAGCCACCCTCTTCTGGGAGCTGGGAAAGTTTCCTAGCAGAGATTCAGGCTGTTCTGCCCCAGTCGTCTCCGATGCCCGGGGACGCACTGGGAAAAGTCTGATAACGCTGCCGCAGATCTGGTCTGAGTGTTGCTATTGCAACTATGGGCAGTGCAGATCCTACACCTGAGCGTCTAAAATTGCCCTGGAAAATCACGAGAGGATTTGCAACAAAGCAAAGGGAATTGTGCTGAGATGAAAGTAAACTGGAAGTTTACCGCGGCCCAGTGATTCATGGTATAGTATGTATCAGGTATCAGTGTTACCTGAAATGACAGCAGGTTCCTGACCTAAAGAGAGCTGTTACCCATTGCCTGAAAGCTCGGGTTACAAAACAGGAGCAGGCCCAACATGGTGCAACCCTCTGGGGCAGCCCGGGTCTTGCACCCTGCCCTGCCGAAGCGGCGCATTGCTCAGAAATCGGAAAGGACCAAACCAAAACAAAATGACTTTCATTCTGCTGGCAGTGACTCACGGGACCGGCCCGTGGGCGGGTGCGAAGGCGTGCGCGGGCCCCGGCCTCCACTCATGACACCACGCTGGTGCACGGGGAGGAGCAGCCCTGCCCGCTGCTGCGGCTCCTCGGAGCCCGGGGCTGGAGGCTGCTTCCGCGGGGCCTCTCATTAGGGTCAAGGGGTGACAACCACGGAGCGGGTTGCGCAGAGGGCGTTTGGACCGTGACACAGGGCCACGGCACGTCCTCGGCACACCACGTAGCGCAACAAGGGAGGTGAGTCACCTGTTGGTCTTGCTCAAATCCTTCCAACCTTCACACCTGCCTTTTCCCAGCAAGCAGGGAAGGGAGCGAGTGGCGACCCCTGGCCTTACCCCCATGCAAGCCCTGCGAGCCGCAGGGGAGCCTGCCCAAAGCTCCCTCCCGCACCGAAGAGGCGCATTCACCTCAGACCTGAGGGCCAAGGGGACAGGGTGTCATCCGAGAGCGCCGGATTGTGCAACAAGCCCTTAATCACCAGATGAGGAGATGGATGCAAATGCCCCCATTATGCAAGGGGGTGAGTAAGACTTGGCGCTGCCTGCAGCCTCCCTTCCAGGTAATGTTGTTGCCTTCTCTGCACGATGATCTCCGATGTCAAATATTAATAACAAAACAAATTATCTCCACCCTACCTTCAAGGTGTGTCACCTTTGATTCCTGTTTAACATCAAGGTTTCTACTGCTCAGGAATCCTTCCTGCAATCCTGCACTCTGGCTGTATCAGTTCTGTGAGTGATGAGGAATGAGAAAAATCCTGAAAAACTTCATGGCATCTGAGCTCATCTTGATCCTCTTTCATGGTTTGCTAGGATGGGAGGAAAAAAAAAAGGCGCTGCAAAGATAGGATGGCTGGAGTAATTCTTGCAGAACTAGCCTAACCCAATCATCAAAGCACTTCCTTTAGGTAAGAATTCGCCCCCACCAAGCTCACAGTGCATAAATAAAACTATTTTTCAAAACAAAGGCATTGCACAAAAACAGTGTCTCATACAACAGGATTTTGTATAGATCATAAATGACACTCCCATTGTGCTAGCCAGAAGCTCTTTTATGTATTCAAGTACTTAGTCTGATCAAAAAGCATCAGAAACGTTTTTGTAATGTAATTATCTGGAGAATCATGAAGCAACTGCAAAACTGGTCATTAATAATGGTTAATTCTGGGACTTTTTATATTATGTCATTGTCCTCTGTTGAGGTTACAATTAATTTATGGTCAGTTTTCATATTCCTCCATTTCATGATAGCTCTGTAGTACTAGAGTATTGTGAATCTTCTTATGTGACTATTCTTAGAAGAGTCTGAAGAACGCTAACTGGCACCAACACTCTTGTGCTCTCTTATTCAAATTTAGAGCAAGTGTTGTGGCTAATTCCAGATTTCAGCAACAGTCTCAGCAATCTAGCTAGTCTTAGCCCCGTGTGAAATGAGAGGCCAGGGGGCAGTTGTTCAGGCTTTAGAACAGAGCGCGAAGTGCTGATCTTATTGATGTGTTCAACTGTCATATGGGAGGAAGGCAGACTACTTTTTTGGAGGTACACAGGGAAAGGACCAGAGGCAACAGATACACATTGCAATAGGGAAAATTTGATTAGATATCTAATTAGATATGAGGAAATCATTTTCATAACATAGGAGTCAAACACAGGGGCAGGTTGCCCAAAGAGGCTATCCCTCCTTGGACGTGATACTCAACAGGACACAACCCTGAGCAACCTGACATAATGTCAAAGTTGTCACTGCTCTGGACGAGGGTTTGAAGCTGCTGCTCAGGAGGGCCTGAACAGTCCTCCATCCTACACTGTTCTACAAAACTATGATCTCTAGGGATGGATGGTGGCTATGGAAGGTGGCAGTTATATTGCCTCATACTAAATATTCAGGAGTCAATAAATAAATGCAAAGATGATGCTAGTGATAACTACACCTGCTTCAAGGCATGTTGCTCTGGAAAGAAATAAAATATTTCTTAATGGAAATGTAAATTTCATCTGCTGTTTCTAAAGGACTGGTGACTCAAGGATGAAGGTGCCTCTCAAAACATGTCCTCACTTTCATTTGAGTAATAGATTTAGATACAAAAAAATACCCTTTAAAAAAGTTTCCAGCAATGGAAAAAATAATTATTGCACTATTAATAATAACAATTTCTGAACTCTGTGGAAGATTAATCATAATTTGTACAATGGTTCATCTCACCACCAGTACAAATTCAGCCTCGAGAAATAATTTTTAAAAAAATCAGTAAGTTGTTTCTTTTTTCCTTTCTGAAAATCATTCTCATGCAGATCGTTATTTTCACTCCAGCATCTGAGGCTTGCTGAGCTCTTTCTGAGCTGCCTACAGGCAAGTGTTTCTCTGAGCAATTTGGCTTGAAGACTTTCTTGTCAGCTTTATGCACCTGGTTACCCGGTCACTCCATGTGGTTTTGCCTTCCTGACAGTGACATTAGCGGCAGGAAGTGTCAGGCAGAAATGCTGTAAACCATATGAAAAACAAACATCTGGAAAGGTAAGCCAATGACTGAGCGAAACAAGAAGCCACTAATCATTTTCCCTTCCTTCTCCTATCCTCAGTGATAAGTATGAGCAGAAGCTTTGTCACCTGATGCTTGCATGATGCCCTCTGTGACACAAGTTAGATGGCATCCACATGACAAAAATACCACAAGAAATGGAAATAATTGGTACCTCTCATAACATATGCAGATCCGACATGGAGTACAGTGTCTCAGAGGAAACTCTTTGATGTGTCTTAGTTATATAACCCTCAAGGAAGGAGGATGTTATTATTTGAATAGCACATTCTCCCTAACATCTATATTGGAAAAAAAAATCTGTTTTTCACTGATTTTCACTGAAAGAGCGCTGAAATCACACAGTTCTCGGAAGGATCCTTGTGGTATATTCTGTGTTATCTCAACTACTTCCCACATCAGAAAAGAGAGCTGAGTAGATCTGTACCAAAACCACTGCAGTACTGTTCATAGATTAACCAGTTTTGTCATACAAGTCAGTGAAGTCTCACTCCTCATGGCATGATGGGGATTCCTGCCTTTTCATATGCACAGGAATTACAGACACACCACAAAGTTAAATTATTGGGGATGCCTTGGTGGAGGAGAAAAGCTTTCTTGTTGAAAAAGCTTAGTATTAGAGATGTGTTTAATTTTTAAATATTATATTCCCAGCCCGCAATTCACTGACTTTTGGTAGAAATGGCACTAGCTGTTAAAAGGGAGGGAAATAAGAAGAGTTTTGGATACATATAAAATTCATCATAGAGGGCCCAAAACAGAAGTGACTGTTCTGTAATTCTTCCTTTCTCTGCCCTATTATGAGGGAGAGCATGCTAACACCTTGTGACTCTGGTTAACCAGCACAAAACTACTACCGTAAATTAAACGTGTTTGCAAAAGTGAAACCAGCAGCTAATCATCCTGTTCATACACGTTGATTTTTCCCCCTGACTAATTTCTCTTGTAGTGGGAGTAATTAACTTTTATTAGCAACACTGACTACTCTGGTACCTTCAGGCAAGCGCTGGTAGAGCGGCTTATTAGCAATCACATAGTTTCACTTACACTGTTATCCCAAACATTTCCTATGGAGTGAAGTGCCTGCTGAACACAAGGTGGGGGCAGGTTAATCTCCCAGTTATAAAGAAATTACCTAAGGGCAGTGTGGGGAATGGAGGAAGGGAAGGTGCGGAAATCTTAATTTTTTTGCATGCTTGAATTCACTGTCACTTTTGGTTCCCCTTTACACTGGAAGGACAGTATGCCCAGGGCTGAGGTCCCGATGCAGCGGACAGCTCCTTGCTCCATGTGATCCATGTGATCTGCCAGGCTTGCACTGTAAGTCTCTTCTCCAGAAACAGTCTTCCGCCTGCAAGCTCTCCTCTTCAAAAGATGCCATCTGGTGAGGTGCAGTGAGAAACCTGGGGCCTGCTGTACCTCATCCTTCCCAGGAACACTTTCTCCATGCCAGAGAGCATGGGGCTAGATGGCCTAGACTTGCGAAACGCCTATAACACTGAAAAGAAAGAAGGTCACGTACCCGCTTATTAACTGGGCTTACAGTACTGAGCATGCAAAGAGGTGCTGGCAACCAGTTTGAAGGCTGTGTTAAGAGGTGGGGCAACTGGCAGCAAGCTGTATTCAAATAAAGCTGGAGGGTGAGAGGACAAGGTCATAGGAAGAAAAGAATGAGGGAGAAGTGCATGCTTCTCCTGCTCCGTCAGATCACTCGTTGTTTTCTCTACCATGACCTCAGCTTTCCATCCTCCCAATGCATAAATTACACTTACAACATTTCACGGGTATTAGGACATAGCCTTTTTTCCCCATGTTTTACCAGTGTCTGAGAGGAATGCGAATATGTGAACACCTGTTTTAGGTGCTTGAACATCTTGTTTGGGTTCTAGGTGAAGTTTATCCATTCTGTCCCTCCTGCACCAATATTCCAGGAGGCATTGTACTGCCAGAAGTCACAAATGGCAGTTTACTAAAAACAGTGATATAGTGTTGAAACTGATGGCCACTGAAGTCCATGTTATATAGACCAGTTATGCTGGTCTTGCTCTGTCTCTTTCTTTCTTTCTTTCTTTTTTTTTTTTTTTTTTTTTTTTTACAATTTATTTAAGGAAAGAAATGGAACACTGGGTAAAGCAAATGGCTGCACTTACTGACCCAGTTCCTAGCCCCTGCTGTGTCTGACTTTTGCTGCCAACATCTGTTCCCAGTGCAGTAGCTATCAAGGACAATATGAGTGTGGTTGGATGAACTGCATCTCCAGCCCGAGACAACCTGGGGCTGGGAGATGAACCTGGGCATCAAAGAAGACTGGCAGCAGCAGGCACAGAGCTGGGCACATTTGCTCCTGCGCTCTTGCACAGTCAGTCCTAGTAAACCTGTCTTGGCGGTATGTGCTTTGCCAAGCACAAGGGAAACACAGACCAAGCCTAGCACCTTTGTGCTGGTTGAAAGAAGAAAGTAAGAGGTGAGATTGTTGTGTGGGTGGAGTTTATACCAGGCAAATAATTGGGGAATTATGAATTCGCATTACTGAATAGATTGTTCTTCTCACTGATCTGTTATTTTGCAGGAGAGACGCATATGTAAGCAGCCAAACAACACCACTCATCAGATAAAATTCATTTGCATGCTGAACAACTGGCTCTGGCTCTTTCTGCAGCACGCTTCATTCACTGACACACTGAATGCCTGAGACACTTAAGAAAATATCACTGGCTCCACTGAGCTTAAGAAAACAGAACAGCATTTTTAGAGGATTTTTATTGAAGTTTCCCAAGCACATCCCTTTCTAATCTGTCTTTCAATGCCATGCCCATAAAATGCAGCATACATTTCTCAGAGAAGAGATTAAACAGCTACTTATACTAGTCATCTTCAAGTATATCCAGAGATATGCTAGTGGCTTTGAATGGGGGAGGTGAAACACAGAAACCAAATAAAAGGACCACATCTGGTGACCCCACTGTCACCAGAAACCAGCATACCAACATCTGGGAGTGTATTAATGTTTAAAATGATGTTCAGTTTTGCACCTATACTTCCACTTACAAGCCCCCTCCATAACGTCACCCCTGATGGACTTCACTGAGAAACCATGCATTCCCAGCTTACAACAAAATCATTGAATCTTTCCCTGTGTTTTATTCTTAAAAGCTACTCTTTCCCCTGTATTTACCTCTGGCTGTATTAATAGAGAGCAGTCACATACTCTTCACTGCAAAGGAGTTGAAGTCTGACCTAGGTACAGGTGTGAATGCAACTCATCATACAACGGCTAATAAAGATCCAGTCCATCTACACTCACTTATTGCATTTACACTAGATAGGGTGAATAGGTATTTGCCATCCTATAAAATCTTCATTGTGAAACTAAAAGTACAAGTTATTTAATCAACTTTCAACATCATCTGACATTCCTGTTCTGCTTACGTTAATGTCCAGCTCCCAGTCATTAGAGGACAAATTTGCTCTTTGGTAAACAAACAACTTTGCAGATTAAAATGGTATCTGACCTACCCTCAGGTGTGTTTAAAGTGGGCCAAATGTAATGGGATGTTCTACCCACTGCCTCATTGAAATAAGAGTGTGGTCTTAGCACCTAGTCTTTAATGACAATGATTAGGTATGCATTCTCGTCAGAGAAGGAGGATTTGTTTGAGATGCAGAAATGAATCTCAGCCGAAGTCTGTATCAAAGCTACTCTGTTGGGAAGGCAATTGTGGTTCACCAAAACTCACCCATCCAATCAGGCATGAAATCCCACTGGTGTGAGTGACAATAACACCTTAGCAAGGAGAACAAAACGGAGGGCCACTGTATAGGTTACTCCCGTTTGACCCTAGCTACTGTCTTTTCTGTCTTTCAATAAGGATCCTGTCTTTCTGTCTTTCAATAAGGATCCAGCAAGGACACCCCACAGGCTGGTCCTACCGGCCCCAGCAGCCACCAAGCCAGGTTTTGCCATTTGCATCACTGACAGCCCCCACCTCTCAATCCTGCTCTCCATTAAGCCTCTCCAGATCATCCCCTTCTCCTCGTGTCTTCAGATACTGAAACACTGAAAGTGAAGTGCCTTACAACCCTCTCCCAGAAAAAAAATAAGGGACATAAGCAGCCACACTGCTTATTCTTATCTTCCTAAACAATTTGCTCAAGTCTAAGTTAACTACATAGATTTCACCATCAAAAAATGGGCAACTTTCTACTTTTGACCTGAGACTTTATTCCAGCTCACTGCCTCCTATTCTGCCCTAACTGGCAGAAGGGCAAGATGGAAGAGACTGGCATAATGCAGCATTTGATTGATTGATCCTGCTCCCATATGTAGACGCTTCTCATTTTCAGTCCCTAACTCTCCCTGATTTCCTGGCAAAAATACACCAAGAATCTCTCTCTACCTCTCACTGGCTATGTATACAAAATTCTAGAAGGGATCATAGAATCATACAATGCCTAAGGTTGGAAGGGACCTCTAGAGGTCATCTAGTCCAACCCCCCTGCACATGCAGGGCCACCTAGAGCATG